>VXBD01014279.1:339029-353855 GCA_013399975.1 Indicator maculatus
AAAAAAAAAAGAGATTAAAGAAACTTCGCTTTTCTTCATTCCTTTTTATTATGTCATCTATTTTTTTCCCCCTAACTGCAACATTTTTCAATACCAATAATCACACTGTTAGGAGTCATACAGAAAAAAAAAAGAGAAAAAGACAAAGATACTACAAATATTTTATTCTGCCGTTGTCACAACAGAAGTAAAGGTTTATGTGCAATGAATTCACAGCAGAAGCAATCTGGAAGGAGGGAGAGGATCAAAGGGTAAGGAAAAATCTGTAAATCCAGGGGATTTCTGGGATGGTGGTTCCTTTTCTGATAGGTGCCACTGATATCTAATGCATCCAATAATACAATATATATTACACCTGTTGTGGTCGAGGGGAGGAATATTATTTATCAATTACCCTCACAACAATAAATAATAAACGATATGGCAAAGAAGTATTAATAAAAATAGTAACCCTTTCTTAATGAAGTATGCCAAAACTCATTAAAAGGATGGTTGTATGGTCAGAAGATATATTTACAATGGAATTATGCAGTCTTAGGGGAAAATGCAAACTATTCTATGCAAATTAGGAGGCAACGGCTTGGAAAGAGAAAGTCCCCGAGAGCAGGTAGCGCTCGATTACAGCAGGGGGAGGCTTGATAAGAACCATTAAACCCAAAAGGCAGTGAATTGGTTACTCACAGCCAGTTTCACCCATATAGGGATGCTGCTGCTGCTGTGTTAGCTTTGGGGTGCTCTCATAGGGCACAGCACAGCAGATTGCCAGCAAGAAAGGTTCCCTGCGTGGTCCCAGGCTGGTCTGGCTGCAGTGGACGGCGGGCAGTTAATGACGCTCTTGGCGACAGGTGATTGCTTGGTTCCTGGGGAAACTGGGGCACAGCATGATTCTGGTGGCAAGGGGAAGCAGGCTAGGCTGGTGGCTTCTCTGGCTTGCATGTGTATGGCTTGTGGCTTTATCCCAGGCTCTGGACCAGGCACTCGAGGCAAGGCTTGAAGCAAAGCAAGGCTTCAGTGGGCTTGAGCGAGGCAAGGCAAGGCAAGGCAAGGGTGACCACCAAGTCACTTGTATATAATACAGATTGCCAGAGGTCGGTTGGTCCAACAGGGCACTGAGGCTAACGTGTAGCTGCCCAATGGAAAAGCGTTCTGCCAGGCTACTACCATAAAAGGTAGAAGCAAGACCTTGTATCTGGGGGAGCAGTGGTCAGCTTATGTGCTCTCACCCCAGATGAACATCTTGTTTACCAGACAGGCAGCAGTCCTGTCCCCTTGGTTCCTTTTCCCACGTTGCCCTGTTTTTCTGCAGGAAGGAGGGGAGAGAAAGGGACCTTGTCGAGACATCTTAAGGCCTGTCTGGGTTCGTACTGGGTCATGTCATGGCCCTACCAGGACAACAACTTATAACATAAAGGCATACAGATATAATGAGTTAACATGTTATATGATTTTCTACTAGGAGTCTTAAATGTAATTCATGTTCACAGGATCATTAAGCAAAGACAACAAGGAAGAAAATCTTTAAAACAGTAGAAATCCCATGTGTTGATCTAGCAAAATATTCAAATATCCCTGAGTACAGAGATATAACACAACTACTCCAATGACTCTTTCTTCAGACGTGGCATCATTTTTCAACTGGAGTTCTGCAGCAAGGGATCCTGGGCCAGTGGCATTCATATGGTTTGGTCTATTATGGTCAACTGAAAATCCATTTTCTTGGAAATGGCACACCATCCATGTGTTTAAACAAGCAGGTTTGGACATGTACGAGTTGAGGCCATTTCATTCCTCCCATAAAATGTTCTTTGGATGCTGACTTTCCAAAGGGGTTTTGGAGGGAGTAATACTTTTAAGTAAGTCAGGTCTTAAACTTTTGGGATTGTACTGCCCAGGAAATAATGTTTTTTGATAGGACTTCATATTCTTACTCTTTTCACAGTTCTGCAATTACCAGATGTGCTTTTGGAGGGAGGAATATTTCTGTTAACATGTGTAGGACGCTAATAACCTGTTGAATAGGTTAAATAGTATTAACAACAGGACTTAACTCTTCCTGGTCTCATATACAAATGCCAGGTAATTTGAAACTCCTATTGAAAGTTTGCCATTGACATCTGACTAGTTTGCATAGGCCCATATGAAGGGGATTCATGTGGGATATGTTTCCTTTTTCAGACTATGACTTGGCATTTAGAAGTGAAGCTGGAGCTACACAGCTACACTGATCAGTGCACCAGTCCCTGTACATCAAGTAAGACAATCCTGCACTTAGACAAAGTTCAGCTACCTGACTGCTTGTTACACGTGAAATAAATTCCTCTTGTGGTTTCTCAGCGTTCCCTTATGAACTTGGTTAAATGTAAATAGCCCATCACAGTAAGGATTTAGCTTGCTTCCAAAGACAGGCACCACTGGAAAATGTTAGGGGTTTTTTATTGAATGCACATGATCTAAGCCCAACCAAATCATTAGCTTTTCCTTTATCTTGACAGAAGTGAAATTATAATATACACTATCTCAAAAAAAGTTATTCCCTTAGCTATTGGGAATCAACACATCTTTTAACAAATGTGATAATTTGTACTTCCAGAAAATAATTTCACTAAAGAGCTTTTCAGCTAAAGATACAATTTTCACTCCTTTGCAATTGCTCATTATTCCTTTTAATCACTGAAATATTATTCATTACGCAGTGAGAAAGGAAGTTAGTCTAGAACAATAATAATAGATAATTTAAATACAGTTTGAGCTAGGAATATTTTATTCTATTGTATAAAAATATTCAGGAAGTGGTTGTAGAAGAAAAAGAACAAGGCAACTTGCTTCTAAAATTTATTTCTGTCCTCCCAGATGTGTGTGGTGTTAGGTGAGTCCAGTGGCTTGTGATGGATTTCCTGTGAAAGGATTCACCTCACAAGAGATTTCTGTCCATCATCTTGGCATAAAAATCTTATACTGCTCTACTTATATAAACCTTTCAAGAGCATAAATTGGAGGGATGGGAAAGGAAAAGGAAGAGCAGTGTGGAAAAGGAGCAGGCAGCTCACTGCCCTTTGGAGATTATTGTAGAACAGGAATGTGACAATGAAAAACTTGGGGTATACTTGAGTGTTCACCAGAAGTGAAATCTCCCTTGGTCCAAAATCCTGGATGAAATAATCATAAACATTCTTAATATTAACTGCTTCAAACTTTGTTTAGTGCACAGTTTTATTCTATGTGGCAGGGTTGTTTTTTTTTTTAGGTTTGTGTTTTCATTTGCTTTGTCTTTGGTTTCATGTTTGTTTTTAGTCTAGTTTAGTTTGGTTTTGTTTAGTATTGTTTTGATTTGTTTGGTTTGGCTTCATGTTTGTTTTTTGTTTTGTTTAGTTTTGTTTTGATTTGTTTGGTTTGGTTTCATGTTTGTTTTTGTTTAGTTTAGTTTGGTTTTGTTTTGCCTTTTAAAAAAAGAACTGCAAATGAAACTTGTAGTAGTTATAACAACAGTAACAGTATCTAGTCAAATTGCTTCCCACCACTAACTACAGCTGTACCAATAAAAAAATAAAGTACTTAAAATCTAAAAACGTGAGGGAAACACTCTGCTACCACATTCATTAAGCATATTTTTGCTTTTAAATGGCAAATGAGGGAACAGATTAAGAGAAGGAGAAAGCACTAAGGATATTGGGGGCATCATTCTCTGGAGACTTTCAAAACCCACCTGGATGCATTCCTATGTGTCCTGCCCTAGGTGATCCTGCCTTGGGCAAGGGGGTTGGACTGGATGATCTCTGGAGGTCCCTTCCAACCCCTCACATTCTGTAATTCTGTGATCATCTGACAAACCAACCTGCCTTGGGAATAGTCCTGAAAAAGAAGTCACTGTGGTGTCGGCAAAGGCAGCTTGCTTTTAAGTACACACTTACACCTCCACTGCAAGTACAGACAAGCAATAGCATCATTACTGGATGTTAAATGGCTCTTGAACCCACAGACCCTGGCTTATGAATGCAGAGGGAGGGTTGAAGTGACTGGGCTGGCCTCTTTCAGTGCACCTTTATACATATGTGCCATGTTACAGCAGTGCTTTGAATCAAGGGCAAAAAAAAAAAGGGGGAAAATATCCAGTAGCTGCAGGGAGAAGAGGAACAGCTGGTGATTATTAGAGCTGCCTTTTATTGTATGAGGTTGTTTAGTGCCAAAGCTTTGTCCTTACTGCTCTGATTTCCTCAATTTACACTTAAATGAGTGATATGTGGGTCTCTACCATGAAAAGATGTCTTCATTAGAGGGAGGTTGTAATCCACTAGCATTTTACTAATTACCTCACTCGTGGCTTTCGGTGCTCTTCAAGTCCTAGTTTTAATTTTACTAATTGTTGGCTTCCAACAGAATGAAGTTACACAGCTGGCACAAGGAGTCCCAAAGAGTTCAAAGTTTGCTTTGCATGTTAGATCCAAACTGGATCTTAAAGAATAAGAAATAATGGGATAGAAGACCTAATGCAGCAACAAGGAAAGGAAAGAACTATTGTTACTATCCATATAATAAACAGTTACTTTTTGCACTTCCTTAAAATTTTCTGTAAAAATCTCTTCAAATGTTTCATGCATTTATTTATCTATGTATCTATATTTATCTACACATTTAGTTATCTCCATATTTATTTATCTCTATATTTATTTATTTATCTATTTTATATTAGGGTACATTTATCTTCTTAGTGATGGTTGACTATGACTTATTTGCATTTAAATTCTGGCTTTCTGTAGTAGAAACATTCATTTTGAGACTGCACATTTGATTTTCAAAAAAACTTCTGGCCCTGGAAACAGCTACACTGTAGAATTCTACTATGTGCAGCAGCACTTGCATTCCTGATAATGCCTGGAAAACATAATGCTGAACAAATACTTGCAAGCATGTTGTGTGGGCACAGGTAGAGAGGTCTGGGTCACAGTCTGCTAGAGCTCCTTAAGATGACTTCATTGCACTATTGTACATAGGTTGCCCCAATCCATGTTCCTGAAGGCTTTTCTACAGCTGAGTAAATCCAGAGTGCTTTCTCAGTTTGCACCTGTGATTTTTCTCTGGGCATACCATCACTACTTGTAATCTCATCATGGAAATGGACTTCATTGCCCTGTCTTAAAGTTTTATCCCTAGCACTGCTCACACAGACTCACAAATGTGCAACACACACACACACACAAACAGAGTGGAACCTTTTATAGAACCCTTCTAATGACAAATCTGAATTTAGAGTTCATCTTTTTAGGATATATCGCAGTTGAAACAAAGGGAAGTGTTAATTTCACAAAGATGCTAAAGCAAGTGTTTCTGATGATAATAAATTAAAGAAATAGAGCAGAATAAACCCAGTATTTTATATTGTTTCCCTTTTTTGTGTGATTGGGGTCAAGAGACTGTTAAGGCATGATTGTCTTCTGTCTAATGAATTTCTGCCTTCTGTGGTTCACCAGATTCCTGGTATAGCAATGAAAGCACAAATGACTATTTTTCATCCCTCCTGAGCTCTCTCCAAATTTCCTTTCTCTTCAAAGTTCTGTCTTTTTTCTCTCTCTCTTTTTTTTTTAATATAGGCTTACTCTGTTCATATACTGAAAAATTCCAACTCCCTCTTAGGCCACACACTTACCTGGAGAGAGTCTTTAAAGATTCAACATCATGATCTAGAGCTGTTCTTTCTGAAGGTGTAGCTCTTTCACACCTCAGACACTGCATGTGGATAAAGGCATATTTTTCTGCAAAGAACAGGGTTTAAAGGGCTTTCAGCTTTTATTTTTATTTCTTTTTAAAGGAAAATCATTCTTTTTTTGTGTTCTGCAAAGTATTTTAAGCACAGACACTTGGAAATAAATACTTTTCCCCTTCAGAATCTAAAAGCACACAACAGAGAAATGGTAGAAAAAGACAAAAAAATAAAACTTCCCCTTTAGAAATTCCCCCTTAGAAATCTGATATACATTCTGATGACAGAGCACTATGTTCATCACTGATAAATGTAAGGTTTGCTTCAAGATTTTTTTCCTGAGGTGCCTTTCTCTGTAATTATTCACCTACATAGTTCCTCAGAAAGAGAACAGATGGATTAAATAAGCAAGCTGATTGAAAGAAATGGATGATATAACCACAGAATCACAGAATAAACCAGGTTGGAAAAGACCTCCAAGATCATCAAGTCCAACCTATCACCCAACAGCATCTAATCAACTAAACCATGGCACTAAGTGTCTCATCCAGGCTTATTTTACACACTTCAAGGGACAGTGACTCCACCACCTCCCTGGGCAGCCCATTCCAATGGCCAATCTCTGTTGCTGGGAAGAATTTCTTCCTACCATCCAGCCTAAACCTCCCCTGGCATAGCTTCAGAATGTATTCTCTCCTTCTGCCACTGGTTGCCTGGGAGAAGAGACCAACCCCCACCTGGCTACAGCCTCCCTTCAGGTAGCTGTAGATGGCAATAAGATCTCCCCTGAGCCTCCTCTTCTCCAGGCTAAACACCCCCAGCTCCTTCAGCCTCTTTTCATAGGACTTGTGCTCCAGACCCCTCCCCAGCTTTGTTGCCCTTCCCTGGACACCTTCCAGCATCTCAACATCTTTCTTGAACTGAGGGGCCCAGAACTGGACACAGTACTTAAGGTGTGGTCTAACCAGAGCTGAGCACAGGGCAGAATGAGTTCCCTGCTCCTGCTGGCCACGCTATTCCTGATCCAGGCCAGGATGCCATTGGCCTTCTTGACCACCTGGGCACACTGCTGGCCAGTATAAAATAATATTGGGCTTAAATAATGAGAATAATTTGCTTTCAAATTGCAGCGCTTTTATTTTTTCAAAGGCGAAATAAAATCTGTAACATTTAATTTCAGAATATTTTAGATGAGAAAAATTCTGTAACTGTTCCTCATAGCACATCAGATCAAAACAATACAAATGAACCATGAGGTTAATTTTTCAGTCAGCAGCTAAAACTGTGGAGCTGTAGATTAAACAAACAGATATTCTAATATACACAGTAGATATTTCAAGATTATAAAGCACAGCTTGTGTGCTGCTTGCCACATTATAAAATAATTAGAGTTCTACTGAATCTTTTCAAAATACCTGATTGAAACTTAATTTTACTGAAGGTTGTTGGTTTGATAAGCTTAACAAAGTGTTACCTGAGTATGAAGGGGATGGATTCTGTTACAGTTATGGCATGACTAAGGGATTATGATCCCCTGAGTCCATTTTCTAAACCTACAAGCTTTATTAGGAGACAGTTTAGTAGATTAGGGCCATTCAACTCAGAAAGAGAGAACTAAGTACTTCAATAAAACCCCCATTGCAATAGATGAATATCTATTCATTTGGTGTTCTGACTGGGAGAATTCCTTCATCTGTAAGGCTATAATCAGGTGTTCACTGTCATGGGTCAGTGCCAGTCATCTGAAATGCAATGCCCTGATTTAACCTTTGCTCTTGCAACAGTTTACCCTTGGGGCTGATGCTTCTGTTCCTTACCCTTTTCCCAGATCAAACTTAACACATTTCTACCTGCATGTGTAAAAGTTAGATTTGAAGTGTAAGCCTTTAAAATAGTTTCAAAGCAGGAATAACATCATAAAAGGATACCAAAACCTCTCAAAGAAGATTAAAATGAGAAAAAAATATCCTCTCAAATGGAATTTCAGTGGGCTTCAGCAGCAAAGTGAATAAATTTCATGCCAACTACTTGCCCGTATTGGGAAACAAAACAAGATGTCATCTTCTGTTATCTGAAGATTTCTTAGATGCCTAACTCTTTGCTTATTATTGTCTGAGCTAATTCCTGCTTGCATCACATTTGGCTCTCTCAAGAGGGTTCTCTGTCAAGTCTTAAAGGTGAACATGGCTAACTACCCTCTTTCTGAGGGAATTCCCTTGTGTGGGAAGATTCCATCACCCTCTTGATAAATCTTTGAGATGTCAGCTGAACTACAGGTCTGGACCAAAGGATGGAAAGAGCCATCTGAGCATCTACCAGCTGTGCATAGAGAGGAGCTCAGAAACAGCTGCTTTTCATTTAGGTAGGTGGTTGTAACTCTTGACTCAGCACGTCAGCTTTTGGATTTACCTTCTTGAGGCAAAAGAGGTGAATCTGGGGCTCCTGTGGAGAAGCCAAATATCTAAAGAAAGCATTGCAATACTTCATCTATAAAAGCCTAAGGGCTTTACTCAGTCTGGTATCTCACTGTGCCAAACTGGCAATGAAACTTAAAGAACAGTATCAGCCACTGGGATAGTGGAAGAAGGGAAGGAAGTAGTTGAGAGAGCAGAAAACCAAGGAAGTTCACGTAGCTTCATTGCTTAGCTGTCTTTGCTAGGTTGTCCTACCCCACACATATCAGCCTTCACTATTTCATGTGGTTAACTTGCTCCTTTATTTTCCCCCTCACCCATTCATAAAGTCACCACCATTCCCAGCCCTCTCCTCAGTCCCCTCCTCCTACTGCTTTCCTTCACAGGGTTAACCAGGAAGGTCCAAATCCTGTTTCTTAAGACCAAACAAAATGCAGAAGGACAATGCATGCCAAGTACTAATTTGTTCCATGGTGTCCAGTGCTCCTTGGTTGGACTAGTGTAATAAAAACATCTGTTTTCCATAAACTACTATATATTTTCTAGAAATTGCTCAACTGAAGATAATCATATAGTACTCCAAGCTCACAAGGACTTGAATGATATTTTTAAGGCAGGGCAACACAGACAGAACTAAGGCTGGACTATAGCAGATATTCTATCATGCAGTGACCCCTCCTCAGCAGTGAAGAGGCATCAGGAAAAGCAGAGAGGACTGACAGGTTGAAATGAAAACTGATTTAATGAAATAGCCAAACTGGTACCAACTCCAATACAAACCATATAATCAGCCCAGCAAAATGAAGCAGTCACAATATTCAGGAGTACAGTCATAGAATCATAGAATTCTATGATTTTATGAAATAGCCAAACTGGTACCAACTCCAACACAAACAATATAATCAGCCCAGCAAAATGCAGCAGTCACAATATTCAGGAGTACAGTCCTGAAAAGAAGGAAAGGAATAAATAGAAAACAAAACAAAAAGGCCCTTCTCCTCCTCAGCAAAATTCCTCCTTTGTACAGAGTGTGATGCTCAGGGTCTGGAATAAACCTATGAGCCAGTTCCAGCCAGCTGCCCTGGCTGACTCAGAACTGCTAATGGCTTGCAGCCTGCGATGCAAAGCCAGGACTTTAATGAAGCTATAATCTTACTCTTTCTTCTTCCTCAGTTAATGTTGACCTCCTATGTCTGTGTATCAGCTTGGTAAGCTGTGTATCATCTTACCAAGAGCCACTTCACCAGTGTTGAAATTTGCTTTGTTGTGGAGGTTCATCATTAAATGTATGGATAATTTAATTTATGTTCCCACCCAGTTTAGAAGCCCTAACACTGGTATTTGATTATAATAAAAGTACTACCAGAAAACCAATTAAAAAAAAAATCTCTGTTACATGAAGTTTTTTTGCCTGTGAAATCAGTCATGAATAAAATGAGTGCATTTTCACAGGTATTGGTTTGTGAGCAAAATAGGTATTTAAAAATAAATGATTTCTAAACCATAAGAAATATTCAGTCTTTTCTGATGAAATTTGGTTATATAAGTTATGTTTTATTTTTTTTTTTCCCCAGAGGTGGCCCAGAACACTGGCTGGAAATTAGAGATCAATAAACTTTGGAGTCAAGCCATCAGTCATATTTTATAATTACTAAGAAATGGACTGAACTTCATGTGAAACAATTAGTGATCTCACCATTTTGGACACAAATCAACCACTTGGTCAAAAGGATTATTTAGTTTTAGCTGAAAACATTTAAATTGCTCTATTTAAATGCACATCCAACAAATGTTTTAGAAAAAAACACCTCAATATGAAGAGAAACTTTTTTACAGTGAGGGTGACACAGCACTGGGACAGGCTGCCCAGGGGGGTTGTGGAGTCTCTGTTTCTCTTCTTTCTTGAACACACCCCACCCCCATTCCTTAAAAACAGTAATGAATAAAAAAAATCATTTCAAAGAATACAATGTACAATAGCCTCCAAGACATGGTGTAATTTTATGTTGTAACTAAACAGATAACTCAGGATTTTTTAACTCCTGCTACAACAAAGTATAAAAGACAAAAAAAAAAAAAAAGAAAAAGGCTCTCTGAATAATGTGATTTTGAAGCTCTGCAACCTTGAACTAAGGGAAGCAGCTAGATTTAGGAATGAAGAACTTTTCACTTCATTTGGTAAACCTCAGATAAATTCCCAAGTTATTTCCTATATGAGCCTGTAAAACAACCTGCAAACAACATACTCATGAAACATATTTTCTTGTCCATCTTTTACAGTAGTACATTTTGCAGTAAGCATTATTTAATGCAATCTGAAGATTTCAGCATATTTTCAAACACCTCACTAAACACTGACTGCTGCCTTTCAATAAGCATCAGAATTCTTTGTAATTTCAGTCCTCAAATGCCAAAATTCCCTTTCATCTTAGTTAAGTGAATTATGTGTTTGAAAGCACAACTCTACAGTCCAACCATTCATTTGTATCCCCTCCAAGAAATCTAGTTCTCTAACTTGGTTTTNATCTGATATATTTTGATACTCTGAGACTGTGATTAATGCCCTTGAAAAATCATCATTCTGAAAACATTTTAAAGAAATTACTTGAATGCTACCATTTTGCCTGAAATTGCTGTTTAATGTATCCTAACATCTCAGCCATGTTTGCAGTGGGTTGATGAAGCAATAAATATTTCAAATAGCTTCTCACATTATTTTCAAACCAAGTTCCTTTTCTGTGTTATTAACAGACATTTATTCTGTTATCTTGCTCTGCACATTCCTTTTAGTGTACTACAGAAGGAATGTCTACAAATATCTGAGGGGTGGGTGTCAAGTGGTGGGGGCCAAAGTCTTTTCAGTGGTGCACAGTAATAAGACAAAGAACGATGGATACAAACCTGAACATGGAAGGTTCCACCTCAGCACGAGGAGAAACTTCTTTACAGTGAGGGTGACAGAACACTGGAACAGGCTCTTTTCACAGAGAGATTGTGAAGTCTTCTCTGGATACTTTCCAAACCCAGCTGAATGCCTTCCTGTGCATTGCCTACCCTAAGTGATCCTGCTTTTGGCAGGGGAGTTAGACTCAATGATCTCTGCAGATCCTTTCCAGCCTCTAATGTTCTATGATTCTATGAATGTGTTTAAGTTGCAGAAGGAAATCATATAGTGTTGCTGTGTTACACTGCTTCACATCCCAGTTTTATTTCTTTACTGCTATGGGGTTTTTAGTCTGTTAGTATTTTTTAATCCTTGGCTGGATTCCTGTGCCTTTTTCAATAGCCTGTCCTTGATCTGCCACTATCACTGTCTTTTCTCGACCTTTTCTTGCTCCACTCTGCAGACTTTCTTGCAGCTCTTTTCCAAGACTTACTAGCTTTCTCAGAAGAGGAAACCCTGGCTCTACAGATGTGCTGCACAGAAATTAGACCTTGGAATCAGAGACCCATATCCCTGGCATGAGAGGAACATGGAAAGGGATGTGGCAGCTTGTAGAAAGGGATGTGGCAGCTTGTGGCTGGGGAACATCTCTGTAACAAGCAGAGCAGGCCCCTGGGAAATATCTCTTCAGCCTGCAGGACTCCTTCCTCTCCTCCTTTTCCTCCACCAGCCAGCAAGACCATTGTCAGTCTGATTGGGTAAGAAAAAGTATCTGACAGAAAGTTTTCTTGGACAAAGAGAGTGACAGAATTAATAAGAAATACATTATGGGACTGTAAGGTGAGGCAAAAAGAGGGCTTATTTAAAAATGAAATCAGGAACTACTAATTGTGAGATTTTTTTTCCCCCCTTCTTTTCTAAGAGGAATGTCATAGAATGTGCAAGTCCAGAAAGCTGCATCTTTCTCACAATTTTCTTCATCATGATTCTCTACATTGAATGGAGAGAGGCAGGATCATTGGCAGGAGTCAATCCCAAACAGTAGAAAAAAATACACTGCTCTTCTAACTTTTTTTGGACTGGAGATTTTCTTCTTCCTCTGTTTATTCTGCCAAACCATGTAGTCTTTTACCAAAATTTTCAAAATATGGGTGTGGTTTTGTAATGAAAGCAACAACAACAAAAAAATTCAAAAGATATTGTGGTAACCAGATTTGCTTCATCAGAACTTATGCAAGTGAAGGAACATTAGCTTAAATCAAGTGCTTAAAGGACTTACAATTGAATCAAAATAAGATAAGAAGTGAACTTAAGTCTCCTGTGCTCCTGTTGTGACATCTGATTTATTTCAGCCCTCAATAACTCAAATTCCTGAACAATAACTTTGTGAGTGTATTGCTATTTTTTCTGCTTAATTCTGAACAGAATGACCCCACAAGCTGAACCATTCAGGAATCTCTATTTCTACTCAGTCAAATTCTTCCTGAAAACAGCTTTTCAGGAATTATATCTGACCATGATTTATAATAAAAAAAAAAAAAAAGAATTGTAGGAGCAAATAATAAATTTTATGAGACCATTTGAAGTGATTGGAGAAGAAAACAGTCACACAAGTTCTCTTTTATGTCAAAAAAAAAGATTGCTTGTTGTTTATCTCTTCAAAAAGATCAATTTGTCATAGAAAAGAGATTACCTGCACTACAAACCTTGTTTTATTTGTATTCTTTAACCTATCATTGTCACATCAAAACTGTTCGTGCCAAACAGAGTGTGAAAATGATGATCTTTAATTCTGTGTTGTCCTGGCTGGCTGCATCTGAACTCTTTAGCAGAGATCCAGGATGTGATATATTGATGAATACATAAAGACTATATTTTGTAAATTATCCTTGGAAGGTTGATATCTTTGAAGCAATGTTCTTCCATGACATGGAGTTATTTTCTCGTATTCATAAGGGCTCCTATTTTGTTTTTTTTTTCTTATTTACCTTCTACCAACCAAAGCAAACCAAACAAAAACCCCACCTGCTTTTTCTTCAAAATCCAGTTTTTCTTCAAGTCAGTTAATCTCTCTAAAAAGATCACAGTCTCACAGTATATCAGAGGCTGGAAGGGACCCCAAGAGATCATCAGGTCCAACCCCCCTGCCACAGCAGGATCACTTAGGATAGTCTGCACAGGAATGCATCCAGGTGGGTTTGGAAACTCTCCAGAGGAGACTCCACACCCTCCCTGGGCAGCCTGTTCCAGTGCTCTGTCACTCTCACTGTAAAGAAGTTTCTCCTCATGTTGAGGTGAAATCTTCTATGGTCAAGTTTGAACCCATTGTTCCTTGTCTTATCACTGTGAACCACCAAAAAGAGCCTGGCCCCCTCCACTTGACACCCACCCCACAGATATTTATAGACATTGATCAGATTCCCTCTCAGATAAGTATTTCTGAGATGTAGGAGTGAACAGGGGGATTATGAATAGATAGAAAATGCATCATGAGAGACCTTAGATACTTACATTATTTATACAGAAATGATTTTATCTTTTTTTCCTGTTACCTTCCACCAATTCCTATTACATTTCACATCTTTGTGAGATAGGAAAATATAGCAGCCCTTTTAAACAGCTCAGTCAACTAAACCAAAAGGAGCTAAATCACTTTCCCAACACCACAGAGAAGATCTCTGGCAAAGTAAATATTTGTTATTGGTAGATCATTTCCCACTTGCACATACAAATTGATCCTTCCTTTCCAATGTAAACAGTTTGAAAGAGAAGAAGTAATTTTGAAGAAAAGGGGTGGGTAGGGAGGTGGGAGGGCTGGTGTTTGAGGTTTTTAAAACTGGTTTTATTGTATTTTCAGGCTTTTTAAATTTTCTACCTTGTTTTCAATTATAAAACAATTAAATGCCTTTCTCCTTTTCTCTTGTTCCAATAATTTGATCAATATGTTCACTTTCTCTTTTAACATTGCTTTTAAAAGGTATTTATTATTATTGTGATTATAATATCTGCTCTTGAAATAGTAGTTCCTCAATTTGCTTTAAATTATTATAAAGCTTTAATTCTGTGTCTGCTTTTTTTCTGTTGTATGATACAATCTATGTAATAAGTTTCTTCTCTCTATTTAAATAGGAACAGTAGTATAGCTTTTAAAAATACTGCAGTTCTTAATGTATTATATACTGGTTCTTAATGTATTATATACTAGTTTCTTCCCACACTCATTATTTTCTAGAGGAATTCTGTTGTATGCAAATGTTTTGTAACCTCAAAAATCCTAACAGCTTAAAAAATATAGAAATGATATGAAGAAGTGTTGCTCATACCCAGTAAATTCAGCAGAGTTTCACTGAAAAAGACTTCTGAATACTCTCTGTAGCATTAAATAATTCAGCCACAATGTACTTTTCATTACCTCTATTTTGCAAGCTTGTCTAACATCACTGCTACTAGTTATTTATTTATTTATTTATCTATTTATCTATTTATCTATTTATTAGTTGTCTGTGCATTCCAAGCACTGTTTCTTTGATCAATGATATTTCATCCTGCCAGCTTTCTCTTTCAGGATCACTATTCATCTCGTTCTATGCTGTTGATGACTTGAGGCCTTGAGCAACCTTACTCAGAAGGATCTCTCTCTGCTCTGCCATGGCCTTGCTCCAAGACTTTGAGCATGTGGTCTGTGATGTAGGTACCAGCTGCAGATGGTATGCCTGATGCTGATGCTGTAATTACAGTATCAAAAAACCCCCCAACAATGTTATTCAGAATAACATACCAAAGTGTCCCATTTCTTTAGTGAGAGAAGCCCTGAGGAGAGGGACTTGGGGGTG
>VXBD01014279.1:354007-450164 GCA_013399975.1 Indicator maculatus
TGAGGAAGAAGTTCTTCCCCATGAGAGTGGTGAGAGCCTGGAATGGGTTGTCCAAGGAGGTGGTTGAGGCTCCATCCCTGGAGGTGTTTAAGGCCAGGCTGGATGAGGCTCTGGCCAGCCTGATGTAGTGTGAGGTGTCCCTGCCCATGGCAGGGGGGTTGGAACTGGATGATCCTTTTGGTGCCTTCCAACCCTGACTGATTCTATGATTCTATGATTTTATAACTTTGCTTTATGCTCCCAAAGCCAGGAAGAAATTTGCCACTGACTTCAGGGAGAGCAGGAACAGGGTTTAAATGAGATCAGTTGCTAAAAGCTCTTGCTGTTATCAAAACAATAGTTCACCTTATTTAATTTTCAGTGGGCATATAAAATTAAGTATGTGGGTACTTGCTAAGTGAGGTCATAAGTCAAGGAGCTAATCCCCTAGGAGTGATCTAAGTAATGTTGTTTTGCAGTCCTGATTAACTAAGGAGATAACACTGATTCTCTTTTTCCAGGCTCATTGGGAAAGGGATGGATTTTGTTTGCTCTAATAACTCATGAGGAGATTTCTAATCAGACCCTTATGGTTTCTTTATTCAGTGCAAGGTAATGTAGTAACTCAGGGTATTCAGCTGGACTGCATGATACAAACCATTCCTGGTAAAGAATCATATGGACGAATACAATTTTAAAGATATACAAAGATAATATATACAAAAATACAAAGATTTTAAGTAATTATCAGAACCACTCTCACACATAAACCCCATGACCACTTATGGTTGCTTACCCAATGAAACAGAAACCTGAATTAAATAGATTACAAAATGATAATACAGTGCATCACCAGCATAAATTCTTTATTTTCTCTTTCTCTTTCTTGTCTCTGTACTTGTCAGTCAACAGATGTGTCTGAAACATGACTACTTAATAACTGTTCTGAAACACAGATGGGACCTGGAGGGTTTTATTTTTACCAAGCCAAAGAACTAAATTATATCAGGTGCACTGCATGCACAATCTTCACTGAAATAAACCCATAACGGATCCTAACTATAAACTCTGAATATGTTTAATGGAGGCAATACTTTGAATCTTAAATAATAAAACAGGAGTTCTTCACTTCTCTTTAATCCCTTCTGGGAAGCCCAGTTAATTAAAGCTGTTTATTACAACTTGATCAAAAAGCCTAAATTCTGTGTGTCCTACATCTAGCTGCTACAATATTCTCTGTCATTGAACCCTCCTGAGGCCCCGAAGACTTTGACTTGGTAATGCAGCCATCAAAGAGAGAGACTAACTCACTCTTTAGTCAAAGCTCCTTGTTTCAAGGTGCAGTACAAAACATGCTTTAGGCTTTCCAAGGCTGCAGTCTATTTCCTCCTTAACTTTAAGCCAAAAGCCTCCTTGCAGTACCCAATTTAGCATTTGAATCAAATTAATTATCTTACAGCGAGACTGGTGTGGAGGATGGAAATGTCTTATTTAGCACAGAACATTAATTGATGCAGTGGAATGCTCTACTTGAGCAGCTGCTGTTCTGATTTATATGTTCCTTCAGCCACACACATGTGCACACAGAGAGTCATGCAATGTCAAGATGAAGAGTTCACAAGTGAAACAGAAAAGGAGAAGTGAGTATTTACAGCTGCATTTCAGTCTTTATCATGAGAAAAAAAATATGGCACTAAGGCAGCTTTACAATATGTTTTTCAAAGAGAAGTATGATTGCTGATTAACATTTTTTTCCTGTACTTGTTAACCAAAACCAAGGTCATTACGACCGTAAGTTTTTTAAAAAAAAAATTTAAAAATGTCATTTCCCTAGAGTTTCTTTGGTGCAGCTGATACCTCACACAGCTTTTCAGTACTGATTCAAATCTAAGGATACAGAAGAAAGCAAAATCTTTCATCTGTGAGCAATTTAGAAACTTTTTCTATAGGCTGTTTACACTGTAAGAAAATTCTGCATTGAATAATAAACTGAGACAGAGTGCACTCAGAAACAATAGTCTAGAGATGGAGAATTAATCTTACACTATGTTCATCTTCCTTTTGCCTCACTGAACACAATCAAAAAATATAAAATCCCTAACTCCTGAGCAAGTCCTGTCTTGAAATTCAAGCCAAGGCAATGTATGCATGTCTTATACCAGACCCATTTTAGTTTTGGACAGCTGAAAGCAAGAAGTTTTCATTCATTGTAAGATTCTTGTGGCTTCTGCATGTATCTTACAGGGTATTGTACCAGAAAGTTTTAAATGTCAACTGCTGCCATTTTACATTAAAGATAGATCTTGCAAATGAAGTCTTAATGCTTTACCTGTTGACAACCACTGAAAAAGCCAGATGATTTAAGCCATCTTAAATATCTCCCATAGTAGCTTCCCTTTACAAAGGGTAAGTGGATTTAATTTCCCCTTTCCCACAAAAGCTTAAACCTCCCTGGTAATACAGCAAGTCCTGTAGGCAGATTGAAGGCTCAGTTACTTTTCTTAATTTTTAAAATGAAATTACCCCAAAATGCAAACAAGTAACAGCTCCTGGAAAAATGGTATAACTGCATGGAACGATAATCAAACATCTTTAAAAATAAAAGTAACCCTTGAATTCAAGAGTAGACACTGGATTAGTTGTCTCCTACTCTTAGATAAGAGATCTGCTTTCTCCCTAACAGCATGACCCCATACCTCCACAGAAAAGCTTAAGGTGCTGTATCCATCAGCTCTGATTCTCACCTTACTGCAAGGTTTTTGCCACCTCACCAGAACTGTGTCAACAGCAGGGATAAAATCCTGTTTGTCCCCATTTTCTCCACTGATTTTTCTGAACCTTTCCCTGTCCAATCAGACCAAGCAACATGTAGCCATCTCCATTTGTCACTTGGAGAGCCCTGTGCAAAGGTTTCAACAATATGCCAGGACTCCCCAAATGAATCACCTACCCTTCTGCTTCACTGGAATTAACATCATTCCTCTGAGGCTTTTTATGTAATCCTGGCCATGTCCTCACTTTTCCTGCTTCACCCAAGAACACCTGAGGCTCTCTCTGTGCAGCTGTTGTGCTTTGGAAATAAGGTGGTGTTCAATTTTCTCCACAGTTTGCTATTAGCACTCTGTAACTGCTAGTGGCAGGCTGAAAGGAAGAGCTGTCAGTCACTTCCTTGCCAGAGCTCAGCCTCATGTTTCAACACACAGGGAAACTGCTTTCTGGAGACCAAACCAAAAGGATCAACATCCTAGGGCAAGCAGATAGAAAGGATGGCTCTATATTATTTCTTTGTTTTTTTTTTTTTATTTTCCCCAAAATCTACTTCTCAAGTATGTGTGGTAGTTTCAGGCTATGCCTAGGAAATTTTCCATAGATCTTGAACAGAAAGTGGTAGAATGTAAATAAATCACCATTGGGTGTAAAAAGGAAAATAATAAGTTGTAAAAAATCCCATTAGATAGATAAGAGACATAAAACTTAGTTCCGTAAGCTATCTGGTGGACAGCAAGTTCTGCATGGAACAACAATGTGCTCTTGTGGCCAAGAGAGCCAATGGGATCCTGGGATGTATCAAGAAAGGTGTGTCCAGCAGGGCTAGGGAAGTTCTTCTANTTCACCTCAACATGAGGAGAAACTTCTTTACAGTGAGGGTGACAGAGCACTGGAACAAGCTGCCCAGGAGAGTTGTGGAGTCTCCTTCTCTGGAGACTTTCAACACCCAACTGGATGCATTCCTGTGTGGACTACCCTAAGTGATCCTGCTGTGGCAGGGGGTTGGACCTGATGATCTTTTGGGGTCCATTCCAACACCTGATATATGGTGATACTGTGACCTTCCTCTCTTTTGAGCTTCCTCACTCTGGCTGGTGTTTCTGCTGGCTCTTTGCTGACCTTGGCTGCATTTCTGTGTTTTGGCTAAGCACTAACCAAACAATTCTCTGCTCTTTCTCTTGTCCCTTTGTGTCCAGGGGGGTAAGGAGGAGAGTAGGGAAGGCAAAACTATTAACTCCCCTGATTTTAGGCCAGTAGGGTTCTTGTGCTATAAATATCGTAAATATTTTGTACATATTCCTTGCATTTCATCGTAGATTGTAGTTTTCCTTGTAATTACAGCTTTCATTTGCTTCCAACTAGGTTGGGCTGGCAATTTAATATTGGGGGGAACTTTCAACCCACCACAGTATGTTTGTCACATTAGCAACACACTCTTCATGGCATGTGCTTGCAGTACAATCTGTTAAGGTGAGTCTCATAACACTGCTATGGTTCAAGTGAATTTGTTTTGTTTAATGTTATTTTTTTGTCCCTTCTTTTTAGCCATATTTAAATGCATAGCAGCAGACTCTTTCATGAATTCATATAATCCCTAGGAAAGCATGAATGCCTTCCTGTGTCCCTGAAGGACATCCAGTAGAGATACTGATTTACTAACATGTCCCCTGACAAAAGGGCATTTAATTTCAGAGCTGTCTTATAAATGAATACTACTTCTTCAGTTTAATTCCCTAGACATTGCTTAAATGACACAGTTAAACAACAAAGCTTTAATGTATGTCAAAGTATTTTATCACAAGAAAATCAGTAGGAACATCAGAGAATCTACACATTAAATTACAGGGAACACAATGAAGAACGTTACAAGGCATGAATCTACCTTCATTAAAATACACTTCAGGGTGAGTAGATCAGAAAATATTTTCAGAATTGCCATCCTGACAAATAACATTCACACTAGAATGATGGAAGATGGATAACTGAGGATCATCCTCAAAGTCATGAAAGAAATAAATTCTTTTCAGTAGTCATCATTTGAAAGCCTGCTTGTAGATGATCTATGAATATATATTCTGACTGATCTAGGAAAAAGTGTGGCAATTTGTGCTGCATTCAGAGGGTGGAAATTTGTCATTTTAATTCAAGATAATGAGTTATTAATTCCCAATGAAGACTGCTATTTTGGTTTTGCTAAAAGGCTGAAGAAGCAGAACGTAAATTGAAAAGAATTTGGTGTTCACTAGAATGAAATTGAACCTCAGGAAAAAAAAAAAAACAACTCATGACAGTATTTCTGATTTTCTGCTCTTGAGTTCAAATATGCTTCCTCAGAATTACTAGCTTAATCAAATATTACAATCACAGAAAATGAAAGATCACCTGGAGTACTACATCCGGCTCTGGAGTCTGCAATACAAGAAGGATATGGAACTGTTAAAGCACATCCAGAGACGGTTCACAAAGATGGTCAGAGGGTTGGAGCATCTCTCCTAGGTGCATTCTCCTGGAGAAGGCTCTGGAGAGATCTTATAGCAACCTTCCAGCATTTGAAAGGAGTCCAAAGGACAGCTGGAGAGGAAGTCTTCACAAACATGTGCAGGAATGGAATGAGAGGTAATGGCTTCAAACTGGAAGAAGTTAGATTTAGATTAGACAGTGGGAACAAATCCTTTACCACGAGGGTGGTGAGGCACTGTAACAGGTTTCCAGGAGAAGCTGCAGAGACTCAAGCCCTAGAAGTGTTCAGGGCCAGGTTGGATAGGGCCTTGAGCAACCTGATCTAGTAGAAAGCATTCCTGCCTTTGGCAAGGGATTGAAACTAGATGATCTTTAAGATCCTTTCAAAGCCACCACCATCCTGTGACTCTATGATAAGGGATCAAATGCAAACTGCAGTTGTCAATGACTGGAACACTTCAGAAAAACTTGCTGAAACTATCTCAAATCCTCTCTCTTTCCACTCTTCCCTTTTCCTTTTTCTTATCTACATTGTTTTTATTTTCCTCCACCTTCTGGTGTTTGTACATGGAACCTATGATAAATGTAGCTAACACTTTTATGCTCTCTGACAGGGTAAGAAAAGCACACGCTCCAATCTCTCTTAAAACAAAACCATGATGCAGTCATCTGTTCTGAAAATGATTTGTCTTCAGTTCCATAGATCTTTACCATAGATTCTACTACTGTGACTAACAGTAATAGCAATAACACTGTTACTTACTATGTATTCTACAAAAATGTTGACTGTATTAAGTGTATTTGCCAAAATGACAGGAGTGGAAAGGATAATTTGCAGTTCCAGTGTGAAGGGAAAGGAAGTAATTTGCTGTAGCAAACAAATAAAATGATGGCAAAATGTAGTAAATGAAATTGTAAGAGAATGATCTTATCCTACACTCTGTCTGTAATTGCAGGCATTCAACTGTTTACACAGACACCATAGCAAGAGAAAATTCAGAGACAACGTCAGAGAAGTCAGGGAAGAGGTTCTCTGAATGTTTAAAAGGAAAATCTCACTTGTGGGGAGACAGTAGGCACAAACATACCTGTCTGAACATCTGAAAGGCAAGAAACAAAGGCTGGGTGTTGATTGACTGCTGGTAATGGGTCTATTGCTATAGGTATGATTAATTTTTTTCAGGCCACAGTAGAAACAGTAGAAATTGGAATGTGAGATAATAAAGGTCTGAAAAAGCAAGAGAGATGGCAATGAAAAGACACATTTTGTTATTGATATGCATAAAAATAGAAGTCTCTAAAGACTGAGGGAATCAGGCATAACCACTAAGCAGTAAGCTGGGACTGGCAAGATGATGGTGCTCACATTGTCTGTGAAATGAAAAAGAGGAGTTTTAGAATCAGATTTAGGAATTTTGACTGCACCCTGCATAGAAATCACAGCTCAGACACAGGGAATCAGGCCCAGAGAAGGACAGGAGTCAGAATAATTTGTACATGACAAAATGAAGATGGCAAGAAATCCAGTGCTCCTGATTGTAATCTTGGTGGTGCACTGCAGAAATTTTTGAGGTTACCTGGAGTAAAATTTGAGAGGCACTTGAAATGGTATCAGAATTATGATTGGAGAAACACAAAAGCTATGAGAAAGACAAAATTAAGAATAAAATTTTAACTTGTGGGCTCAAGGTCATCTACTAGACTTAGAAAAGCAAGAAGAGAATATTGATTCTGAACTTTGCCCAAGAGGAAGTAATGAAAGACATTGAACACAAAGGTTTTGTAATAGGATAAATTAATCTGAGATTTTTTTTCCCTGACATGAAAGAAAAAATATCAGAGTTTAAGAGTTTTCAGACTTACTCACAAGAAGCCAGAAAATATGGTTTAATTCAAAGAAAGGAAATATGATGAGAAAAAAATCCCCAAACCAAACAAGAGCAACAAAACCACAAAACACCAAAAAATCCAACAAAAAAAACAAAACCAAAGAAAAAAACAACCAAAAAAATCCCAACAAAAACACCAAACAAACAAAAAACCCCAACAAAAACCCCCAACAACAACTAAAAAAAATTCCAAACCACGAACCCAAAACATCATATATAATTTAATTCCACTGAAATAAAATTTCTCCCCATTGTCCCACCTGAGACTCCAGGTGGGGTCTCACCAGAGCACATTAGAGGGCAGATTCACCCCTCCTGACCTGCTGACCACACTTTTTTTGGATGGGGCCTGGGATATGATTAACTTTCTGGGTTGTGAAGGCATGCTGCCAATTCCTGCCCAGTTTTTCAACCAGTAACTTCAATTCCTTCTCTACAGGGCTACTCTCAGTCCCACCATCCCCCTGCCTGTATTGATACTGGGGATTGTCCTGACCCAGAAGCAAGACCTTGCAGTTGGCCTTGTACATTAAGAGGTTCACATGAGCCCAATTCTAATTTCATGCCTTCTGAAGAGAGTATTTTTTATAAAGTGACTAAACTAGTTTATAAACTTCAAATACTCAAAAATCTTATATTTTGGAGTAAAAGGCTAAGGCTATTCTAAGGGGAGGCTGGATGTGACTCTGGGCAACCTGACCCATGGGGAGGGGTGGGTTTGGAACTAGATGATCTTGCAGGTCCCTTCCAACCCTGTCAGCTCTGTGATTCTGTGATTTTTATTTCAGTGAGTCTGAAGTTTAACACAAAGATTTTGTTCTTGAGCAAAATGTCTCTGTTCCTCAACTGGTTTTGTGTAGGTGTAAATGACCCACAAGTGCTCCAGCCCTGCCATCTTTAGTAGTCTCTGCAGTACTCACCTCAGTTTATCAAAATCTTTCTTGTACTGGAGGACCTAAAGCCAGCTGCAGTACCCAAATGTAGTTTCAAGGATGCACTCACTTCATTTGATCTGCTGTCTGCACTGCTCTAATTGCTGTTGGTCATCTTTCCTTCTAGAACCCTGCTGGTCCAGGGCCTTTTTCTCAGATTGACTTCCCAGCCCCTCAGTGCCTAACCTGCAGCACTGTCAGGCAGTCTGTACACTTGTCCTTGTTGGATTTAATAAGGTTCTGGCCCATTTCCATAGCTTGTCTAAACGTCCCTTGATGGCAGCCCTACTTTCCAAGTATATCAATTGTTTCTTGCAATTTGGTGTAGTCTGTGAGACTGATGAACAAGGACTCACTGCCTCCATGTCCTTGTTAAAAGTGTTTGAAACAGGACAGGACCCAGGGTAGAGCATGGCTGTACTTCACTTGCTACTCACCTCTAGAGAGAGTATGGCACATTAACCTCCTTTCTCTAAGCATGTTCATTCAAGTTCCTCCACTGAGGAACAGATTTGCCTGTTTTTCTCATTTAAGTACAAGCATTTGTGTTATCTGCATTCACTTGCTTGTACTTCTTTTGTCCTCGTCTATGTTTTGCTCCAGTTCTCTTCCTGCACCAATGAACCTAAATACTTTCTTTTCTTTGGGATCTTTTGTCTCCCCTTCTATTTCCATAACATATCTTTTCCAGTTTTGCATGACTAGATGTTTCTGTGTCCCTTGAATGACTTCCCAAACATGCAGTGCCAGCAACAAGCTTCCAAGGATCCACGGCTGAAAAAAATAACCAGGTCTTACAGGAGCATGTCTACCTCTCTTTTTCTGTATTCTTGAACCACATTTCATGCAAAGCCTTTTCTCTTTGACTTCCAACCAAACTCTACAAAGGTCTCAAAGACTGTAAAAGTTTCCAGACATTTTTTATTCCACAGGGAATTCACAGTGATGTGAAAATGACTCTCCACACAGTTTCCATACCCAGCACAAAATCACCTTAAGCAATACTTGAACACTGCTGCCCTCTTTGCTGTCCTCCAGCACAGTCCTAAATGTGATGGCATTCAGTTCTTCTCTGGCTACAGCTCCCAGCTTGGTGACAGCTTCCAGCTCTTTATTGGGTTTGCAGGGATCAGACATGGGTCTGATACCCATTCTTGTTTTAAATATGTCACTGATACACTGATATTTCACTAAATCTTCTGCCTTTGATGGCTAAATTCAGAATGCACTGAGAAAGGCTACAAATAAAATGTCACTGCCCTAAATTCAGAATTTGCTTACACAACAATTCTAATTCTGTATTGTAGGCAGGGAGTATTAAAAAATGCTCTCATACTATATATCACTGAGTTTAAAATGCAGTCCTTTATCAATTTATTATCTGTTTCCCTGTACTCTGAAGTATAATATAAGCAACCTAGTGGTAGGGAGAAAGAGGAAGAGAGAGAAGAGACAAGGTGGGAAGGAATTTTTGTATTTTTACAAAATGCTGTAAAAATACACCCTGGCAATTTTAACAAAATGAAAATCAGGACCACCAAGCTCCACTTTGGTTGAGGGCTGCATCTTCACCGTGATGCACACTGAGTCTATTCCAGCTACCACCTTGTTCTTTTGTCAGTCTTACTTACTGGCAAAATTTTAAACATTTCATATGCAGAAACACATTTTCTGTGAAAGGAAACCAATGCATTTTTTTAAGAAGCTGTACTTTGAAGACTGAAAGTGTTTTGCAGAGCATTTGAGGAAGAGGAATCACAGCACTAGCAGCAGCTCATGAGAATCACAACAGGCGGTAATGCTGGGATGGTTGGAGCTCTGTCTTGTTGCTAGGTAGAGACTGACCATTTGTGTGAAACTATCAGGAAAATTGCATTTAGTTTAGATTATTCTGGCCTGCATTTTCCTCCAGGCAATTACATTTTTAAGAGGAGGAAATGTCTTAAAAAGAGTCGGCTTCAAAATTGCTATTGTAAATCATTTACATAAAGGTCAGTGTTGTATCCAACAGGGGAAGGATGGAAAAAACAAAACAAAACTAACCCACAACTATTAAAAAACCTAATATAACAACTACTCCAAATATTTAGTTACTTTCATACTTTCAGGGGAGGTATAGGCTGGATATTAGGAGGAAGTTCTTCACAGAGAGAGTGATTGCCCATTGGAATGGGCTGCCCAGGGAGGTGGTGGAGTTGCCATCCCTGGAGATGTTGAAGAGAAGACTGGATGAGGCACTTAGTGCCATGGTCTAGTTGATTGGATAGGGCTGGGTGATAGGTTGGACTGGATGATCTTGGAGGTCTCTTCCAACCTGGTTGATTCCATGATTCTCTGATTTCAAGTGTGTGTGGCACACAGTAGATACCTCTGTGTAGTTTTAAAAAGATTATTTCTATCAACAGGGTAAATGAGGGCTGGCGAGAGAACCAATTTTAAGACAGCAGTATGCAAGTCTTGAAACATTATTCATTGTATATAAACAATGTACAACCAGTCTGTTATATATTTAGGTTTTTTGGGGGTGGTTTTCAACCTTTCTTCCAGGTTTTTGTGATTGAGCAGCTCATCAAACCAATCTCTGCATTTTTCTTTCCACGCCACTGAGAGCTCAGTATGATTCAAGCATGTTTGCATGGAAAGAAGGCTCTGCCTGTTCAGAATAGATTGGGGTTTTATTTTTCCTCAAAGAAATAACTTTTCTGTGGCTGTAGGTGGCATAGCAGTATAATTTACTGTGTTACCTCATGTTATATGCTTTAACATATATTGTCTTTTATTTAGAGACAACGAGTGTAGTGTTTAAAAGTGGAAGAGAAATAGGTTTCCCTGCCACAGCTAGCAGAACACTGGGAGAGTTATGTCTAATGAGGGCAGCAGAGGCAGCACATTACATAGCCTGCTCATTCCCTCATTACATATGGCAAATTTCTACATATTTCCTTGCAAAAACTAAACTCAATGAAAGGAGCAACAATTTAATAAGCTGCCTGGAAGGAATAATTTCTATAGATACAATTTATAGGGAGATGCATATCTACATAGAGAGCAATACCTTATATATATAATTAGCTCACATTTCCATGAAATGCTAAAATTACTGGAGAAAGCAATAATGTGAATGAATTCTATATGACTAAAAGTAAACCTAATTCATCCAGATATCTTGCTAATTACCTAAGCAAAGGCAGAACTGATATTGATGAGATATTTATCCCAGACGATGTTCACAAATAGTCTTTCTTATTACAGTTGAGACACACTGTTCAGTTGTTTGCTTTACTACTATCGCATTCCCAAGGGTTTCAAAAGTAGGTTATGAATCTCTGATTTGAACAGTTCAAGAGGGATCTGGGTTTTAAAGCTGTATGTGTATTCCACCACTTCAACCAGCACTGAACCTTCAGGATCGCCAACCACATCGCTTTGTGTGAGGGCATCTGAATTACAAAGCCTGGATTTAGTGGTTTTGGTTGTTTTGTTTTCTTTCAGAGAGAAACAGAATAAACACAGTAATTTCAGTTGAGGAACAGACAACATTATTATAAAAATGATACTGATATGCACATAAAATTCAATGGCAACAAGATCACAATGCCTGTCCTCTTCTTCATGGTGTGAGCATAGGGGGGAAAAAAGGGGTTTGGAGGGTGGATGGGGACAGGTGCAAAGGTGTTAGCAATGAGGGGGCTGCAGGGATGTCCTCTGTGAGAAGAGGCCATGGGCTGCCCTTCGCTGGACATAGATGGTTCCAGATGGTCCCACCACTGGACACAACCCAGTGTGAGTTTAGAAATGTCCTTCCTTGTTGCTTTTACTCACTCTGTGCATAGATGTCAGGTAGGATTCAGGTACAGATTTAGAGTTTCATTGAAAAATATTTGGGATTGTTGCTCTCTCTACTCCAAGAACATTTCTACTACAATATATGACCAAAACTAAAGAAAAAAAGCAGATGCATATTGTGCAATCTGTTTTCTTTGATAAGAAGAATGTTGCACATTTTTTTCCTTAAAAAAATTTTCCATCAAGTCCATGTGATTTCCTATGCAGCACCACCACAATATCTGTAGTTAAGGTTGCACATGTTTTGCCATTTCAATCACAACTTCTTAGTGGCTTCCAATCTTAGGCAATTTTACCTTTTCTTTCAAAATATACCAAGCTACTTCTCTGTTTGAAAGAGAATTGGCTCACAAGTGCTGAAGAAGTAGTTCAGACATTTTAGAGAGTGAAAAATAATTTTCTCATGTGGTAAAATAAGAGATTATAAAAAAAAGAATTGTCAGATAGATAATTGAGTTTTGAAAACAATATTTACATTAGTGATATATCTATATATCAAGCTCTCAAACGATGTTGTCATTTACTCATATTCCATGCTGGCTATCAGCTATGTGAGAGACTCTGCAGCTAGGAAGTCATAAATAGTATTATGTACAAACAATATTCATAGTTTATAAATATATAGAATAGTTTATAGAAATAGTATCCTCAGTTTCTGCAACAACAGAGATACTCACACCCACAGAAAGAGCTAAGTTGAGCAAAGCAGAAATAGCTGTCAAGCAAAACCAAACCAAACCAAACCAAACCAAACCAAACCAAACCTGTTTGGGTTTATTTTTTGGGATATTTTTGGTTGGTTGGTTGGTTTGTTTTGGGTTTGGTGTTTTTGTTGTTGTTGGTTGGTTGGGCTTTTATTTGTTGTTGCTGTTTTTTTTTTCCTAGATGGCCATATATCTCTAAAAATGTAAACTCTTCCTGGCTGAGTATGGCTAGACTGGACTGATAACAACAAAGCTGAGACAGGTGTAAATTTTCAGCATTAATCTTAGTCACAGTATCACAGTCTCACAGTATATCAGAGGTTGGAAGGGACCTCAAGAGTTCATCAGGTCCAACCCCCCTGCCAGAGCAGGATCACTTAGGATAGTCCACACAGGAATGCATCCAGGTGGGTTTTTAAGCTCTCCAGAGAAGGAGACTCCACAACCCCCCTGGGCAGCTTGTTCCAGGGCTCTGTCACCCTCACTGTAAAGAAATTTCTCCTCATGTTGAGGTGAAATCTTCTATGGTCAAGTTTGAACCCATTGTTCCTTGTCTAATCACTGTGAACCACTGAAAAGAGCCTGGCCCCCTCCTCCTGACTCCAACCCTTCACATACTTATAGACATTGATCAGATCCCCTCTCAGTCTTCTCTTCTCCACACTAAACAGCCCCAGGGCTCTCAGTCTCTCTTCATAGGGGAGATGCTCAAGTCCCCTAATAATCCTCGTGGCTCTCCACTGGATCCTCTCCAGCAGGTCTCTGTCTCCCTTGAACTGGGGAGCCCAAAACTGGACACAATATTTCAGGTGTGGTCTCAGCAGGGAAGAGTAGAGAGGTAGAAGAACTTCCCTAGCCCTGCTGGACACACCTTTCCTGATACATCCCAGGATCCCATTGGCTCTCTTGGCCACAAGAGCACATTGTTGTTCCATGGAGAACTTGCTCGTCACCAGGTAAATTTGCAGTGTAAAGAACCATGACCTTTGTTTCCTCACAAACACAATAAATGGCCCAGTAATACTCCTGTGTTTTTCTGACATGATGTCTGAATTCATGCTAGGCCCTGCAGGGACTGAAATAACATTAAGTTAATAATAAAAAAAAAATCCAGGAGTTCTTAATATTTTTTTATTGGTTTGTCTCTTTATTCCTCACATGCTCTGTTCCCAGTGCTGATGTATCCTGACCCCATTTATTTATTAAATATGCCTGATTGTCATGACTGAAATAATATCTGCCTGAATTTACCCCTCTTTCCCTGAAGTACTGACATTCATGCTCTACTTCCCCTATATGAGTTTCTTAAATGGGACATAAAGATTCCATTTTAACTATCAGTATCTATTACTGTTCTGCCCTTGGCATTGTAAGTCACTAAGTCTTAAGTTTGGTGAAAAATTGCATGAATTACTGCACACAGTGCTTCTGTGTCCATAAAAGCAGACTGTAAGTCAATGGGCACCCTAGCTTTCACTGAGTTAGCCCAGCTAAGGTCCTCCAAAACCCTCACCAAGGGAGGTCTGTCCATTGACTTGGCTTCAAACAAGGACCTAATGGCACTAAAGATGATCTTCTCCATACCCTTCCCTGGCATCAAGGTCAGACTGTAGGGCCTGTGGTTCCCTGGATCCTCCTTGTAGATGGCTGTCACATTTGCTGGCTTCTAGTCAACAGAAACCTCTCCAGTTAATCAGGGGTGTTGATAAATGATGGAAACCGGTTTGGTTTGCTCAGCTCCCTCAGTATCCTTTGGTGGATCCCATCCAGCCCCACAGCCTTGTGCAGATGTAAGTGGTGTAGTAGATCACTGACCATTTCCTCTTGGACTATGAGGTTTTCATTCTATTCCCTGTCCCTGTCTTTCAGCTCAGGGAATTCACAGAATCATAGAATCATAGAATGGTCCAGGTCAGAGGGGGCCACCAAAGGTCATCCAGTCTGACCTCCCTGCAGTCACTAGGGATATCCCCAACCAGATGAGGCTGCCCAGGGCCTCATCAAGCCTCACCTTGAATATCTCCAGGGATGGGTCCTCAACCACCTCCCTGGACAACCAGTTCAAGTGTTCCACCACTCTCATAGAGAAGAATTTCTTCCTGATATCCAATCTAAATCTTCCCTTCTCTAGTTTGAAGCCATTGCTTCAACCAGTTCAAGTGTTCCACCACTCTTATAGAGAAGAATTTCTTCCTGATATCCAATCTAAATCTTCAACCAGTTCAAGTGTTCCACCACCCTCATAGAGAAGAATTTCTTCCTGCTATCCAATCTAAATCTTCCTTTCTCTAGTTTGAAGCCATTGCCCTTTGTCCTGTCACCACAGGCCCTTGTATATAGTCCCTTCCCATCCTTCCTGTAGGCCCCCTTCAGGCAATGGAATTGTGTATGTGGAGAACAAGTGATCTTTCTGTTAAAAGCTGAGGTACATTAAGTATCTCAGCCTTTTCCTTATCCTTTGTTGCTTTGTTTCTCCTCCCCCCCCATCCAATAAAGAATGGAAATTCTCCTTAGCTCTCCTTTTGCTCTTAATGCATTTATAGAAATACTTTTTATTGTCTTGTATGCCAGTACAATTAATAGACAAGTACAAATTTCACTTTGCATTTTAATTACATCCCCCACTTTTTGGAGGAAATATCTACGTGCATGAATTTCCTATCAGCTTTAGAGACAGGATTCAAACTAAATTTTCTGCCTTTAGTAACCTGCTCCCACTGGGTCATAAGTTTGTTTTTGTTTTTCTCCGTCCCTCCAGTAGGAGAGGTAAAATTCAGATCTGTAACTAACTTCCAGGTAGATAGAGAATGTAAGAAAAAACCCCACAGATGTATTTGATGGGGTAAAGGGATTCAACTTTCTGGCATTTAGGGCATTTGGTTTAATAGAGTAGAGAGAGTTTCCAGTTCTTACCATGATGTTATGTGATTACTTTGTGCTAGATGTAAATTGCTCAAACTGGAAAGGTGGAGTACCGGAGGGTACAACTTCATCATTACCTCAATCATGAAACTACAAACTGAAAGGGACCTACATCTCAGAAGAACAAAAATTCAGTGGTTAAAATATTTACAAAATCACAAAAATTGTCAGGGTTGGAAGGGACCTCAAGGATCATCTATTTCCAACCCCCCTGCCATGGGCAGGGACACCCTCCACTAGACTGGGGGGACTACAAGAAAGCTGGTGAGGGACTTTTGAGGGTGTCAGGTAATGATAGGACTAGGGAGAATAGAACAAAACTAGAAATGGGTGGCTTCAGACTGGGTGTTAGGAAGAAATTCTTCACCATGAGGGTGGTGAAACACTGGAAGAAGTTGCCCAGGGAGGTGGTAGAAGCCTCATCCCTGGAAGTTTTTAAGGCCAGGCTGGATGTGGCTCTGGGCAACCTGCTCTAGTGTGCGGTGTCCCTGCCCATGGCAGGGGTATTGGAAATAGATGATCCTTGAGGTCCCTTCCAACCTTGACAATTCTGTGATTCTATGATTCTAAATTCAGTGAAGAAGGACAGGCAGGAGGTTTCCCTGCAGCCTGTGGTGAAGACCATGGTGAGGCAAGCTGCCACCCTGCAGTCCATGGAATACTCTGAGGCAGAGCAGGTGGATGTGCCCAATGGAATCTGTAAGCCCATGGACCTGTGGAAACATGAAGAGAGAGGAGCCCTCATTGAAGAAGGTTTGGTGTCAGGATTTGTAATCCCATGGGGCATCCACGTTGGAGCAGTCTGTTCCTGATGGACTACACCCCATGGAAAGGGCCCACACTGGAGAAGATTATGAAGAACTATAGCCTGTGGGAAAGACTCACTTTGGAGATGGTCATGGAGAACCGTCTTATGTAGCAAGGAAGCAGTGTTGGAGCAGGGAAAGAATGTGAGGAATTCTCTCCCTGAGGAGGAAAGAGTGTCAGAAACAACGAGTGATGACCTGATGCAACCTTCATTCCCTGTCTCCCCGTGCCAAACAGTGGGAGAAGGTAGAGAAAGGTAGAGTGGGGAAAGGAGGAAGGTGTTTTAAGATTTGTTTTTATTTCTCATTACTGTACTCTGACTTGACTGGTAATAAATTAATTTCCATGAGTCAAGTCTGTTTTGCCTGTGACAGCAATTGCTCAGTGATATTCCCTGTCCTTATCATGACCCAAGAGCTTTTCATTACGTTTTCTCTTTCCCATACAGCTGAGGAGCAGAGTGATAGAGTGGCTTTGGTAGGCACCTGATGTGCAGCCAGGGTCAATCCACCACAAACTTTTATTGGTTAATTATATGGGGACTGTTTATATATCATTTGATACATTTTTGTCAGGAGGAACTAATGAAGAAAGCATCCAGATTCTTCACCCAAGCTGATAACCAGTGTGTTTAAGCATACAAACTGGCCCATGACCAGCAGGAAGCCTGGGTCTTAAAAATTCTCATCTGAAGGGCTTCTTGAAACCATCAATCAAATAGTTCATTTTGTGTTTGGCTTGGAGTCCACCTGATCACCTGGTTTCAGACTTGTGTGTTATTTCAAACAGATATTTTCATATCTGAGCACAGAGTCATTGGGATGTTCCTGGACCTCCTAGAGAATCACTGGCTTAATGCACTGGATGTGCACATAGGCTCAATTCTGATATCAAGCTACACTCCAGTTCTAACTATAGAACAGAATTGATTTTCAGACTTAAATCTCTCTTGCAAGTTCCATCACTTTTGCTCCACTAAACTTGCTGACTTTGGAAACAGAGCAATGACTCATTCCCAAACCACATTTCATCACTTGCTCTTACAAACGTAGCTCAGAGGCATTTGACTGTGTATAGCTTAGAAATACAGGGAATCACAGATTCATGGAATTGTTTCAGTTGGAAAAGACCTTCTAGATCACTGACTCCAGCTGCCAGCTCAACACCACCATATCCACAAAGACATGTCCCAAAGTGACATTGCCTACACTGTTTTTAAACACCTCAGGGATGGTGACTCCACCACCTCCCAGGACAGGCTGTTGACCACTCATTTAATAAAGAATTCCCTTTTTATTTTTCCCCTAACATCCAGTCAATCAGCACTAGCTGTAACTTTATTTATCTTTTAAACTGGTTACTGAAAACATCACTAACATCTTTTTATATCCTTGGCAGGACTCAATGACATCCTTCTGTCAGCAAAGGTTCTTTTTTATCACCGTGATGTGTTCTTTTTTGGTGTTGCTTGCTGATAGCCCTGAGCTCATCTGCTTGGACACTTGTGAATGGAATAACCATGTGCACCTTTTTCTCAGTAATGCATACATCTTTGGAGATGCAGTTCATTTCCTTTCACATTTCTTTGTTCTACCAGGGATGATAAGAGCACAGAAAGGATGCCTGTCTTTGTCTTGTTTTGTTCTTGTTCAATGACATGAAGGAACAATACTATGATTGCCCAAGGGATTGACACAATATAGAATATTCAAACTGCAGAGTAAAATCATTTCAAGAACATCACAATTAAATTAATAGTACTGATAAAATAGTTACATGTAGAATCTAAAGAAATGAGTAAATAATATTTAAGTCTTAATCTCTTTCCATGTCCAGAGAAGGGCCACAAGGATGATCAAAGGGCTGGATTACCTCTCCTATGAAGACAGGCTGAGACACTTGGGGTTATAGAATCATAGAATCATAGAATCAAGAAGGTTGGAAGAGACCTCAAGGATCATCGAGTCCAACCTGTCACCCTAAACCTCATGCCTATCTAAACCATGGCACCAAGTGCCACGTCCAATCCCCTCTTGAACACCTCCAGGGATGGTGACTCCACCACCTCCCTGGGCAGCCCATCCCAATGGCCAACCACTCTCTCTGTGAAGAACTTTCTCCTCACCTCCAGCCTAAACCTCCCCTGACGCAGCTTGAGACTGTGTCCTCTTGTTCTGGTGCTGGCTGCCTGGGAGAAGAGACCAAACCCCTCCTGGCTACAACCTCCCTTCAGGTAGTTGTAGACAGCAATGAGGTCTCCCCTGAGCCTCCTCTTCTCCAGGCTAAACAGTCCCAGCTCCCTCAGCCTCTCCTCATAGGGCTTGTGCTCAAGGCCTCTCCCCAGCCTTGTTGCCCTTCTCTGGACATGCTCCAGCAATTCAACATCTTTCCTAAACTGAGGGGCCCAGAACTGGACACAGTACTCAAGGTGTGGCCTAACCAGTGTTGTGTACAGGGGTACAATGACCTCCCTGCTCCTGCTGGCCACACTATGCCTGATGCATAGTGTGATGAAAGTTGTTCAGTCTGGAGAAGAGAAGGATCCAAGGAGACCTTATTGTGGCCTTCCAATATCTGAAGGGGGCCTGCAAGAAGGCTGGTGAGGGACCTTTTAGAATGTCAGGTAGTGATGGGACTAGGGGGAATAGACCCAAGCTGGAGGAGGGGAGATTTAGATTAGATGTTAGGAAGAAGTTCTTCACCATGAGGGTGAGACACTGGAACAGGTTGCCCAGGAAGGTGGTAGAAGCTTCAACCCTGGATGTTTTTAAGGCCAGGCTGGATGTAGCTCTGGGCAACCTGATCTAGTGGAGGACATCCCTGCCCACAGCAGGGGGGTTGGAACTAGATGATCCTTGAGGTCCCTTCCAACCCTAACAATTCTGTGATGTATCCATCAATATTTTAGGTAGCTGGATTCCTTTGTGAGGCAGTCTGAATACTGCTTTTGAATTCTGAACTGAGAAATCCTCAGTAAGAGACTTTTCTTTTATATTGGAATGCATCATACCCAACCCCCACTCCCCCCAGAAAACCCACCCAACCAAAACACCTTGATTTATGCTTGGTTGATAGCTTTGTTAACAGACTTTGCTTTTGCTATACAGCTCTAGAGATTTTCTTCTTATTTATGAGGTAAAAATTTTACTCTCCTTGGTTTTGATATTCTCATCTTTCTTCCTTCCTTTATCTAACTTCTCTTGCAGTTCTTTATTATTTCTTTCAGTCTTTCCATTTCTTTCTCCTTGTAGTACCACCTTGTCCATCCCTCCCTACTTTTCTTTTTGCCTTCTTGTTCCTCATATCTGCAATTATTTAATTTAAGCTAACACAATCATTTATGCAACAATGCCAATTCTGTTTAACTGTAGAAGTCTGACCTATATCTGGGAGATGAAGGGAAAATCTATGGATTTTTTGCTTGTTTTTGTAAATATGCTTCAATGTTGTTATTATTGTTTTTCTAATAGGTGACTCTGACCTCCAGAGGTATATTTCACAGTGCAAGAAAACTCAGTTGAAACAGTTCTCTTAGAATCCAAAGCTTTTTAGTGGAGGTAATGAGGCAGCCATATCATGTAATTCCTGTCAAAAGCTTGTGTTCTGTCTTTCTTACACAGTCTTTCTCAGTTTGTTTCTGTTCTATTTCATTGCTTGTCTCTTCATCATCTCCTACTAGGAAAAGGAAAAAACAAAATACAAAATAGACAAAAAGATAAGAAGATAAAAAGACAACACACAGGTAATATCTATTCTTTATTTTAATGAAGCAAAATGCCTTCATGTAGCAAAAAGTCCCAAAGAATTTGAGATCTAGGGATGTATTTCTTGGCTGTAAAAAAAAAAAAAAAACCACATGTGTTTTTGAGTATATTTTCACTTTTCAACATTTTTTTTCCCTGTTTAAGGCAGCAGAAATTTTCATCTCTCCAAGATGCCATGTCTATTAGGTCTTGCTAGTGGTAATTTTATGACAGTATTATCATCCACTTATTGTTGACAAATTTCACCACATAAATCCTGATCTTAACTCTTTTTTTTATTTTCCTTTTCTTCCCATCTTAATTTCATTCTGTTGATCTCTGTTAACACAGCAATTTCCACTGATAAGTCATTCAGCAACACATACAACAGATGTGGATAAAACATGAAATTATTGCAGCTATCAAGTTGTCATACCAGACATCAATATTTCAATGAAAATTACATTGCTGCCTCAGTTGCCTGTGTGAACCCATTGTCACTTTTATTGAAGTTTGTATTGGTGATTGTTTGATGCTATTTTCCTGTGCTTATTGATTATATATTTTACTTTGAAACACCTTTAAGTAAGCTTCTTCATTTTACTCATTAGTTAGTGCAATGATACATAATAATTTATCACTAAAAATAGTCTAATGTACATGTTGTAAACCACTCAAAGGTGGTTTTCTTTCTTGCCAAAGTCTAAGGGGATTTCCTTTTAAACATGTGGCTCCAAAAGTGTCCTAGGCCATAGAAATTTCATAACTAGATCATTATGAACAAGATACAGACATCCCCTATCTCTCTGAGTCATGTCTCACAGAATCACAGAATGTTAGGGGTTGGAAGGGACCTCAAAAGATCATCCAGCCCAACCCCCTTGCCAGAGCAGGATCACCTACAGCAGATCACACAGGAATGCATTCAGGTGAGTTTTGAATATCTCCAGAGAAGGAGACTCCATAACCCCCCTGGGCAGCCTGTTCCAGTGCTCTGTCACCCTCACAGGGAAAAATTGTTCCTCATGTTTCCATGGAACTTGCTATGCCTCAACTTCCACCATTGCCCCTTGCCCTGTCATTGGGCATCACTGAGAATAGGTTGGCTCCATTCTCTCAGTGCCCACCCCTGATGTATTTATAAACATTAATGAGTATCCTTCCACTTTTTGAAGACTGAGATTTAAAACCAAGTTAGAGAACTGGGTTTCTTGGAGGGGATACAAATGAATGGTTGGACTGTAGAGTTGTGCTTTCAAACACATAATTCACTTAACTCAGATGAAAGGGAATTTTGGCATTTGAGGACTGAAATGACAAAGAATTCTGATGCTTATTGAAAGGCAGCAGTCAGTGTTTAGTGAGGTGTTTGAAAATATGCTGAAATCTTCAGACTGCATTAAATAATGCTTACTGCAAAATGTACTACTGTAAAAGATAGAGAAGAAAATATGTTTCATGAATATGTTGTTTACAGGTTGTTTTGCAGGCTCATATAGGAAATAACTTGGGAACTTATCTGAGGTTTACCAAATGAAGTGAAAAGTTCTTCATCCCTAAATCTAGCTGCTTCCCTTAGTTCAAGGTTGCAGAGCTTCAAAATCACATTATTCAGAGAGCCTCTTTGTTGTTGTTGTTGTCTTTTATACTTTGTTGTAGCAGGAGTTAAAAAATCCTGAGTTCTCTGTTTAGTTACAACATAAAATTACCCCATGGAGGTTATTGCAAATTGTAGTCTTTGAAATGATTCATTGCTGTTTTTAAGGAAGGAGGGTGGGGTGTCTTCAAGAAAGAAGAGAAACAGAGGGCAAATTCAGAACCTGAGAATGAGATGGAGACTTAGCTAACTTCCCCTATAAACCCGTATAAGGAAGCTAGGTTGAAAGTAGTAAGAGACAAAGAGGTAAAATAAGCAAAAGCATCCTGCAGAACAGGAGCTGGAGGACTATAAAAATTAAAAACAGGGAAGGTGCTGGAAAAGTGAATGAAAATGTGAGATGAAGCTTGTATTATTCTTCCAGACATGCAGTTATATGATGTCAAACAAAGTGATGACTGTTTAACTCTGCAGCGTGAAGTACAGATTTCTGAAGGCGGTGAGGCAAACCCAGTGCAGTGCTCTTATTTCTTGACTTACTGCACAGGAGTGTGAGATGCTGCAAGACAGATTCAGAACTTCAGAGACTGATTAGATCTGCAGTAAAACACCTGATGTGCTTGTTTTACAGTATCAGTGTTTTATATCTAAGGAATAAAGCAGTATCTTTTTTGTTTGTTTGTTTGAACTAGGTGTACCAATATCTTTAAACCATATGGGAAGCAGAAACACTTCCAGCTAAGGTTTCATTGATTCTATGTTTAACTCAACTGTTTTCTAATTTTACTACCAGGAAGTACAGTAAGATTGCAAAGTCAAGCAGGCAGATTTAGGAAACATCAGAATTAAGATTGCTCATCCAAACTTTATATACTTATCTTTGTGAGCATATTTTATGATACAATCTTTAATTTTTATGATATGATCTTCAGTTTTTTTTTTCCACAGGATACTTGCCTCACCAAGGGCACATGAAGTGAATGCTTATACTTCAGACAATTTTTCATATTTCTCTTTTTCTCATCATTCAATATGTGGCTCTAGAGTTTATTTGACACGTGCTATCTGAACTCTGCACTGAAAATGTGATTATTGACATCTTCCTTAGCTTTTTTAATGGCCCTCATTAGCAGAATGGATGGCATTTTTTAAACATTAACCAATCTGTGTTCACAACAGCCTTTTTATAAACTTTCCAGGATGCATCCACCTTATTTTGTCCCTTACCTTACTGTCTTCCTCAGTCATCTCTGCCTTGCCCATTCTCTTTCCCCAGTGTTTTTGATCTTTCTCCCCCATATTTACCTCTTTGTGTGCTGGCTTTCTTCTCTCCTTTCTTACTTATGTGGCACTCTCCTCAAGTCCTTACTGTCTAAGAGACAGCCCATTTCCAGGTTGCATAGCTCTTCTTTGTTTATCACTCTTCCCCATTCCACAGACACACTGATCAATGACAGCTTTGCAAAGATTATCTTCTATCATGGCATCTGAATATGAGCAAGCAGTGTGCCCAGGTGGCCAAGAAAGCCAATGACATCCTGGCTTGTATCAGAAATGCTGTGTCCAGCAGGAGCAGGCAGGTGATTGTCCCCTGGGACACAGCTCTGGTGAGGCCACACCTTGAGTATTATGTCTATTTTTGGGCACCTCAGTACAGGAGAGATGTGGAGGTGCTGGAGCCAGGGCAGAGGAGGGCAACAGAGCTGGGGAAGGGGCTGGAGAATAAATCTGGTAAAGGGCAACTGAAGGAGCTGGGGAGTTAGTTTGGAAAAGAGGAGGCTGAGGGGAGACCTCATTGCTCTGTACAGCTACCTGAAGGGACATTGTAGAGAGGCTGGCTCTGGTTTCTTCTCACAGGCAATTAGTGATAGAAGAAGTAATGGCCTCAAGATGCAGCTGGGTAGGTTTAGAGTGGACATTAGGAAGCATTTTTTCCCTGCAAGAGTGGTCAGGCATTGGAACAGCCTGGCCAGGGAGGTGGTTGAGTCACCAACCCTGGATGTGTTTAAAGGTGGTTTGGATGTGGTACTTGGGGATGTGGTTTAGGGGTGCCCCATGTACAGCAGGGTTAATGGTTGGACTTGGTGATCCTGAGGGTCTTTTCCACCCTGAATGTTTCTGTGATCTGAATGTCAGAGTCATGTTTGGAAACAAAGTCCTTGGCCAAATTCTGCAGCATAAAGCAGACATCGTTTTCAGAGAATTTAAATGGCAAACTTGAAGAGGCCTCCACAGGTTTTTTAAACACGCATAAAGAAATTGTAGGAAGTGAGAAAACCAGGAAAGATTGAGGACAGCAAAAGAAACAATCTGCTGGACGATGGCAGGTGTTCCCAAACTAGCATTAGTATGAGCACACTCTCTGTAGGTCCATGATTCCAGACAGATTTGAAGCTAAAAATCTTACGCAGCTCTTTTCCTTTCAGGCTCAGGCTACTTCCACATGTCTCCACTCTCTGCCAAATTTCAAACCATTGCCACAAAGCAGGAAAACCATGATTTGTCAGGTAAGCAGCAATAATTAAATAATAAATAATAATTAAATAATTAAAAAATCTCTTTCTTGAAAAGCAATGCATAGGTTTTGATGGATACCTTTCAAACAAGCAAATGGAGAACATTTCAGGCAGTGTGGTTAAATTTTGGTGAGTTTAGGGCCAACATAAGATAAAGTTTAATACTGAAAATGTTGTGGAACTTTAAACATAGTGGTTATTTCCAAGTTTGCCTCTCATATAAGTCAGATTTCATGTGTAGAATTATAATAGTTATATAAGCCCTTTATAATATATTCCTGTCAACCATGAATTCTAAGTATTTTATGCAGTGGTTTTCTATAGTAAGAACTGTGAGAGAAACTGAATATAATTGAGAGGCCAGGATTAGAGAGAAAGCAGGCAAGGAAAAAAGAGAAAGCAAGAAAGGAAAATAAGTGTTTAGAAACACACCTGATACCTTGCAAGGATACTTCCAAAACTTTATAGACTGCAGTTCAATCCACATACCAGGTATTTAGAAATACACCTGATACCTTGCAATGATACTTCCAAAACTTTAGACTGCAGCTCAATCCATGTACCAAGTGATGAATATCTAAGAAATGTTGGAGAGACAGCACTCAGAGCTGAAATGCACATCTAGCTCCTGTTAAAAGCTTGGCTCCCTCATGCAAGGGTCACATTTTCCCACCTAACCACTGCCACAGTTTCCATTTCAGTCTTCTTTTTGGTGCAAAGGCAGCCCCAAAGCCACATATTTTATGGTTACTATTCCTGTGAGCTCTCTTAAGTCAACAGATTTTATGAAGGAATTTGAGCTTTAAATGGGAAAGGCCAACTTTAAACAATACAATTAAATGGATGTTTTCTCTTTCAGTTGAATGTATTGAACTAATCAGTGCTGCACTTAATGAAGCCCTTAATTTGAAAACCTGACAGAAAAGTAGTTCTGTGATATGCTAGGGATATTCAGTTTAAGGAATGTCTGCTGTGTTTGCTGGCCCTCAGAGATAATTATAATGCCCTTTAAGTCAATAGAGTTTGAATAGAGAATTTGGCCCCAAAAGGTGAGGAACAATAATTGAGCATTGTGTTTTAGAGTGCTGCAATCTCTCTGCTGTCTTTTAAGGCTAGGACCTGAGGAGGCAGATGACAGCAGAAATTTCAGAAAATGGTAAAGTAGAAGAAACTGAGTTGTCTTCTTTTTTAACAAGATTTGTGAAGCATACTTTCCTGCAACAAAAAAGTCTAACTCCTATATCCATGCTTAAAACATTTAAACAGTAAGAAAAGAAAAAAAAAATTATCGTTTTGAATTTGAGTATAAGATTCTCCTATTTAAATTTTGTAACTTTACAACATGATATATTAAGGATTAAGAGCATTAAAAATTGTAGCAACACTACCTAAGATCACATTTAATACACTACAATAAATCTTCTGTTTACCAGTTAAACAGAGTTAATCAATGCTCTGCTTAATGAAACCTTTTAGTTTGAAAACCTAATGGAGAAAAAGATTTACTGTACACTAATACTCTGCAACTCAAATGACCTCAACTTTATTTGCTAACCCTTTAGCATAGTTCTAATAGAAACTTCCATGCATTGCCCTCTTCCAATATTTTGCTAATTAACTGTGAACAGAGCAACTGACACAGAGATCAGAAGAGAATATTAAACTCCTAAGGAAGCAGCTCTTGAAACTTTGTGATGCCTTATGGAACATGAACACAGTACCACAGTATATTAGAGGTTGGAAGGGACCTCAAGAGATCATCAGGTCCATCCCTTCTGCCAGAGCAGGATCACTTAGGGCAGTCTGCACAGGAATGCATCCAGGTGGGTTTGGAAAGTCTCCAGAGCAGGAGACTCAACACCACCATTTCAGTCAAGTCAGACCCTCAAGGTCACCTTGCAAAGGCTGAGCAGCAGGAATAAATTGTGAAAGACCAACTTTTAAAATACAAAGTTTGTGAAACAACACTCTTCAAGTACTTTTTAATACTTATATACTTTCTGATACAGATATCTGGAATGATACTGTTTTAAGGCAACCCTTAAAATCATGGAGGGATGTGGTGGATGCTTCTCAGAGCCTTTAAAGTTCCCTACCTTTGCCATTTGCTTCTTCATACTTAGATTCCTCTAACAGTCTTATGCTCCAAGGGAATTGTGTTAATTGGGGCAATATTTTCTCCATATGTTTTGTCTTCCCAAACTTAGACTGGCTTGGAAGCCTCTTAAATCCCTGTGTTTAAGGGGGATGAATTTTTATTTTCTGTGGTAAATATCAACAACCAATTTAGCAATGTAACCTTTCTGGAACTACTGACATTGTTTTCTCCTTATTTGTTATGAAGTTTACTGTGGTGTTCATTAAGTTTGACTAGCAAAATAAAAACACGTGGCAATACAGTGAGTAACACTTCTTTGATGCAAAATATGGATTGAACATTTCTTCTGTTTCAGTCCTGTGATTTAGATGTTCATTATCTTGGTGTCCTTTCTCATGACAGTTATAAAACTACTCAGGGATGTTTTAGCAATGCCTAATGAATTGTTCTTTTTGCTCCTCTTTCCTTTGAATGTTTGAATTGATAAAAGATTGTGTAAAAAGTCTAAGTTTTTTCACCATTGGACCTAATCATAATGAAGAAGCTCAGTGCAGAGAACATTTTTCTGCTGGTTAGATACCAGCACTGAGCTCTTTCTGAAGGGATGATGACCACCAACTGAAATCACTTCTTGAGCTGGTAGGATGAATATACCCTTCCTGTGTGCCCTTCTATTCAAACTGCTGTGCACACATGCCCTGGCTGCCATGCCCTGCTCTTTTTGCCTGACCTATTCATGGGGTTTCCCAAAGCTTCTTTTCTAGGTGTAGGGGTGGTCACCATTTCTCTGGCAACACCCAGACCTTGTCAGCAGCTCCTGTGACAGCTGACAGCTCCTGGTGAGTCATTTCATTCCTCTGGCATTTCCTAGAATCATAGATTTTTTTCTACTGGAAAAGATCTGTAAGGTCACTGAGTCCAACTGTCAACCTGACACACCATTCCCTTTAAAATACATCCCCAAGGACCATGTCCACATGTTTTTTAACTCCTCCACAGCCAGTGATTCCATCTCCTTCCTGAGCAGCCTATTCCAATGTCTGAGCAGTCTTTCAGTAAACAGGTTTTTTTCCATAATTTGTTTCCAATAATTTTTTCCATAATTCAATTTAAAACTCCCCTGGTGAACTTGAGGCCATTTCATCTTGTTCTATCATTTACTAGGGAGAAGAGACCAACATCTATGTCACTACAGTCTTCAGGTCTTCAGTCTTCTCCAGCCTAAACAATCCCAGTTCCCTCAGATGCTCCTCATCTCTAGGCTCTCTAGTCTCTTCATCAGCTTTGTTGCTCTTCTCTGGACATGTTCCTTCTGGCAGTGAGGGGTCCAAAACTGAACAGGGTATTCAAGGTGTGGCCTCACCAGTGCTGAATACAGGGTTACACTCACTTCCCTGCTCCTGCTGGCCACACTACTCCCAACACAGGCCAGGATGCACCTAAGCACACTTCTGCCTCATGTTCAGCTGGCTGTTCACAAGCAATCCCAGATCCTTTTATGCTGGACAAATTTCCAGCCACTGTCCCCAAGCCTGTACTGTTGCATGGGGTTGCTGTGACCCAAGCACAGCACTTGGCACTTATCATAGAATGAGTCAGGGTTGGAAGGGACCACAAGGATCATCCAGTTCCAAGCCCCTATCACTACCTGATAGCCTAAAAAGTCCCTCCCCAGCTTTCTTGTAGGCCCCCTTCAGATACTGAAAAGCCACAATAAGGTCACCTTGGACACTGTTAAATGTCATACAACTGACTGCAGCCCAATGATCAGCCTCTCCAGTTCACTCTGTAAAGCCTTCCTACCCTCAAGCAGATCAGCACTCCCACCCACTGTGTTGTCACCTTCAGACTTACTGAGGGCACACTCAACCCCCTCATCCAGATAACTGATCAAGACATTAAAGGGAATTGGCCTCAATGTTCAGCCCTGGAGAACATCACTTGTGACCGGACACCAATTGGCTTTAATTACATTCACCATCACTCTTGGTTTGTGGGAACAGGTTGTGTTGACCCAAGAACACAGTGGCTTTCCCACAATCTTCAGACACCTCCCCTGTTCTCTGTGACCTTTCCAAACTGATGGAGAGTGGCTTAGCAATAACCTTATCCACCTCCTTCAGTACTCTTGGGTGCATCCCATCAGGGCCCATGGATTTGTGGGTGTCCATCTTTCCTAGGTATTTTCTTTGCCTTTTGAACAGGTACACTGGCATTTATAGAGGGATCTTAGAGCAAAACTGCAACATGCAGCTGCACACACATTGCAATAATTTCTGTGGCCAGTTGCATTTTAAGTGTGCTCTACTCCCTCTGAGTCAGGCATATAGTTTAATTGTTTAGCTGTTAACTTTTCTGATGGATACAAGCAGACTTAAAAGTACAGAGTGAATCAGTCTGATAGCCTCTATCCAGACACTTGAGGACAATTTGTTCTCTTTTCTTGCTTTGCTCTTCCAGACATGGGGTCATGAACTGAGCCTCACTGAAATGATTCCCAGAAGCAGAAAGACTTGTCCCTGTGCCATTACCTATCAAAAGCATTCCTGCTTTCAGCTAGTTTAAATTAGCATGATTACCTAACTGCATTATGTGCTTTGTTCATTCTTTTTTGTCTGGTCTTCACTACAGTAAGTTAAAGGGAACTTGAATCCCTACTTAAACAAAAAACAACATTTGCTTTCACCCATCTTTCAAACTTGGCATCCTCTTGAAGCTGCAGAGGGTTTGTGCATCTGTCTATTTGATTCAAGTACTGATGACAGAAATAGACTTGTTCCTCAATTTGTTGTAAAAATTACCTAGGCTCTAATGTACCTACTGAGGAAAATATAAGGAACACTGGGAACACTGCTTAAAGAAGTAGAGAGCTTGGTTCTGACAGTGTTATTTCTGGACTGATCCTTTGCAAGCTTCCCAGCTCCTGAAAGAATAGGTTGGAAAAGAAAGATTAAGATCTCAAAGGACAGACTGTTGCAGTCAAAGGAAAGATTATGGATTAATTTCTTTTACAGAAAAATGTTGAACTTCTCCCAGAGATGTTTTAGAGGATAAACAGGAGCATAGGGAACAGGACTTTTTAAAAAAGGAATTTGGACAACAACAGAGAAAGTGCTTCTTCCAGATCATAGATCACTCCAAAGGGCAAAAAGCAAAACAGAAGCAGATCTTTCAAGAGCTACATCTGGCACAACCAGGGCAGCCTTCTCACCAGGAACAGGGGATGATTAAAATGTAGGCAAACCAAGAGGATTTTACCATGTCTTAAGGTGGTGTACATGCATTCCTCTTCAGTTTCCTGGGATTGAGACTGAAAGCTTAAAACAGGCAGACAGGCAGAAAGGAACTTGGAGGGCAAGAGAAAGAGATGTGATTCCAGAGCAGGCTGTCATTTAATGAATTCACAGGTTTGGAACATGACACATGCTGGGACAGGAGTTGGGGGTTGTCCCCACAGTGGTGATTGAGAAAGAAATGCAACGGGGTGAAACATGGAAAGGGAAGTATGTATGATGGATAAAAACCTGAGTGAGCACAGCAACTTTTGCACAGAAGGCATCGATTTGATGATATGCACAGATGCCACCTTTGTGACCATCTGAATAGTAGTTTCAGAAATTAGTTCCTGTATTAGATACAAGAAATTACTCCTTGCATTAAACAGGGCAGTATTCACATCAGAAAGAAAATGTTTAATTTAAGGCTATAAGTATTCAATGGGGAAAAATCACAACTGAAAACAAAGACAAAAAATGCCTGAAACTATCTGAAACAGAGTATTAGGACTTCTAACAGCTATATGCAAATAAACAAAAGGTTAATTTATTAATAAATCTTGGAAGATGATGAAATTTTTAAGGATGTCTTAATAATTACTAGGAGATTAATTCTGATTTCCTTGTTTGAAGTGAACAATCCTTTTCTCTTTGAAGAAGGCCTCCTGGTGAGGGCAGGTCTTTCACAGTTCTGTCTCAACATAGTTTTATCCTATTCCAGCTAAAATAATGTATCTGTACATCAGAAGTGTTTCACACCATTTTCCTTTGAACAAGAGTTTAAAATTAATTAAGATTCACATAAACAAAAGTAGTCTTGCAGAGACTGAAAAGTGAAGGAAAGCCTGCTATTAAATAATAAAAAGGGAAAAAAGGCTACATGGTGAAAAACACAAGGGGCAAGGAATGATCACAGCCTTTACCAGTGTTGTGTGAGATGATGCTCAGAATCATCAGCTAGTGCCTGTAGTTTCCAGCAGTGTAACTAACACTCCAATCTGAAGGGAAACACAATTTCTTGTTTCTTTTCCTATGGAACACCAGTGCTAAGTCATAGCATGAAGAATAAAAACTCTCCTAGAAACCAGGAATGGCAGAAGAAACCTTCGAATAAATTAGAATCCTAAAATAACTTGAATCAACTGAAGTAATTCATGCTTGTAGGCTAAATAAAGTACACTAGAAAATAAGGTATATAATAGAAAACCATATCCTCACTTCCTTAGAATGCAGAGGTTTGGCTGCTAGAGCTGCTCTAACAAGTACCTCTTCTCTGCTAGCTCTGGATCTGGTTTTCTGTGGAGCCTTTGGCACAAACAGGGCAGAGAAGTCAGGGGGAGCAAGCAGGCCAGGAATGAAGGCTGCAGAGTTTGTGCCTTTTTTCCTTCCCTCTCCAAGCCTCTTTTTTTATTTCTTCTTTACTTGCCTAGAGCCTCAGAGAAAGTGCAGACAGCTTGTTTAGAATATCAAAGCACGATCTGCCCATGTTTAATAACTACACCGTCTCTTGTAAAATGACTTTACAGACAACTCTCTGACACAAGTGGTACCAAATTCTGCCTTCAGATGTGCTTGTTACAAATTTTCTGAGCTCCTTCACACAGAGTCCTCACAGGTGGTTGTGAACGTCTCCATACTTGCACTGATGCACCTCAGTTACTGCAGCAGGGAACATTAATAACTTCGGGGGGCAAACCTGTAATATTTTCTCAGTCTGCCTTAAATGTGAAATCCCAAATAAATTATTGATCCTGATTTCAAAGAGAGTTCTGCAGACTGAAGGCTAAATCTCATTCACTCTTCTGGAAGTACTAAGTTGCCTTACAACAGTATTGCTCACAAGACATGATGTTGAGGAGAAAGTTCTTCACAGAAAGAGTGATTTGCCATTGGAATGTGCTGCCCAGGGAGGTAGTGAAGTCACCACCCCTTCAGGTGTTCAAAAAAGGATTGCATGTGGCACTTGAATCCATGGTTTAGTTAGTCATGAGGTGCTGGGTGATAGGTTGGACTTGATGATCTCTGAGGTCTTTTCCAACCTTGTTGATTCTATGATTCCATGATTCTATGATTCTATGATTCTGTGTCTGGTGATCACAGAATTGGAGGGGCTGGAAGTGACCTCTGAAAGTCATCAAGTCCAACCCCCCTGCCAAAGCAGGATCACCTAGGGCAGTTCACACAGGAACATGTCCAGATGGGTCTGGAATGTCTCCAGGGAAGGAGACCCCCCACCTCACCCCTCAGGGCAGCCTGCTCCAGGGCTCCCACACCCCTACAGTAAAGAAGGTCCACCTCATGCTGTGATGGGGCCAAGGGATCTTCACAGCCAAACATAAAGGGCTGAGATGTTTCTATATGCTGGCACAGTCTCTTTTTTTAGGAACAGACTCCAGGACATTGTTAACTTGCTTTGTATGTGTAAGCATGTCTACACTAGCTTTTTTGCTAGCTAGATAGGGAAAATAAAGAGATTTAGTCAATGAAAGATGAGCTCCCAGAGCACTGCTCTGTAAATGCTGAGCAAACAGATTCTGCAATAAAAGAAACCCAAAAAGTCTTCTGTTTGAATCCATTTGATGTTGCAGTGTTTCAGGAATATAGTTACAGAGAAGGATTTTCACACTGAATTTTCTTTTTTTTTGGCAATTTGCAGTATAAGTGTTTGTGGAAAAGTGGGATTTGTGTTTCAGATGTGAAAATCCTAATGCATTTACATTCTTCAAATTAAAAACAAATCAAAAAATAAATCAAAAAATAAGAAAAATTAAGCTACATTTCTGCAGGGCTAGATTGCCTCAATGCAAGAAGCAGTTTACATTAGTCACAGATTTGAATAGCACTGCAGGGACTGTGTAGATTTAAGCAACATCAGAAATATCAATCAGTATCATTTCTCTTAAGTCTCTTCACAAGAAAAAAAAAATATACATATTGCTTTAGCACTAACAGCAGATGTTATTGAGGCACATTAAAAACACTTCAAGAAAGAGAGAGAAAGCAGACAAGAAAGAAATCCTAACCCAATCCAGAAAACACTTCTCTGCTTAAATATTTCTTCACCTGTCACAGAATGAAAAGATATTTTTAAAAGTAAAGTATAGAAAGATGAGAACATTATTCTTATGAACTTGATCACAGAATCACAGAACTATTGAGGCTGGGAAAGACCTCTGAGATCCAGTCTATGACCAAACACCACCCCATCAGCTAAACCATGCCACCAAGTGCCACATCCAATCTTTTCTTAAAGATCTCCCTGGATGGAGACTCCACCACCTCCCTGGGCAGTCCATCCCAGTGCCTAATCAGCCTTTCTGTCAGGAAGTGCTTCCTAATATCCAACCTAAACCTCCCCTGGCACAGCTTCATACCATGCCCATACCATACCATCAGGATACAGTTCAGGCTTCTTAGCTATGAAGTAATTTTCTCCTTTCTTGTATCCTTTTGATTGTGACAAGATCAAAGATGTTACTACCATCAGAAAGGAGGTGACTGCATGTGGAACTACCAGTAAGTGTATGGCATGTTACACTTTCCCACACTAAATATTCCTGACATTTTCACCTCCCAAAGGAATAGTGCCCTTCCTTGTCATCTCCTCCTTACTGTCACTACAAAGTAATAGTAGAAAAAATAATTAGCAGCAGTCTTTTGAATGGGCATCTGTCACACTTGATGCACAGCTGCTCCTCTGAGTTTTCTGTTAGGACTGGATCTGAGCAACTTCCTTAAGCTTTTCATTTTCCTTAAAACATTCTTCAGATAACTTAGCTTCTTATATTTAAATTTATATCTTATTTATCTGGAAGGGAAGTATACATACAAGGACTAAATGAGAGAAAAAAAAAAAAAAGATTGGTTTGGATAGGGACAGAGGGGCTAATGTTACTCAGACAGATCCTCAGCAATACCTGTTCTGTTCATTGGGTATTTATAGTATGTTACTCACAGAGTATCCTGCCAGGACCCCTTAGCTTTTGTTTCTTCAACCCCAGACACTCTCCTCTCAAGCATGAGGCCTGTGAGTGCTTAGCTTCCAAACTATATGAGCACAAACTCAGCATGGTTTTAGGCAACCATACATAATAGTGGAAATTTCTGTCTCCGTGAAAGATAATAGTTCTTGAACTGACCCTGTAATAATTTTGTTATCCCTTTAAATTTCATTGTCTTAATTGTTTAATTGGTTATTTGTTGATTTTTTAGGGGTTTGGGTTTTTTTTTGTTGTTTTTTTTTTTTTTTTTTTTTGGTGGAGCAAGAAGTTGAAGAGGTCTCCTCTGAACAAAATAGTTGTTAATTTACACAGACAAGTTCCTGGTAGAAGAAACTGACTTTTCCTATTTGAGAAAAAATCAGGAGAAAAATGGTTGTCACTCAGCTGCTTCCTTCCTCTGTTTTCAATTTTTTCTCTGTTACAGCTTAGATAATACATCAGGCAAAGATAGAATCTTTTAATTTTAAAAATTAGATAATAGTTGTAATTAATGTTAGTACAAATAATTATATATACAGAGTACAAAACCAAACCCGAGAACAACCATTAAAACTTTTGTGCATGAGAAAAATTTAGGAAAGGCAAAAAACCAACAGTAAAAGGTAGCAAAACACAACCTTTACAATTAGGCATGCAGACAAACTATTGTGAGTGTTCTATCCCAGGCTTACACACTGTTCAATATCTTTATTGATTATCTGGACAAGGGGATTGAGTCCATCATCAGTAAGTTTGCAGATGCCACCAAACTGGGGGCAGGTGTTGATCTGTTAGAGGGCAAGAGGGCTCTGCAGAGGGACCTTGACAGGCTGGATAGATGGGCAGAATCCAAGGGCATGAGATTCAACACATCTAAGTGCTGGGTTCTACACATTAGTCACAACAACCCCAAGCAGTGCTACAGGCTGGGGACAGAGTGGCTGGAGAGCAGCCAGGAGGAAAGGGACCTGGGGGGACTGGTTGACAGCAGGCTGAACATGAGCCAGCAGTGTGCCCAGGTGGCCAAGAAGACCAATGGCATCCTGGCCTGGATCAGGAATAGTGTGGCCAGCAGGAGCAGGGAAGTCATCCTGCCCTGTGCTCAGCACTGGTTAGACCACACCTTGAGTGCTGTGTCCAGTTCTGGGCTCCTCAGTTCAAGAAAGATGTTGAGGTGCTGGAACGTGTCCAGAGAAGGGCAACAAAGCTGGGGAGGGGTCTGGAGCACAGCCCTGTGAGGAGAGGCTGAGGGAGCTGGGGGTGTTTAGCCTGGAGGAGAGGAGGCTCAGGGGAGACCNTTGTGAAAAAACAAAAGCATATAAACAGCAAAATGAAAATGTGCCCTAATAATGCTGCAGGTTTGCAGCTTGCCTTCAACGAGACTTAAGCAGATTTCATTTGTCTAAAGCTGACATTATTGTTCAAATACAATGCTAAATACAAATGACATACAAATTCTTCCAGCATAGTCCAGCAAACATTGGCCTACAGACTGTGGTCTGCACTCCCTAATTCTCGTGCCCTAACCAAAACATCTAAATTAAGAGGTTAGTAGCTCTAGGCTCCATTGCAGTCTAGACAGACAGAAATAGACTTTTCTGGGACAAATTCCACCAGAGGCAGATGATTGTTTTCTACAGCAGATTGCCTGTATCAGTCAATTTCAGAGGATTTTCAGATTCATACCCATCAGCTCTTACTAGACATCTTCATGTGGGTCCCACTGCTGCTTGCTGCTTCTTATTCTGGTTTCCAACCCAATTGCTTTGCAATGCTGCTACAGAGGTTGACCTTGCAGAGGAGATAGAAACTTGCATAGATATAGGATTAGGTGCTAAGGGCTTCCTACAGGCCAGCTTCTGTGATTTTTTTTCCCTTTTTGAGGCACCTAATGCTTCCCACCAGCTGGAAAGCCCATGAGTCTATCTTTAATATTCCTTGGAGGCCAATCCCTGGGAGTGCAATATTCCAGAACCTCATTTTTTGGTGTTCTTGTTTGCAGTTGACATCAGTGCTTGTATGTCAGGGTGCATGCTAATGAAAGTCAAACCAAGACAATTCTTTTATTTATTTCTGATGAAATTAACACATTTTAACAAGGCAATGAAAGCAAGTGTGATTATTTACAGAAACACTCTGATATTCAGTATGGTAGCATGCCCAGTCAGTTCAGTCTTGGATGCTTTTGGTTTGGGTTGTTTCTTGTGTTTGTTTGTAGTTTGGTTTGTGGTGGGGTTTGGGGGTATTTTGGTTTGGTTGTGTTTTTTATGGTGGGTTGAAAATTCCACCCCCAACAACAAATTGCCAGACCAGCTCGTTTGGAAGCAAATGAAGCTGTATTTACAAGCAAAAACTACAAGCTAAAATGATGAATATGAACACAATATACAATATTCACAGGTATTTACAATATTTTTTTGCAAATTTGCAATTTACAATATTTACAGTTTTGTTTGCTTGTGTGTTGTTTTTTGTTGTGTAGGAGTTTTTTTGAGTGGGTTTTTTGGTTTGGTTTGGTTTGGGTTTTTTTGTTTTTTTTTTTAAATATAATTTTGCATAGATGTTTTCTAGCACTTCACATGACCTGGCATTTCACCAGTAAGAAGAACACACTTTTGTTAGACACATAGCAGTTTCCTGAGGAGAGAAGAAAGAGGTTAAGCAAAGGGCCTTCTCTTTCAGTGTTTGAGCTATATGACTCCTCCTCATTCTATGGTACATGGTCCTGTCTCTGCAGAGCAAGCCAGGCAGAAAACAAGTTTCTTTAGATGTGATACCACAGTATTCCCTTCTAAAAAAGTATATCCCCACTCCCAGAAATTAAGGATTAATGCTTATAAACTTAACTTTGATAATTTTGAAGTGCTTTGTGTGTTGGGTGCAATTTGCTTGCAGAGGAAATATCCATCACACAAATGTAGCAGACAGGTAAGGTGACTGTTTTGCCAGGTAAAAAATTATCTTCTGATGAACCTGCTCACAATGAAAAGAACTGCAAGCATGAGCAGAAAGTTCCAAAAAGTCATGCATATACTGCATGGTCAGACCTGATTGTGTGCTGTTGCAGGATTTTTTTTTGGTAATTAATTACTGTATTTAATGCTAATTAAGAATCCTTCACATACATAAAAATCCTCTTGATGGAATACTCCAGAGAACACGAATTGATATTATGTCTAGTTCATCTAAAGTAATGGATTTCAAGATATTTTCTGATTCATCTGTATTCAGAGGGATGCTCCTCTGTCTTTCTTCCATTTATAACCACTATTACCAACTCCTCCACTTTTTTCCCTTTTCCCAGAAGTTATAAAAGCATACAGGATCTTGCTTGCTTGCTTATATTCTCTCTTCTCACCATTCTCTGCCCCACCCCACACCCCCAGTCTGTTCTTGAAGGTTCTGATGCAGTCAGGTAGATTTGTTGTGTGGAAACACAACTTTTCCCCCAAGTCTTGACACATAGCTGCAGCAGTTTGCAAAACTGATGAGGAGAGCTCATCTCATTACCCAGAGCTTAGACAGCTTAATAGAAAGTCATACAGGTTTCAAATCCCAGCTGCTGGTATAAAGATGAATGTGAACAAATCTTCAAGCAGCATCCTGGTGTCCAATTCTGGTCCAATTCCAATTCCAGTGTGAGCAATGACTAAACAAATGCACATATTCCCCCTCTACTGGGGGTAGGTGGATAGCTGAGGAAGGTGGATATTTATTAAAGCTTTGCTACAGTCACACAAACTACAATTTTGGACCACTATGTCAAGCTGCTCCCTATCTCATTCCATTTCTAATTCAAGCTTAGGAGGCCAGGATCACTTCTGGCCACAGCCACAAGATCAGAATTGTCATGTCCTCATGAGCAGCCAGATGTCACAGCCAGGTGAGAGCAATAACCAGGGAGCCTGCTTTACTTTGCCCTTAGCTGAGCATTGGTGGAAGACACATAATAAAACCTTATACAGGAGATAAAGACAAAGAACAAGAAGGTGCTTCAAAAACCAAAACCTGAAGCTGAAAACAAGATCCTGAAAGGCAGAAAAGAGAGGTACAGGAAAAAGAAACACAGTGTTCATGTTTTGTTCTTTAGGCAACATTCCATAACCAGTACCTTGTAAACCACTCCTGCTTCAGTGAATGAGTGTCTGATGTCCCTTGCTTGCACACCTTAGTTCTGATCTGATATTACCACACAGTGGTGCTGGAAAGGGTATCTGTGTTGTAGAGTGCTTACACCTACTAGCCAATAAAAACTAAGAAAACTCTCACAAACCAAAAGCATCTACTCTCAAACACTGATAACTGCTTTTTATTTAACTTTTAGACAAAAAAAAGCAATATTTATCTTCTAATTTGCAAATAAACAATTATTTTATTTATTTAATGACATTTTTTTCTGAGGAAACTGCAATCTCTGTAGATTAGTATCAAAACTTAAGGCTGGACTGGCCAGTAAACGAGTGGCAGATGCTCCACATCAACCCCTCTCAGTTCCCAAAGGGGAAGAGAAAGGGAATAAGGGAGAGAGACTTATGGATTAGAAAAGAAAACGAAAACCATTTTAATTAAAATAATAATAGTAAAATGAATTATATACAAAACCAATACCACGTCCTACCTTCCCTGATGGCAATTAGTCACTATCACCACTGATACTGTGGCAGGCATTGGGAAAGACCCAGCTAGGACTTAATGGTAGATAGGAACTTAAATAAGGAGATAGATTCTGGATTTAGATTTGAGAAGTCATGGATTGGGATTAAAGACAGAATGTATGGAGTCCTCCTTGGATGCCAGCCATTAAAGAAAAGGGCTGGACCCTCATGGTCCTTCAGCTTTATACTGAATATGATGTATTATTATACAGCTCAATTGTTGTGTTCAATTCTGGGTCTCCTCATTTTAGGAATGATATCGAGTTACTGTCTAGAGAAGGGCAGTGAGACTTTTAAAGAGCCCAGAGAACATGACCCACAAAGGGCATCTGAGGGGGATGAATTGTTCAGTCTGGAGAAGAGGAAGCTGAGGGGCGATCTGATCACTCTCTACGACTGCCTGAAGTGAGATTGGAGAGAAGAGGGAGCCAACTTCTTCTTGATGAGAAGTGACAAGACTAGAGGAAATGGATACAATAGGGGAGGTACAGGCTGGATATTAGGAAATATTTCTTCCCGGAAAGGGTTGTCAAACATTGGAATGGTCTGCCCAGGGCAGTGGTGGAGTCACCATCCCTGGAAGTGTTCAAGAGGGGATTGGACGTGGCACTTGGTGCCATGGTTTAGATAGGCATGAGGTGTAGGGTGACAGGTTGGACTCGATGATCTTTGAGGTCTCTTCCAATCAGATACATGCAGTGACTCTGTATATAGAATCATAGAATCATAGAATCAAGAAGGTTGGAAGAGACCTCAAAGATCATCGAGTCCAACCTGTCACCCTACACCTCATGCCTATCTAAACCATGGCACCAAGTGCCACGTCCAATCCCCTCTTGAACACTTCCAGGGATGGTGACTCCACCACNCCGGAAAGGGTTGTCAAACATTGGAATGGTCTGCCCAGGGCAGTGGTGGAGTCACCATCCCTGGGGGTGTTCAAGTGGCGTAGGACATGGTTTAGTATCGACCCTTAAGTGCTGTGTTGAGAGTTGAACTGGATAATCTTTGAGGTCTCTTCCAATCAGATACATGCAGTGACTCTGTATATAGAATCATAGAATCATAGAATCAAGAAGGTTGGAAGAGACCTCAAAGATCATCGAGTCCAACCTGTCACCCTACACCTCATGCCTATCTAAACCATGGCACCAAGTGCCACGTCCAATCCCCTCTTGAACACTTCCAGGGATGGTGACTCCACCACCTCCCTGGGCAGCCCATTCCAATTGCCAACCACTCTCTCTGTGAAGAACTTTCTCCTCACCTCCAGCCTAAACCTCCCCTGGCACAGCTTGATACTGTGTCCTCTTGTTCTGGTGCTGGTCGCCTGGGAGAAGAGACCAAACCCCTCCTGGCTACAACCTCTTGTTGGTCATTTTAGGGCCACCTGAACTGCCTGCTCCTCCCTGCAGGTGCCACCCCTTACTTTGCACCCCCAATGCAGTACACAAGGTTTAGCAGTGACCTTGGCCTGTATACCAATCCTTGGTACTAACTAGAAACACCAATTGCTGTCACTGCTAGGAAGAGACACTGCTTATGAAAACAGGCTGTTAAGTTCAGAAAGTGAAGTTATTGAGAAGTGAGCTGGGCAGTAAAATTGCTGTACAGAACTAGTTCTGTTCCAACTCAAACCAGGACATGCAGAGCTTAACATCATTTTCTCACTGAACACATTGCAGAGGTTTTGCACAATTTTGCCTCTTCTTCTGCACATGAGTAGGCATTAGGGCATCATTGGGATAACTGATACTGATGAGTCAGGTTTCCAGCAAACATGAGGATATGCTTACATTTCCTGCTTGCTTGCAGCTATCCAGGTGTTTGACACAGTTTGAGAAGTGAATTAAAATGATAAACCTAAAACAATAAATCCCAAAACAGGATATAATATGCTAAAAGTATTGGGTTTCAAATTTCAACTATTTTGATCATGTTATAAATAATTCATTAATCAGTATACCTGTATCATTAGCTGCAATTACCTGACTCTGCTGTTGGCATTTAAGATTTTCTAGAATCTTCTGTTAATGAGTATTTATCATCAGTTTCTCCCTTCTCAATAAATATTGTCTACGAATCAATAACACATTCTACAACGTTTCAGTGTCCCTCATTTTTTGAAGTTACACAGTTTCATTTTGGTGGAGCATTAAAGGAAATTATTATTTCTTATCGTTAAAAAAAATAATAATGGATCCTAGGTCAGATACAGCAATTCTCACCTGATTTTGCTGAATGGAAAAATAAATTTGAATTTGCTGTGGAGTGTTTATTAAAATGCATTTGCATTTAGTTGAGAAGGACAAACATTATTAAAAAGAAGGAGAAAATAGCAACTGCTCAAATAATTCACTGAATAGGTAGCCCTTTTATATGCTGCCTAACAATAAGTTGAGAAACAAAAATAGTTTGACCTCCTAACCTGTAAATCAATCAGTGTCATGGGGGGGAAAAAAAGAACATTGTTTTCTGAAATCAAACTTTTGGTGTGTCCTGAGAGTTATTAAACCACTATTTTTCTTCCACAATGGAATTCAATTCTGTGCAAGTTATCAGGAACTGATTAGCTTCAATTGTTCCTTCCAATATCCAAGAAAGACAAACCATAGCACATAAAAAGCTCCTGATATTTTGCATATTCATAATACCTCAGTGAATCACCAGGAATGACAATACCACTATCTGAATGCTAATGTAGAGCCAACAGATGAGCTGAAGGGCAAAGCAACATAGAAATAAACCAGATTGTCCCACTTGAATTCACTACTCAATTGTAAACACTTCTTTTTTTCTTTTCCCACTGTTGTCACTTCCTCTCTTATTGTTTTTCTTTGAAAAAAATAAAAATTCTGATGACCTCATCTACAACAGACGTGCACAATAAAATGTAAAAAAAAAAAAAACAACAAGCAGATATAAAAAAAATGACCCTTCAAAATGTTTCCCCTTCACTTTTCTTGCTGTCTGACTGCAGCTGTCATTTCAGTGATGCTGCTGAGACGTGAACATGGAAATCCAGGATCATACTGTTTGCGATTCACTCCCTCAGACAACTTTGCAAATCGCTAAGGCGTGTTTGGAAGATTGATTTGGAAATGCGCTAAGTATCTCAGAAGAACACATGGGATGAGTGATGTCAAAGCTATGCTGGACTCTAATTGTGCCATTACAACCCAGAAGGTAGCTGTCTCAGCCCCTCTGTAAATATGAGGAGCCCAGCCAGAACCTGTCTTGAAGAGAAAATAAAATTAATACATAACTCAGTCCAGAAAGCTGCTGACTAGAAAAGATTGTGCTGATGAGCAGTCACTAAGAGCTGTATAGTTCAATAGTGTGCTTATAAAGCCTCATCATGCCACCTGTGGAGCACAAAGAGATGTATAGCTCAATGGTGAAGAACTCCAGTGTGCATATAAGGTCTCATTTGCCAGCTGTGGAGCATGAGCCTTTCCAAAATACAGCAAAAATTCCCAGGAGGCCTTTGCAAGTCCAGATCCTCATATCCTAATTTCCCCAGTGGCATTATAAAAATTAATAACCAGCACTCACATCACACAAAACTGTGGAATGCTTTACCCAGGCTAGTTACTGAAGTGATTAATATGATCCTTTGAGGTGATGAGAGTCTCCCTGGAAATTTCATCAGCACTGTCGTCAGGCAGAACTAAATTAATCTGTTCTGGTGTTTCATGTCCGGAGGCTTAGTCATCTCAAGCTCCTCCTGCTGCCCATCTTAGAGCTGCTTCAAAATGGATTGGTCTGTACCTTGAATTATGCTTCTTTCTAAGTATCTGCCCATCAGCAGTGAAATCATCAGAGCACTTTGTATGAGTAAGGTTTTATGTCTGTTGAGAAGATGAGAAGAGTCCCTCCAGGCTGGGTCAGTGGGCAATTGAGTCCTGGGTTCCCAAAGCCTCTGGCAATGGCAGAAGGACAGGATGGGTAGGAAGGGCACATGTTCCTGAGTAGTTTTAGGCATTGTATAGAGTAGATCCCTGTCTAGACTCTACTGTCTGCTTATTACCCTGTCTTCCAATGAATTTATTCAATTTCTTTTGCAGCTGGTGATAATGTTTGTCACTGCAGCAGCCTACAGCTCCAAATAAACATATACTACAAAAATAAATGCTTTCCTTTACATGTTTGAGCCTGAAGGAAGCAGGAATTTCCTTTTCCTTGTTCAGGCTGAGATAGAGTTTTTCCTAGTAAAGGGACAGGAACATCTGCTTCATGAGGAAAGGTTCAGACCCCTGGAGCTGTTCAGTCTGGAAAAATGAAGATTGAGAGGGGATTTTATTTTTTATCAATATCTGAAGGATGGGTGTCAAAAAGAAGGTGCTAGTCTCTTTTCACAGGTGTCCTGTGATAGGACAGGGGGCAATGGATACAAACTAGAACACAGGAAGTTCTACATCAACATGAGGAAAAACTTCTTTACTGTAAGACTGATGAAACACTGGACCAGGCTGCCCAGAGAGGATGTGGAGTCTCCTTCTCTAGAGACTTTAAAGACCCATTTGTGACCTGCCCTAGGTGATCCTGCTTTGGGATGGGCACTGGACTCAGCAATCTTCAGAGTTCCCTTCAAACCTCTACAATTCTACAAACTGCCACTAGTTTCAGTGAGTGTCCTCAGTTCAAGTATCGTGAGGTTTGATGAATGAATAGTCCTGCATGAGTTTGCTAAACCTCCATCAATTTGCTTTCTGTTTTTCTCCTGTGCAAGCTGAACACTTGCATCCCTTGTTGGTTCACTTTGTAAGGCAGCTGCTCCAGCCATGTGGCATTTTGGTTCCCACTTTCTGTACTTTATTTAGTTTTGATTTGGTTGCTACTTCACTGCAAACAGTAGTGTGACCACGGCATCATTTTGGGAAAACCAAGATTCTGCTGGGAAATCCTGGATTATACTTTGAGTTTTGTTTAACTGGATGTATTGGCAAATTCCAAAGTGGATTTACTATGTTGACTACTCAAAGAATTTTTGACTCAACTTACTCTTGGACGAATTGTCAGCCTGGGACAAGTTAAACTTTATCTATGACTTTGCTTATTACGACTGTGTCAGTCGTGAAACTGAACTCCCTCCTCAATGAAGGCACAAAGCATTCTGTGTGGGATTCACTGCAGCTAACATTGGATATCTATAAGTTTAGTTGTCTAGATCTGAATTAGTCACTTTGGATTCCTTTTATAGTTACAAGAGAGAAAAAGGCCCTTTTAGAGCATGATTCATCTGACCTATTTAGATAACTACTTAAGAATATGATGAATCATGTCCTGTAACTTTTTTTTCTTCTCCCTTGGCTACCAAGGGAACTAAAATGCTGACTTTTCTTGCACAGATTCTTCTCTCTGTTATTTTGACACCTTTTTTCCAGCAAAACATTAGACTGGGTATTATGGGATGACGCACTAGTCATAGCAAATTTTCCAAATGAATTCCCAGGAAACTGATAAAGAGGTTGTGGCAGGTACAACACAGCTCATGAAAACAGACCTGATGGAGATCACCAGCTGTGTAGCTGTTGGTAGTCAAAGTCCAGCTAGAACACATTTTTTCAACCAGTGTTAACAAGCACCTTTTTCTCTAGAAGAACTCAATTTTTTTGTGTGTGCTCTCAGTAAGAGTTCTTTCACTTGTCTCCACAGCCACAGCCTCAGGAGCTTTGACAGAAAAGCTGATCTTCATAAGTACATACAAAATCTCACTTGATTTTGCCTTAAATTTTTAACTTACTCATAGCATATCTTTAAAAAAGACTCTAGCAATTCTTATTCTTCCAAGTTTTTCATTTATTCCTCTATTTACTGCACACAGGTGCTTAGTGGAGGTAAATCACAGTAGCAGTTGTGTTCTTCTCATAGGCTGCGTGTTATGGTGTTTCCAGGTGAAGACAAGATGAGAAGACTTATGGTGAAAGGCAAAAGCATTTATTGCCTAAGCAACTAAGCAAAGTGCTAACCACAAGCAAAAGCAAAAGCTGAAGCATAAGCCAAAGCCAAAGCCTACTACTCTGTGACATAATCAACTTACATACTTTTCTAACACAGAGCTGTCACATCCCAATTTCCTATCCTTCCATTGACATGGGTCCAAGCAAAGCATACAACAGGTTAACACTGACAAACAAGCTTCTCAACATATCCAGTCAACTTCTGCCTAGTCTTTCTCTTCAGTTACAAGGTGTTCCCATTCTTTCCAGTTCAAAGACAAAACAGAGCCTTCTCAAAAGTTATAAAGCTTTGCTATCTTCCTACAAACCACTGCAGTACACTTAAGGGTGTATGAATATATGTTATCTCCTTATTCTCCTTTTGGCATGGATATCTTTGTCTCTAGCTTTGCATTGGTTTGCATAGCTTTGTACAGCTTAAAACTAAGTTGCATGCACATCATGGGTGACATAATTCAGGAGGTCCCTGAAGTGCATTGATGAGAACTTTTTCCAACAGGTGATAGAATCATAGAATCACTAAGGCTGGGAAAGACCTTTAAGATCATTGAGTCCATGACCACTAAACCATGTCCTGAAGCACCACATCTACAGTTTCTTGAACACCTCCAGGGATTGCAACTCCACCACCTCACTTGGCATCCTGTTCCAATGCCTGACTACTCCAGAATTCCCTTCAACTCCAACCAGTCTCTATTTCTGTGATTCTGTGAACTAGAAACAGAAATTAAAAGTTAGTTTTCTTGCTTTCAGACTGAGAATCAGTTAATATCCAGCTGTGATGAATCCCAATGAGTTCTATGAAGAATCTTCAAAGCTACCACTAATATTGCAGTCTGGTACTACTGGTGTCTACAAAGTGGTACAGTAGAGTGTAGTTCTTGCATCTTTTCCCCAAACATTAGATTTTTTTTCATCACTCTTGTTATTTTGTGGAAATGTACTGCAGGACAAGTCTTGGCATACCTTTCTATTCAAGGCATCTACTTTTAACACATTTTGGACTCTTCAGTTAGGCAAGACATCCTTAGCATGCTCCAGTATATTGTGGTTTTGCTTGTTAAATTCCATTAGTAAGTCTCAATTTCTTGATAATTTGCAGGGTTTGCTTTAATCATTACCTCAGTGATAGTATGTCCAAATCTTAGGGGGTTTAGCTCAATCAATAGATCTTTCTCTTTTTGTGATATGCATTTTTTTTAGCATAAACTTCATATTTTCACCTTTCTGTAGTAGGAGTTTCATGAGCAGTTTCCTCTGCTTGAATTAACTGAAAGCTGTTTAAAAAACATCAAGGGCTTCAGAGACAGCCTATTGTCAGGACTAAAGCTTGCTGCTGACTACCTTCTCCTTTACTTTCATTTAGTTACTGGATTAAAAACTGTTTAAACCTTCTCTACTTGTCTTCACATTTGCAGAATTACAGAGCTGGTTCCATTCTTCTTTTCAGAATATCTTACTAAAGAAATTCAGTTGTACTTCAAACTGTCATTCCCATAATTTCTCTTCAAAGGCTCCCACCCTTAAGATAACCCTTGGGTCTTCACTGTGACTTGTATACTCCACAGAAACCTATTATCCCTTGATGTTTGCGTTATCTTTAATTTATATACTCTCTTCTTTCTCTGCTAATTTGTGCCTTTGTTATTTCTGTCTTCTTTAGAAACAAAAGGCTACAGAATTGGGGACTAAATCTGTACTGAGGACTTCCTCTTCTTTTCTCTCCCAGTAATCTGAACAGAGCCACTGTTAAGTAATCTCAAAACATACTTTGCTCCTTGTTCTTTTTTGTTTAAGCTTTTTTCCTTTCATTTCTTCCTATGACATCTTTAATTTTTTTTTACTACTTACCAAAAAAAAAAAAAAAATCTCATTTTGCGGTTTCTTATTATTTTGTAACAAACTGAAAGACCTTCCACTGTCCTTCCAGCTTTCAAATCCAAAGAGGTGTCTTTTAAATGCATGCATATAGCACCTATCACAACGATTTCCTGTTTCATGTCAACGTTTCTCACATGCAAAAGAAATAGCAACACAACAATCTGACCTGGTTTTAACTAGAACAGAACTAGTTCTGTCCAGTGATTTTACTTTTTCATCTCAGTTTCCTCTAAGTGACTGCACTTTCTGTAGTGAAGAGCATGGTTTCACAGAGGATGTCTGTTTTTTAGTTAGTACCACGGACTGGTATGCAGGGCAAAGTCAGTGCTAAATATCATCTACCACATTGGGAGTGCAAAGTAAAAGTCTGTTCCTTTCAGGGAGAAGTAGGCAGTTCAGGTAACCCTAAAGTGACCAGACAGCTATTCCATTCTATATATGTCATATTCAGTCTAAGTTTGAAGGATCCTGAGGGTCAAGCTCTCTTCTTTAATGGCTGGCATCTGAGGAAGACTCTGTCCATTCTGCCTTCAATACTGACCCATCAGTTCCAGAATCTAGCTTCTGAATTTGGTTCCCATCTCCCCTTGAGTACTGTCTGGGACTTCTGCCACAGCATCAGAGGTGACAGTCACATAAATACCATCCAAGAGGTAGACATCAGTATCAGTTTTGTATATATTTCATTTTACTGTAATTATTTTAATTAGAGTGGATTTCATTTTCTTTACCAATTCATAAGCCTCTCTGCATTTTCCCCTTTCTCTTCCCCTTTGGGAAGGAAGAAGAGTTAATGGAGAGCATCTGTTACTGATTTAGTGGCCAGCCCAGCCCTAACCCTCGACATAATCATTTCATGTTTTTCAAAGAATGAATATTACAGATTCCCACATCACCCTAGTATTGAATTATAGATAATTTGCAGCAATAATAGTGTTATTACACCTGCTCCAGTCTTTTATGCAATTCATTGTTCCTCAGCTATTATTTTTATGATCAACTTCAAAGTGGGTGTGAAAGACTAGCTGCTAATATACAGCCAGATTTATGGCCACTGGAGCTAAACAGACCTTTTTTCCCTACCTTCATGGAAGCTGGGTCTGTTATTAAGTAGAACTAATAAGTACTAATTGATTCACATTCCCTATAGAATCACTGTACAAATTAAGTGCAAAGAAAGATACAAACTACTCTTCTTCAAAGAAATGAAATGGATGCAGTGCCTTAGCATAATCATATACCAGAATAAGACAGTTCCAATTTGTGAAATACTGCTCCTCAATAAGCAATATTCCAATGAATTTTCATGACTAGACATATCAAAACCACTGCCAGCATTTCTACTTCAGCTTTTAGCATTGTTCATTGTTCATGAAGCTTCTTTTGCTGTGCCTTCTTTAGGAATTTTTGCAGGTTCACTCTGATGTCAATATTTAGACCTCTACATTCTTGCATGGATGAATTTAAGGTAATGCAATGAAACACAATGGGGTCAAGCAGAAATTGCAGTTTCAGTGAAATATTTCTTAATGCATAAAAAGATTTAACTTGGGTTAGACTGAAGTGTCATCTCTTAACTAAAAGTGGCCTCTTCAGTTCTTTTACAAAGCTTTGAAGAACTAAGTAGTTTTATACAGCTTCCTCATCTTTGCTGGTCATCCAGGTCACTCAGTTATAAATAAGCAGAATTAATTCTTGTTGTGAGTGCCTGTTTCCAGCAGCTGGAAATGTGATCTGAATAGCAGCTCTGCTCACTTGACCAGGTTGTTCAGCATTTCAGCAGCTTTTGGCACTTGAAACGTGCTAAACCTCAGAGGAATCTCAGAAAAGACACAGGGTCAACCAGCAGTCATTCTATCTGCTGCTTTTTTCCTACTATCTTACTGGAAACCTGTCTTGGATTCATTTATATTGAGGTAAAAGCTACTTTGGTGCTAGTCCTAGGAGAGTTAGAATATTTTGACAACCTTTATTTAACAGCGACAAAAATATTCCTGTACATGCACAATCAAGAGTTCAGAAAAGCACTCTGAGGAGATTTTTTGGATGTCTTGTTCCTCTGTTTCAGGGAGGTACCTGCTGGACAGTTCTGTGTGTGTTTCCTCAGTCATCTCAAAACTGATCCCTCTTACTGAGATTTCCCTTCCCTTAATTGCAGTAATTAATGTTAATTTGCATAAATTTGTCAATCAAAGGTCATTGTCCATTTTGTTTTTAGTGGAAATTAATTTATTCTTTCATCAGATTAGTTGGATTCTATTCTCAGAGGAGCCATACAACATCTTGGGAGATCCTACTAATGAAGTCTGTGAAAGTCTGGTGGACTAATTTGCTGTCTCATCATCCTGCCAGTTCCAAATGTGTTTGCTATGTTACTGAAGAGAAATGGAATTTGATAACAGCATCTGTCTAATCCTGGGTGTCAGCCCTGTGTACCAATGTTGCCTTCTGAAGTTCATGTTGAGAAGATTTTCAGGTTTGGTGGAATGCTTAGTGGAAAATGGCCTTAAAAAGCTTTCATCATTCATGGGGTGAAAATACTGTTATGATTCCCTTAAAAGGTAGCTGATGATCTGGGGCTTTATCTTCAGAGTAGATTTGTTTTTTCTTTCAAGTTTAACTATGACAAAACACTTCATCTCTGAAAAAGAGACCATGGGATAGAAGGCAAGAACAGCTACCACCAAAAACCCAGGAGTGACCACCATCTTGTACAGACTTGCTAAACTAGTGCAGATGCTGGACATGTGCACTCTCTCTGATTTTGTCCTCCTGGGGACATATTAAGGAAGCAAAGGCTTTGACTAAAAGCCTTAGATAGGACCCCACCATCCTATATTCTTGCCCTGAAATGTCTATTTTTCCAATTATTTTCTACTTCTTCTTCATACTCCCATAACGAAATTATGGAGCCTTCTTTTTGCTCATCTTTCCTTCCTTCTTGTTTCCTCATAACTGTGGAGTTAAAAGAGTCACAGGCAGGCTAACAACAGTTTATCAGGATGGGGCTGCTCAGTCTGGAGAAAAGAAGGCTCTGAGGTGACATTCTTGTGGCCTTCCTGTATCTGAAGGGGGCTACAAGAAAGCTGAGGAGGGACTTTTTAGGCTATCAGGTAGTGACAAGACAGGGGGGAGTGGAATAAAGCTGGAAGTGGGGAGATTCAGGCTGGAAGTGAGGAAGAAGTTCTTCCCCATGTGAGTGGTGAGAGCCTGGAATGGGTTGCCCAGGGAGGTGGCTGAGGCCCCATCCCTGGAGGGAATTCTGGAGTAGTCAGGCATTGGAACAGGATGCCAAGTGAGGGTGGTGAAATTGCAATCCCTGGAGGTGTTCAGGAAACTGTAGATGTGGTACTTCAGGACATGGTTTAATGGTCATGGACTTAATGACCTTAAAGGTCTTTCCCAGCCTTAGTGATTCTATGATTCTATCACTTGTTGGAAAAAGTTCTCAATGCAGTTCAGGGACCAGGCTGGATGAGGCTCTGGCCAGCCTGATGTAGTGTGAGCTGTCCCTGCCCATGGCAGGGGGGTTGGAACTGGATGATTCTCGTGGTCCCTTCCAACCCTGACTGATTCTGTGATTCTATGATTCTGTGATGTCCCTGGGGATGAAAATAGCTCAGGATTTTATCAGGCTTTTCAGAGCTCTTCTGCTTCTCCTGCAGCTATGCAGGTAGTGCCATGTGTGCTTTCCTGTGTTAATCCCATATGAGAGAGGGCTTTGCAAATTTCTGCCTCCTGAAGCTCCCTCTACCAACCTACTTTCAGGTGAATTTCCATAGTGACCTCAGGCCCCTTTAAGAAGTCTCACTGCTTAGATGTAAGTTCATCTGTGAGAAAGCTCTGTCAGGATTTTTAGCTCCTAACTCACCATGACAGGATAATTCTGTTTGAATTGGGAGCTCTCCAGGCTAAAAAATTTTGTTCTGCAATGTCAGCCATCTGCTCCCATCCCTTGGGATCCCAGTCGAAGTGGAGGTTAAAAGACAACAAAACCCTCAACAGATATCATGCAATATAGTTTGCACTCTAAATAGTAAGCAGAGAAGAAGCTGGTGAAAAATACCTGATTAAGACAGAGAATTGTTAGGGTTGGAAAGGACCTCAAGAATCATCTAGTTCCAACCCCCCTGCCATGGGCAGGGACACCTCACACTAGATCAGGTTGCTCACAGCCACATGCAGACTGGCTGCAAAAACCTCCAGGGATGAGGCTTCCACCACCTCCCTGGGCAACCTGTTCCAGTGTCTTATCACTCTCATGGTGAAGAATTTCTTCCTAACATTCAATCCAAATCTACCCATTTCTGTTTTTCTTCCATTCCCCCCAGTCCCATCACTACCTGAAACCCTAAAAAGTCCCTCCCTAGCTTTCTTGCAGGACCCTTTCAGATACTGGAAAGTCACAATCAGGTCTCCTCAGAGCCTTCACATACATGTCCCTGAACTGTTTTTTCGCAGAGTCTGATGGCATATTTCAAGTGACATTGTAGCTGTAATTAAAGTTTTCTAGCACTTCTCATTCACTTCCACTGTTTTCAGTTCTTTGTGCATTTACCAAAGTTTAACCACTGGGCAAAAAAAAAGGACAAGAAATGGACCTTGGAAATTGGAAGAAAGAGACATAGAATAATTCAAACCACAAACCCAAAAGTCTGTAAGAGTCTCATATATATGATCAGTGATCTCAAAGTTCTATATTCCACTTCAGTCAGCAAAAACATCGGTCTTAATGGGCAAAACAAATAAATTTCTAGTTAAAACTTAATTAAAATGATCTGTATTTATTGCTCTTTGTCAGCTTTTTAATCAAAATAATAAAGATTGCTGTGTAAGGCTGGAACCAATCTGAAATTTCCTAATTACTTATATAAATAACACATAATTTGTTCATGTCTTTTTGGTTTCTTTTTTTCTTTCATGAAGTCACACACTCAAAATTTCCTGAGCAGTCAGCATAAGAGATGCTGGATGAGATTTATGTCATTTACTGTTACAGTAGAAGTCACATAGAAGCTGTGGATGTCATGTATCTTGACTTCAGTAAAGCTTTTGATACAGTCTCCCATAACTTCCTCACAGAAAAGCTCAGAGATGTGGCACAGATGGTTGGTCAGTCAGGTGGATTGCAAACTGGCTCCACAACAGAGTTCAGAGGGTCAGCATCAGTGGAACAGAGTCACTTAACTTCTATGTTGTATACCCAAATCATGGGAAAGGTGATGGTCTTCCCATAGGATTCAAGCTGAACTTTGGTCTATGATCTATAACTCTAACTGAAAGTATTAATTAACAGGCCTGGAATGGTTTTTATTTGTCTGAAATCTCCATAAGATCTCCAGCGCACCTCAAGTATGTTGTGATAGAGTAAAGGTAGGGTCATGAGACAAAGCAGGATCAAAAAACAGTAGGTACTGGGGGGAAAAAAAAGGAAAATGGAAAACTCTAAACTTGTCACTCACTCTGTAGAGGTGGAATTTCACGTTCCAGGCAACTATTAATCTCAAATAATTAAAAATAAATCAATAAATAAATTGTAAAGCCATCTAAGAACTTTGACTGTCCTTATAGAGGATTCTTAGCACATTGGGTGTTTTGTTAGGCTCCTATCACAGCCATAAATACACAAATGCACTGTGTAAAAGTAAGGAAAGTTTTTATACCTCTTCAGGCAAATCATCCCCCCAGAGGCTGAAAAAGGGTGTCTTAAGAAAGCTTCAGGTGCAGGAATGAGACTCAACTCTGGACTCTGATGAATTAAAACCCGAAGATTAAATTTCTTTCAAAACAAGGAAAATGTATATGGGCAGGGGTAGCTCAAAGATATGTGAAACTTCTTCATATATTATACTACTAAAGAGGATGAGCTGGTCCCAGAGCAGATGATTACACTGACCACATCCTGTGAAGAGATCAGCACCTTCAAGTCTGTTTAAAAAGCTGTTTAGGCCATCAGACCTCTGCTGGAGTCAGCCCCTTTGGTTACAAGTTATTGTTTCCACTCAGTGCTTCAGATAAAATAATGAGCTGGGGTCATGAGCATATTCCCTTCTTCCACTGACCTGTGGAACTGAAATGGGAATTGATGAACTTTCAGACAGAAGAAATTGCCTCTTTTTCTTTTCTCCCTCTTCTCAGGGAGTGCCATAAAAAGAAACAGACCCAGAGACTTCATAAAGTCTCCAAGAGACATTTGTCATTGCCATTTACTTGCTTGTGAAAATCTTCCCATATGCTGGTTGTACCTGACAGCAGAAAAACTCAGGACAGAATGACTGATAGGTAGCTACTCTAAACTCCCTGACTGACTCAGCAAGAATACTGACCCTTGGAGATGTGGAATTTTGCCACATGACATTTTTGTGGCTACTACCCAAGAAAATAATATCCTTTTAAGAGAATCTCTCAGTATGTATTTTATTCCTGATGTTCAAGAGACAAGAGAGGCACTGGCTGAGCTGTAAGGGAAATAACACAGCATTTTTGATAAGGTATTTTTCTAACATTAATATATTTATCATACATATATAACTGAGTCTATATATTTCTAGAGTAACTCCTTCATTTGAGGAACCTGTTCCAGTATCTCACCTCCCTCATCCTAATGAATTTCTTCCTTATATCCAACCGAAATCTACCCTTGTTTAGTTTAAAACCATTGTCCTTGCCCCATCACTACAGGTTTTGGTAGACACTGTCTTTGTTTTTCTTGCAACCCTCTTTTGTATACTGAAAAGCTGCAATAAGGTCTATCCAGAGCCTTCTCCAGGGTGAACAATCTGAACTCAGTCAGCCTTTTTTCATAGTAGAGACATTTTATCCCTCTTTATTCCATGGCCCACTTCTGGACCCACTCCATCAGGTCCATGTCTTTCTTGTACTAAAGACTTCCAAGCTGGATGCATTGCTCTGTGTAAGTTCTTGTCAGAGCAGCTAAGAGGGCCAAAATCACCGCCCTCAACCTGCTGGGCATGCTTCTGTTTATGCAGCCCAGGACAGTGTGGACCTCCTAGACCACAATTGCACACTGGTGACTCATCTCTCTCATTTTTCATCTATCAGTACTGCTAAGTTCTTCTCCACAGGGCTACTCTCAACCAGTTTATGTCCCAGTCTGTATTGATATTGGGGATTGTCCTGACCCAGGTGTAGCATCTTGCACTTGGATTTGCTGATATGATATAGTGAACCCAGGTTGGATGAGGTCTAAAGCAACCAAGCCTAGTTGAAAAGTGTCCCTGACCATGGTAGGGGGGTTGGAGTAGGTGATCTCTGAGGTCCTTTCCAACCTAAGCCTTTCTATGGTTCTATATCTATATACATTAGACACTGGATTCCAGCTTAGTGCCTCTTTAACATTATCATACTGACTTTTGTCCATGCTGGAAAAAAAAAGCAAAAGTGTGTGTGCAACAAAGATATTTTGCACTTGGAACAATACAGGTGGGGGTTGCATCATTTTTGACTACAACTTCAGTTGTATTACCTTCACCAGCAGTCTTATGGAAGGCCACCACCTTTTTTGACAGGAAAAATTATTCAGTAGCTCACAACAAAATGAGGGAAAAAACCTGAGTACTGCTGCATCATCTAAATACAGGGTCTTTCATATTTTTCAAGTCACATTCACAGACCTCTGATGGTATGCTCAGAAGTCCAAACTAATGTATTTTTCTGGAGTTACTGTCTTTGGACAATGAGCTCAGATTCTGCCTACAATTCATAGAATCAACAAGGTTGGAAAAGACTTCAGAGATCATCAAGTCCAACCTATCACCCAGCACCTCATTACTAACTAAACCATGGCTCCAAGTGCCACATCCAATCCTTTTTTGAACATCCCAGGGATGGTGACTCCACCACCTCCCTGGGCAGCACATTCCAATGGCAGATCACTCTTTCTCTGGAGAACTTTCTCCTCACCTTCAGCCTAAACTTCCCCTGGAGATTGTCTCCTCTTGTTCTGGTGCTGGTTGCCTGGGAGAAGAGACCAATCCCCACCTGGCTACAACCTCTATTCAGGTAGTTGTAGACAGCAATGAGGTCTCCCCTGAGCCTCTTCTCCAGGCCAAACACCCCCAGCTCCCTCAGCCTGCCCTCACAGGGCTTGTGCTCCACACCTCTCATCAGCCTCATTTCACTTCTCTGGACATGTTCAAGTGTCTCAATATCATTCTTAAATTGAGGAGCCCAGAACTGGACACAGTACACAAGGTGTGGCTTAACTAGAGCTGAGAACAGGGGCAGTTCTTTTTCAGTTATAAAGGAAGAAATCCTGCAACTTCATGTTATTGAGTCTGCCTTTTTTTTTGTTTTCTTCCCCTACTTAGGCTTTTAAACAGCTCTAGTGCCAAAAGAGTCAGAAATAGAAAGCTGAAGTCTGAGCATCATTGAGAAGTGCTTTTGCTCCTGTGGAAACTGATTTTACACTTACACAGTTGAGAGGTGCTGTACCTTGCACTTCTGAACTGGGAACAGCTCTTTGTGTATAAATGAAATCATTGATTTTTTCTGACATTTGTTAGTAAAGAATTTAATGACAACTATGACATAAGGCTATCTAAGCTAAAACAGTGAATGCCTTCTATTTTTCAACCTGTGGTATAACAGACAGTTTTGTTCTTCATATTCTACTATCAGAGAGTCATTTCTGGTGCTTTATAACAGCAATATAAAACGAGGCAGGAGTTCCTCTCACCTTTGATGTACAGATTGCTAGTCATGCAAGAAAGACAGAATTTTAGATCTGAGATGCACCAAAAAAAAAAATCAGAGAAGTGTTGAGTTTCAAAGAGATTTTTCAGAGAGGTGCAGAGCTATTCATATGTAACTTAGTTAAGACTCCAGTAGTACTTTGTACTTTACTTCAATTACATAATTAAAAATTACACCTTCTAACCAATTCAAATCCTTGCCTCTCCCATGTGCACCTCTGTAAATAAGGGGGAAAAAAACACTTTCTGATGTTCTCTCCTTTCATGTGTGTATAATTCTCACAATGGTAATGAATGCAAAAGTAGTCTAAAGTAGTATTTGCATTTTAACTGGCAAATTTGATATTGAACATTGATATAGAGGAGATGTTTATAGGAAAAAAAAACCACTGTATTTCTAATGAGGAAAAATACAACATGGACAGCAGAAATACAAAGTTCTACACTTTGTCCTCCCACCCCCTAGGTGATAGGAGTTGGAATATTGAAATAGGCTGAGTATTAGCAAGACTAACGTGTCTTTTATGCTACTCGAAGTAAAATAAAGAAAATGAGGCAAATAGATGACCAGTGTATTTTGATGAACTTCAGTAAGTCATTTCAATAAGTCCAGGCTTCACCTTTATGTTCAGGGTCTCATTATGCAATGATAAGCTTTGATTTTGTGAGTAACTACCTATTTTAATTTACTGGAAGCAAGTCAGCTCAAGATCCTAAGCACTAAGCACGGTGAGTTGTGATCAGCAGGGATCCAGACTAGGTGAAAGGAAAAAAAATCTAGAGTGGAAATAACATTACTGCAATTCACTTGTCTCGGCCACATCAACCAAGGGCAACACAGAGCAAAATCTTGCTGATTTCAGAGTGTGTAACCTGTACTTGTACTTCTGGTTTCCATCTTTTCATATTTTGGAGTTCTTAGCTAATCTGCATGTATTTTCTAAATCACCTTCCACAAAAATCTGATTTAATAACTTACTTAAGCAGCTGCTCTTCTATTTTACTCAGCATGTGAACAGACACAGCAGCCTCCAAAAGAGGTTGGTTAATTTTTAACAAGGTATCAAATGCAAGCAAAATTCAGTGATAGTTCATGCATGTGACTAAGACCTTCCTAAGAGATATTCTTGCAGATTGTTGTTCTAAAATACTGTGAATAACCCTGCAGATACTATTACTCAGCACTGAGAGCTCAATCAACTGACAATGAAATAGTGCAATTCCTTTCATCTGATTAACAGAGAGAGATCTTCCCACCCATGTTGACAAGTAACCTTCTTCTTTCTCACTCTCAGGGAAACAAGCTATTAAAAAGTCATACAGCTAGCTGAAGAACATGGAGGAAAGTAGTGGAAGCAGGAAGAGGACCATGAACTAACTCCACTTTGGGTGCCCAGGACGTAGCATTTATGTCCTATATCACACTTTGGGTTTTATTTTTTTTTTTTTTAGAAGAAGTCTTGAATTCCTGCATTCGAAGTATGCAGTTTAATTTTACACAACCATCCCACAGCCATTAACTGCACCTGTAGATAAGAAGTCAGGCCTTGTAGATGGAGCCCAGTGAGAAAACATAAGAAACAAGGATAAGAATTGTCTTGATGTGTTAGGAAATAAAGTTTTGAAGCCTTCTTCAAGCCTGACAGAAAACAAAAGAAGAAGGAAAAAAGAAAAAAGCTCTTTTCTTCTTATGATAGAGTGATTTAAATTGTTCTAGAATCAAAATCTTCATGTCAAGGGTTAGAGTTGGGCTGGACACTAAATGAGTGTCAGATAATCTAACATGAACTCCTCTTCTTTCCCAAAGGGGAAAGAGAGAGGGAATAAGGGAGAGAGACTTATGGATTGGGAAAAAAACCTGAAACAGCTTTCATGAAAATGGCAATAATAAGAGGAAATATATACAAATAGATACAAACCCACTACTGATGCTCTGGTGGCAGAAGTCCCAGGCTGCAGCCACTGGCAGATGAGATTTACATTCAGGAGCTGAATTCTGGACCATATGAGTCCTCCTCAGACACTGGCCATTAGAGAAGAGAGCTTGAGCCTCCTGATGCCTCAGCTTTGTACTGAGTACGACTTATATGGCATGGAATGCCTTACTGGTCACTTTGAACTCATCTGTGCTGTCTGTTTCCCTCTGCAGAAGCAGCCTCTTGCTTGCTGCACCTCCAATGTGGTACAGAACATACAGCAGTGATCTTGGTCACCATAGGAGCAATTGTATACAGGAACCTTTCTGCAAATCAACCTTTAGTAGTAATTTCAAACATCAAGTGGTCTGGATGTGCTGGAGCATGTCCAGAGAAGGGCCATGAGGATGATCAGAGGGCTGGAGCACCTTTCCTGTGAGGATAGACTGAAAGAGTTGGGGCTGTTCAGTCTGGGGAGGAGAAGGCTCCGAGGAGACCTGATTGTGGCCTTCCAATATCTGAAGGGGGCTACAAGAAAGCTGGGGAGGGACTTTTTAGGGTGTCAGGTAGTGATAGGACTGGGGGGAATGGAATAAAACTAGAAATGGGTAGATTCAGATTGGATGTTAGAGAGAAGTTCTTCACCATGAGAGTGGTGAGACACTGGAACAGGTTGCCCAGGGAGGTGGTGGAAGCCTCATCCTTGGAGGTTTTTACGGCCAGGCTGGATGTGGCTCTGGGCAACCTGATCTAGTGTGAGGTGTCCCTGCCCATGGCAGGAGGGTTTGAACTAGATGATCCTTGAGGTCCCTTCCAACCCTAACAATTCTATGATTCTATTTCTTCCTGAAGAAGACACTGTCTGCAAAAATGTGCCATTAGCTTCAGAATCTGCAGTTACTTAGAAGAGATCTAGCTGAAAAGTAAAATCATTGAACAGAATTAGTTCTATTCTAATAATTCCAGAATCCAGCTTCTGAGTGAAATTCTCTTCTGCCCCTGAGTCCAGTCTGGGACATCCCCAGTGCCTGCATCACTTATTACAGTGCTGTAATTGCCATCAGGATTCAATATTGATTTTGTATCTATTTACATATATTTCATTTTATCTTTATTACTTTCATTAAAGCTGTTTTAGTTTTTCTTTCCAATCTATAAACCTTTCTCTCTTATTCCCCTTCTCTTCCTTTTAACAAGGGAGAAGTATTAATAAAGAGTGTCTGTCATTTTTCTAGTGGCCAGCCCTGCCCTGACCCTTGATATAAGAATCCCTTTGAGATTAGTAATGGAAGACATAATTTCTTAACTAAACTGGACAAAGAACTGTGATTGTTCTCAAGTTTCAGAATCTGTCCATCCTCTAGATTTTCTGTGAGATGCCTGTGTGTTTTTTCTCAATAGAGGACACACAAGTAGCAGGAACTGAAGCATGGGGAGGGAACAGCAGCAATTATTTAGCATACATGTTGATTTATTTTTTCCACTATACATCCAAAACACATAATAATCACTGTGGTAATTCTCTCAAGGAAGAGCTGACTAGAGAAGAGCAGGTTTACTGTGAGGGTGGGGGAGCACTGGAACAGGTTGCCCAGGGAGGTGGCTGGAGCCCTGGAGATATTCAGTGAAGCTTGACAGGGCTCTGGGCAACCTGCTCTAGTTGATTGATGACTAGATGACCTTTGGAAGTCCCTTCCAACCCAGACCATTCTCTGATTCTCTGATTTGAAAACATATTCAGATAAGCCTGCAATCTGATACCATTTTAATGTTTCACAAACCCATTAACAACAACCTTAAATCATTTTCCAAGTTTTACTCCTAAATAATTTCAAAAATTATTATTTTATTCATAGTAATTTCCATTAAGCATCACAGAACTTAAAAAAAAATCAACAAACCCTGAACAGTTTATAGTCCAAGATGCACTGAAGACAAACAATTGTAAAAAGTAGTGGAGATATTCCAAAAAGAAAAAAAAAAAGTAAAAAAAGATCCCATATTCAAGACATCATGTCCTGTTATCTTCAAACTTGAAAAGAATGTGTCCTAGGGATAAAAACCATGAGCAATCATTAGAAAGTAGGAATCAGTATGTGAGTGAAAAAGAATATTATTCCTTGAGTGCCTGCTACAACCTTCCACAGAATTAGAGCTTCAGAGGCAACAAATCTTTAGAGCAACTTCTTATAGACAAGGAAGCTTAAATTAGAAACATATAAATTAGAGCTGGCTGCCCAGGGAGGTGGTGGAGTTGCTGTCCCTGGAGATGTTCAAGAGAAGATTGGATGAGGCACTGAGTGCCATGGTCTAGTTGATTGGATAGTGCTGGGTGATAGGTTGGACTGGTTGATCTTGAAGGTCTCTTCCAACCTGGTTGATTCTATGAATTAATTAAAACCCAACAGCAACAAACCCTGATCTATGCATCCCTGAAAACAAAACAAAACAAAAAGCCAACAGCAAAACATTGGGGTTAGTTATTTCTTTTTTTCCTCAGTCTTCTACATACTTCTTCCCTTGGTGTGCCAAAGCATTTTTCTGTCTAGAAATCAAGTTGCAGACACTTCCACAGCTCCAGTGAGATTTCCCTGTGTCTTATCTTTCTGATTTGTTTGAAGCCAGCAAACTTCTAGTTGGAAAACTCCCACTTGTATGACGGCAGTGAGCACTGTTCTCCACAGGCTGCATGCCTAGATGTTTCCAGGTGAAGACAAGACAAGAAACTCTTATTGAGAAAGGTGAAAGCATTTATTGCCTAAGCTACTAAGTAAAGCACTAAGCACAAGCAAAAGCAAAACCTAAGCCCAAACAAAGGCCTACTACTGTGTTACATAGTCAACTTATATACTTTTCTACCACAGAGCTGTCACATCCCAATTTCCTATCCTTTCACTGACATGGGTCCAAGCAAAGCATACAATAGGTTAACACTGACAAACAAGCTTCTCAGCATATCCAGTCAACTTCTGCATAGTCTTTCTCTTCAGTTACAAGGTGTTTACATTCTTTCCAACTCAAAGACCAAACTTAGCCTTCTCAAAAATTGTTCAAAGTTTGCTATCTTCCTATACACTTGGAGGCATCTCCCAGCACAAGTCGCTTGCTCCAGCACCTCTGGTAGATTTCTATTTAAAAATTGCTCTCTACAGCTACCTAAAAGGATGTTGTAGAGAGGCTGGTGCTGGTCTCTTCTCACAGGGAATTAGTGATAGAACAAGAGGGAATGGCCTCAAGCTATGACTGGGCATGTTTAGACTGGACATTAGGGGAAAAAAAAATTCCCAGCAAGAGCTGCCCAGGGAGATGGTTGAGTCCCCAAGCCTGGATGTGTTTAAAGGTGGATTGGATGTGGTGCTTGGGGGTATGGTTCAGGTATGAACCTCGTAGAGTAGGGTTATTGGTTGGACTTGGTGATCCTGAGGGTCCTTTCCAACCTGAATGTTTCTGTGATTCTGTGATTGAAAATTCACTTTGCATATTAGTTCTTTAGTACCTGCAAAAAGAAAAGACACTGGTGATACCCTGTGATTCTGCTGCAGTGCATGTGGAAACTGCACCATGCTACCAAGATTTACTTACCTCAAGCACTAACTTCCTAGTATCAGGTATACAAAGTACCTTTGGATAGCACAGACATAGTCTACACATAACTCTGTGAAGGGCTGTCACTACAAACAATTATGATAAGGCTAAAGGACCCTAACTTTTTGCAATTTACAATAAATTTCTGCTTCTGCACACTGAGTCTTGGGACTGCCTCCATAAAAATGGATTTTCAGCTTTCCAACACCCGAACTTCACAGTGCAGAAAGCTGAATTATTTGAGCAATGCAGGTGTGCTTGAGAACAAATGCACCTTGGGCAGCTGCTTCAGAGCAGCACAGTGTGTGACTGTTTCAGAAACAGCATCAAGAGATCCACGTGAACATCCCTGCACTGACAACTTGAGTACCTTTCACACTTCTTACTCTTCTTTCAGACCTGCATGTGCCATACAAATATTATGGGATCTAGCTCACACGCTGTCATTTCCTTCTTGAGATTTATTTTGGTTTCTACAGGATGAAGGACTAAATATCACAGTGTGTGTCTCTTACAATGCAGTATGTGGCTATCCTCATAAAAATTTCATTATGATGATTCCATGTTTTACACTGATGGAATGGGCAGTGCCAGTTTGTTCAACACATATTTGTTTTTCATACAATTCTTTTCTGGTATTTCTAGTCTTGAAATCTATGCCAGTATTTTCTCCCCGTTTCTCTCTCCCTCCCTCTCTCTGTTATTTTATGAAGGCATCCACATTTTTAATGATCTTTCTGCAGACTTAACTACCTCTTCCCCTAGGAAATAATTCCTGGGTTTATGCTCTAATGCTGGAATACTCGGAGGGAGCTGCAGTTGTATAGCTGCATTACAGTGGCATTTGTGTGTCTAGAAAGTACAAGGTAAAAATCATGTACTCTCTTCTAAACAAATCTGGGTCTCCCTGAATTATTTGCCTGACTATTTTGCTGAGCCATTGCCAATATACTACATGCAGCTTCACAGTGCTTTGAATTCTTCATTTCTGGTGGATAGCAAGTTCTCCACGGAACAACAATGTGCCTTTGTGGAGAAGAGAGCAAATGGTATCCTGGGATGTATCAAGAAAGGTGTGTCCTGCAGCTCTAGGGAGGTTCTTCTACCTCTCTACTCTGCCCTGCTGAGACCACACCTGGAATATTACATCCAGTTTTGGGCTCCCCAGTTCAAGAGAGACAGAGACCTGCTGGAGAAAATCCAATGGAAAGCCACAAGGATGATTAGGGGACTTGAGCATCTCCCCTGTGAAGAGAGACTGAGATCCCTGGGGCTGATTAGTCTGGAGAAGACTGAGATGGGATCTGATCAATGTGTATACATCTCTGAGGGGTGGGTGTCAAGTGGAGGGGGCCAGGCTCTTCTAGGTGGGTCACAGTGATAAGGTAAGGAACATCTTGTTCAAATGTGAACATAGAAGCTCAACACGAGGAGAAACTTCTTTCCAGTGAGGGGAACAGAGCCCTGGAACAGGCTGCCCAGGGGGGTTGTGGAGTCTCCTTCTCTGGAGACTTTCCAAACCCATCTGGATGCATTCCTGTGCAGACTACGCTAAGTGATCTTGCTCTGGCAGTGGGGTTGGACCTGATGATCTCTTGAGGACCCTTCCAACCTCTGATATTCTGTGAGACTGTGATTTCACAATCCTTATTTTCTAAACTTAGGGAGTTTGTTCAACACATACTTTTTCAACAAAATTCTTTTAAGTATTTCTAGTCTTGAAAGTTACGCCACTATTTTCTCCCTATGCCTCACTCCCTCTCTCTGTTATTTTATTAAAGCATCTGCATTTTTAATGATCTTTCTGCAGACTTAACTACCTCTTCCCCTAGGAACTAATTCTGGGTTTCAAGCTCTAATGATTTATTTTAGTGTTTCCATGGAATGATCTTGCAGTCGTTCGTTCACGGACAGTGAAATCAGTAACGTGTTTTAACTGCTCCATCCATCCCCATATCTAGTGCAGGCTATTGTTAACAACTGGAGTTCTGGTTATGTACATGCTTCCTCAACATCAGACATGTTTCCTCAACATCAGACCCACTGCATTGTTCCCTTAGGACCAGTCTAATAAAGGTAGTTCAGTGTTTGCAAATCCTAATAAACTTTTCTCCTATGCTTTTTCCAGTGATTAAATAATAAATGAGCATAATAATAAATGAGCATGACCTTTATATAAGCATGACCTTTACCTAATCAGTGGGCTGCATATCCTGAAGTGTTTCTACCCTCCTTATCATGTCCTGATTCCTCATGACTCTCCAATCTGTGCTCCAGCAAACAAAGCAAAGCCACACCAGCTATAAGAGCCAGCACCAGATACTGCCTTCCTTACAAATGCCAGGCCAGACAAGATGAGTCAGGTTAGTGCCTTAAACAATAGATTTGAGTGAGGCCTTTGCCACTAGAATTTGAAGCTGTGATGAACAGCTTAGTGGAATAATTTCTTTATTTCCCCTGGAAGAAATTTGGAGGAAAACGAGAAGAGAGTCTTGAAACTTCTTATTGCAATTTGTCACTCTAAAGGCTTCACAGCAAACAGGCTCCAAACCATTGGCTCAGTTCTGATCTCTGCTGAAGTCTCTTTACTCCCCACAAGGTTTCATATATGTGAAGTGAATGAATATATGTTGCCTAACCAGGCATACAGTTCTGTAGCAGGCTTGCTAAAAACTATAAATCACATTTCTACATATAAATATGGGGTTTACTTACATAATTTCTGTCTACCATATGTTTCATCTTGACAGTCATGTTATTTCTTTTCAGAGCATGCAGTTCCATAATTACAGACAAGAAATTAAGCATATAACTCTATTTGACTATTGCTTTGCCAAACATACATATATATAGTAGAAGAACAAGCAGTATAATAATAATAATAATAATAATAATTTGCATTATCTAAATGTTGTGTCTGACATAAAAAATTAAGTGTAGTGCAGGTGTAATACATATAATACATGTAATAAATATAATAACATGTATTTATAATAAATATAAAAACATGTAATAAATATAATAAAATCATATTGGTAGAAGTCAGCATTTTGTGAGGACTGGTGTACCCCTCAGAGGAGTGACAAACAGTTTGCAAGCTGATTGCCTTTACATGCTGCACCTCAGGAGGCACATCTGAGGTGAGGTAAAATATTGTGCAATGTCTTTAACATCCATCAGTAATTTTGGTCAGAGACCAGAAATGCTTTTTTGTCCATATCTGAATTTCACTGATGTCAAAATGTTTTTACATATAACAGCTTGACACTTATTAAAACAACACAAAACTAGGCAAGAGTTGGTCAGATATTGGAATGTGCTGCACAGGGAGGTGGTTGAGTCACCAAGCCTGGATGTGTTTAAAGGTGGTTTGGATGTGGTGCTCGGAGATATGGTTTAGGGGTGAGCCTTGTAGAGTAGGGTTACTGGTTGGGTTTGGTGATCCTGAGGGTCTTTACCAACCTAAATGTTTCTGTGATTCTGTGATTAAAATAAAATACGTTGCAAATAACCTGCTGAAAGGAAGAACTAATAGTGATGGTTAAGGAAAACTTGAGAAAAATGCAAGTGAACTTTTTGTTTGAGGACTTTTCTCTTTTGATTTGATAGGGAGCTGCAAGGGATTAGCAATAAATGAATAAATAAATAATGTCTTTATGATTTCATATTTTGCTCCAGCCTCATCTAGTTAAGGATGACCTTGCTTATTGCAGAGGGGGTTGGACTAGATGACCTTCAGAGTTTCCTTCCAACCCAGACTATTCTATGATTCTATGATTCTCCAACTAACTCAGTTTTATGCTGACTTCTCACAAAAAATAGATCTTTAACCTCCTGCCTTTCTAAGTTCAGGAACATTGTCTTTACCTTTAAGCTTGACTCTGAAAATATGATGCAGATGTCCATAATCTCTTCAAATTTTAATTGAGCAATGCATAACAGAAAAACTGTTTTGAAGCCTTTCAGAAAGCAAAGTTCAGAGAAGTTATCTCAACTCCTTCTTCCCAGGGGAGTATTCAAAACCACTAGACTGAAAAATTTATGATTTTCACTCAATCCCCTCATTCAGATCATTGACAAAGATATTAAATGAGGGTGGCCCCAAAACTGGGTGAAACACCACTTGGACCAGACAAAAGCTAATTTAACTCCATTCACCACTACTCTTTGGATCCAGTCATTTTTTTAACCCAGTGATGTGATCACTCATCCAAACCATGAGCATCCAGTTTCTCCAGGAGGATGCTGTGGGAGCAACAGTCTTGACCTGGACCAATATTGTTTCCTGGTGACTATTTGTCAATGTTAATTTCACTGAGGAGTTTTCAGCTCCATCTTGCTATGGAAGCATAGGAACCTTTGAATTTAAAACATCTTTGACACTCCAGGAGGTGATTTCAGTTTAAACTTAGGCAAAAGCATATGGAATGCCATAAAACCAGTTAAAAAAAGTTGCTTTTGTCAGAATTTAGAGCCTGTTGCTTAAAACTGTTATTGTAGCTGTATTATATTGACTCCTTTTATCAACAGGCACATCAGAACACATTCCTCTGCCTTACTGTGACAAAAGCTCTGCCTTGCAGCAAGTTCTACAAGCACCTGGATGAAGACTAAAACTATTTTCACTCTAATGTATGTGGACAGAAAGGTTATGTTCTGAGAACAATCTAGAATTCATTCCTGTGCCAGAAATGTTCAGGGAAAAAAAAAAAAAAAAGTTGGGAGATTTAACTAGAGAATAATTCTCATGAAAAAAAAAATCTGAATTCACTAATATATTGCTGCCAGAGTCTTGATTTTGAAAATGACTATCAAGTAAAAACCAACCTAAAACAATAGCAAGGAATTTTATGATCAGCAGCATCAGCATATCTGCATTTCCCAAAGTCCCCACAGAACTCCCTGGAAAATGATAGCAAATTATTTAATAATAGAAAAATTCTTGAATATATCAGTGGCAGAAATTGCAGATTAGAAGAGAGATTTGCATATGGATATGCAAACAGATGAAATGCTTTATTCTGTGATGAAAAACTGTGTATGATCAAAGAATGAGAAAAAAAAATATGCCTTGTGACATGCCATTGGCCAATCAATTGGAATTATATGTGAGCTGCTGCTTGAAGAGTAAAACCAGCTGCAGTAGTCTGTTTATATTCATATCTAACATATTCACTACACACCATATTCATTCAGTAAATACCATATTGAGTAGACACAATATTAGTTGTGATTTATCTTTGGTCAATAAACAATTGAATATCAATTTAAAATCCCAGGACTCAGAAGAAATATTTTAAGCCTTTAAAAATGCCAACAGTTTTTAACAGAATGGGCTGGAACACCTCTACTATGAGGAGAGGCTGAGGGAGCTGGGGGTGGTTCAGCCTGGAGAAGAGGAAGCTCCAGGGAAACCTAATAGCAGCCTTCCAGTATCTGAAGGGAGTCTGCAAGAAGGATGGAGAGAGACTGTTTCCAAAGGCCTTCAGTGACTGAAGGTCAATGGTTTGAAATTAGAGGAGAGGAGATTTAGATTGGATGGTAGGAACAAGTTCTTTACCATGAGGCTGTTGGAATACTGGAACACAACGACCAGAGAATTGGTTGAGGCCCCGTTCCTGGAGATATTGAAGGTGAGGTTCAACATGTCTCTGGGCAACCTGATCTAGTTGAGGATGTCCCTGTTTACTGTTTAGGGCATTGGACTAGAAGACCTTCAGAGATCCCTTCCAACTCAGACCACTCTACGATGCTGTGATCCTATGATTCTAATGACATTTTTTGACTATGACTAGTACTGAAAACAAAAAAAAACTGAAGAGCTACTGACTTTGGGGTTCTCCATTTTCTTCCCCACTTCTTTATTAATAATTTATCCTAAGCCTATCCTAAATTGGATTAGGATAATCAGGATTCAGATTAGAATCCTAATTAGAATAGAATAGAATTAGAATTCTAATCAGGATTCAGATTAGAATCCGGAGTTCCACCATCATGGCACCTTCCTGTGCCTGTCCTACAGAGGAGTTCATCTTAGGTAGGAATCCCTAGGGTTTTAGTATCACATATGAAAGTTTGGAATATTTTCTCAGTATTTTCTCAGTATTTTCTCATGTTCACACTTAATGACTATTTTTTTCTTCCACCCATCTTACACATTGTTTTCCATTACAGCTTCAGAGCAGACTGATAAATTGGAAAGGTACTGCTCAGCCAGCAGAGGCATGCAAGTCATGCTTCTAATAAAAGTGCTATGCACACAAGTGCAAAATAAAGTGACAGAAATGTTGGGAAGTGATCTGAAGAACAGTTGAGATATTGTTCAGAATAGCATTTTATCTTTAGGATACTTCCTAAAGATATTCACTGTTGGGCAGATGTCTCCATTGTATTTAATGGAGTTGTTCCCCAATAAGCAGCTTGAGATCAGAGGTCTACTTTCACATGTCAAAAAGTCTGCTCTTGAGCTTGTGATTAATTAATTAATATTTTTTTTTGGTGGCCAAAACCACAGCACAATCAACAGACATGAAACTAAAACAAATGCATTAAGAAAACCAGCATTATCTTAAACTGTTAAAGTCCAAACTATTCAGTGAGCTTATATGAATAATTAACAAGGGTTTGAAATCAAATATAGTTTATGGACAACCTGGCAACCAAACCAAAACAGAGCAAATCAAATTGCACATCAAGAACATCCTCTGAGGCTGTAGTCTGTTCCAGAGCACTTTATACTCTATTACCTTTTCTCCTTCCTGTCAAAGATCAATCTGATCTCTGACACCAACAGCTGCTCAAAACTTTTTGAGCTCATTATTTAGCAATTTATTCAGTAACAGCAGTGCACTGCTGGACCCTGTGTTGTCCCACATCTCATGATCCTTTCTTTGCCCTACCACAAGCCTTTCCAAATACTGCCTACATCTGCTTGGCATAGTTTTACCACAGAGCTCAACAGATACAGAGGTCATCACATTGGCCTCTACACCATAGATGAATATTGTCTTGAGTTTCAACATACTTTTCATACCAGACTGTTAAGCAATGTCATTCTTTAACCTTCAGTCTCTTTTCATGCTTACTCTTTAACTTTTTAGAGCAGTAGGTCATAAAAAAAGCTTTAAGCTGAACTACTGCTTTAAGCTGAACTACTGCCTTAAGCTGTTTAATTGTGATTTCAATGGGTCACTGTGTTTTCAAATTTGCCCTGCACAAAGACTAACATAGAAGAAAGAACAAAAATATCTCTGAAAGAAGCTTACTTTTTGAGGAGAAGTGATAGGTAGAAATGCTTTGGTTAACACAAAGTGTGCCTCTGGGACAGAGAACATGAGTGGCTTACACTGAGATCATTTCCAGGTGAGGAAGAGTGCTGCTTCTGACCTAAGAAAAAGAGAATATTGACATAATTCTATCAAAAATAACAAAATCACAGAATGCAAGTGTTGGAAGGGATCTCTGGAGATTATCTAGTCCAAGCCCCCTGCTAACACAAGTACACCTAGATCGGGTTGCACAGGCATGCATCCAGGTGGGTTTTGAATGTCTCCAGGGAAGGAGACTCCACAACATTTCTGGGCAGGCTGTTTCCGTACTCTGTCACCCTCAAAGTAAGGAAGTTTCTCCTCAGGTTCAAATGAAACCTCTTGTGTTCTAGCTTGTACCCATTGTCCCTTGTCATATCACTGGTCACCACTGAAAAGAGCCCAGCCCCATCCTCACAACCCCCACGCTTTAGATATTTTATGCCCTCTCCATCTCCTTTTTCACAAGCTAAAGAGCCCCAGGTCTCTCAACCTCTCCTCCTAGGAGAGATGTTCCAGTCCCTTAATCATCTTTGTACCCTTCTGATGGACTCTTTCTAGTACTTCCCTGCCCCTCTTGAACTGGGGAGCACAGAACTGGGCACAATACACCAGATGCAGCCTCGTACTCTAGCAGGGAACTCATTCCTGCCCTGTACTCAGCTCTGGTCAGATCACACCTTGAGTACTGTGTCCAGGTCTGGGCTCCTCAATTTAAGAAGCACATTGAGATACTTGAACGTGTCCAGAGAAGGGCAACAAAGCTGGGGAGAGGTCTCGAGCACAAGTCCTATGAGGAGAGGCTGAGGGAGCTGGGGATGTTTAGCCTGGAGAAGAGGAGGCTCGGGAGTGACTTCATTGCTCTCTACAACGACCTGAAAGGAGGTTGTAGCCAGATGGGGGTTGGTCTCTTCTCCCAGGCAACAGAACAAGAGGACACAGTCTCAAGCTGCACCAGGGGAAGTTTAGGCTTGAGGTGAGGAAAAAGTTCTTCCCAGGGAGATTGCCTTATGGAATGTGCTGCCCAGGGAGGTGGTGGAGTCACCGCCCCTGGAGGTGTTCAAAAAAAGCTTGGATGTGGCACTTAGAGCCGTGGTTTAGTTGTCAGGAGGTGTTAGGTATTAGATAATAGGTCGGACTTGATGCTCTCTGAAGTTTTTCCAACCTGGTTGATTCTGTGATTGGGCCTCATCAGGGTAGTTTAGACAAGGAGGAAAATCTCTCTCAAACTGTTGGCCAGGTTAAGGCCAAATTGCTTACATTCTGCTAAGTCTCTGATATTTATATTGAATACAATATACTCTAAAGCAAAGGAAGGTGACCCTTGATGTTATTACATATCTCAGGTTTGGGTTTTTTACCTATTTCAAAGGAAGTCTTGTGAGTCACTTGCATGAAATCATATCTCACCATCTTCTTATTATTTCCATCTGTCCATGTAAAGAATTTCTACTTCAGAACTAACTCAAAATCATTACTCCAGGTTGAGTTACATGATAAAAGAGACATTTGTTACCCTGTAAGTAACGAGTTCTTTTTCAAGGATTCACACATTTGTCCTAAGAAACAATATTTTTATTTGCATATTTTCAATTAAAAAATATCCAATTAACTAGAACATTACTCTTTTTTTCTGCTCTAAATTATTAAATATATCTATTTCAATGTATTTCTGTGCATGTGAATTGTTTGAATATCCTTCCCCATGCCCATTGAAGCATTGTGACAGTACAGCAAGGAAGTTATAGGAAAAGAAGAAAAAAAATAAGGTTGAGTTTTTCTTTTTCAAATCAATTTATCACCCCTGCCAAAGAACAGGTGTTTGGCACAAAGCCTCAATTTATGCAGAGAAGCAGAAATGCCTTTCACATTTTTCCATGCTTATGCAAAAAAGATTTCATTACTCCAAATCCATAAAAACAATCTTGTTTCCAGAAAGTGGAAGGTTTTCTTTCCAAAAACAAAACACAACAAAATGAAAATGTTAGCAGTTTTTAATCAGAGTAAAGTGCATGTTTCAGTTTCACTATCAATAATGAATTATTTATATACACCACAGCTTTTTTTTTTTTTTCTTTCTATAATGCAATTTAACATAGATTGCCACAAACTCCTCCTTATCTTACCCTGTGGGGTGATATTCCAAGTTGAGGATGGGTAGAGCTCCAAAGGAGAGCCTTCACTATAATCAGGAATCTAAATTTGCCATTTCAGCATTCACAGCTGGATGGATCTTGCACAGCTTGGCACAGTTGACTGAGTCCAAGGGCATCCTAACATATGCACACATACAAACATCACCTTTTCTTTAAAAAAAGAAAAAAAAAGTGTAGTAACTAATCTTCTAGATTCAATTACAGATGGATTTGTCATACACACAGCAAATCTCCCTCTGCTGGATGCTCACTATCTGACTTTGCTCAGGCACTACATAATGACCCTGGTGCTCTTTTGCCTTTTTTGAATAAAAATAAGCAGCAGCTTTGAGTACTAGACACTTCTCTCTCCTTCCCTCTCTCCCTCCCTTACGCCCTTACTCTCTCCCTTCCTTCTTCTCTCCCTCCCTTACTCCCTTCTTCTCTCCCTCCCTTACTCCCTTCCTCTCTCCCTCCCTTACTCCCTGCCTTACTTTCTGTCTTTCCTTTTTGTTCCTCTATGATCAGGTTTATGATTAAAACAGGTCCCTCTCAATACCTTCTATGTTTTGTTAAAATTCTCTTGGTAATATTAAACCCATTTGTCTTGCTCTGTGAAGGTTTCTTAGTTTCCAAATCTCTTCATGCACTGAAGTAGTCAAATTATTTACTAGAATTTTTTTTTTTTTTTGGACACTGTGCTGTCCCAGTTTGCATACCAAATGTAAAATAGATTTTCCTTTATTCTCTATGAATTTGTTAAAAAAAAAAAACCATCCACTTAAGTAAGGAGAGAAATAATCAAATGTCAGCAATTTTTGTATAAACATTCTTGTTCTGGATTCTATTTTTTTCCAGATGTAGTCTGAACAAACATATAAATACAAGCAGTTCTCCATACTAGAGGTTAGGAGGTCACTGCAGAAATTCCTGACATGCCTTCCTCTTTATACACCATCAGCTCACAAGGGACATGGAAAAAAAGCTTCCAGTTCTTGTAAAGAGACAGAATTTAGAAAACAAGGAATGCAAATCAGTTACTGAGCAACCTAAAGAAATTGCCACTGTATATAATAGCAGCTATAAAAAATAGTTATGGAATTTTCTAAAGACTATAACTGCAGCTGTTCAAATAGGAAGAAAAAAAATAGTCACATCAAAAAGAAAACCAAATATTGCTTTCTCCCTATGTATCAAATCATTAACTGAAAATTTAATAATTAGTATTTTAATATCTAAGTGTTAAAATCTTTTCCTTATAAAGCTAAAATTGATGATAAGTATTCTAGGATTAGTACATTCAAGTGATTGTGAATTTGAATGCTAGAAAATTGATGTGAAAATTAATGTTTATTGACAACAGAGATGTGTTTGAGACCCTGACCTTGGAGATCTTCAAAATCAGACTTCATGTGGCCCTGGGCAGCCTGATCTAGTTGGAGGCTCACTGTATGGGGGGGTAGGACAAGATGACCTTAGAAGGTCCTTTGCAACCCAATGCAATCTCTGATTCTTGGAATAATAACCCTGCCCATTAATTGAAAGTATTGAGGACCCACAAATGTTCCTCAAATAAGGAAGAGCAGTAGAAAAGCTTCATTAAGAATTTGTACTTTTAATATGCTTAACCTAGGAAAAAAGCTTTAACATTCTGATCAACAATATGCTAATAAGTTGCAATACAGAACAAAATATCAAGCTTGCTAAAATCTGTTGAATGGATTGAGAATCAGCATGGCACCACCAGGTTGTCAGAGTGTGCCTTCTAGTGTCTCTCCTGCTCCTGTTAGGTTTAATTAAGGAATAATTAGATCTCAGTTTTATTAATCTCCTGATTACTATTTTGCTGGGGATCCTCTTGTAATAGTTTTTCTTTAGTTAGTTGTTTGGGTTTTGTTTGGTTGTTTGTTTTTTACCATTCTACAGTTTCTCTCTTGAAGTTTCTTCTTCCAAACTTCCTACTTTCCCCAACAGTCTTAAACTGTCACTTCTTATCAGGTTTGTATTCTACACACCCAACTCTTCTTGTGCTCCTGCAGCCATCTGGACATTCACTAGCTTTATTTTGTGTCTGTTTTGTTTGTTGGGGTTTTTTTTGGTCTGATCCTTTGCCTGACATGTATGATATGATCAGGGGGTTGGAGCACCTCTGCTACAAGGACAGGCTGAGGGAGCTGGGGAAGAGGAGGTTCTGGGGAGACCTAATAGCAGCCTGCCAGTACCTGAAGGGGGCTACAAGAAGGATGGAGACTGTTTACAAAGGCCTGTGGTGATAGGACTAGGGACAATGGCTTCAAACTAGAGAAGAGCAGGTTTAGATTGGATATCAGGAACAGGTTGTTTACTGTGAGGGTGGTGGAAAGCTGGGACAGGTTGCCCAGGGAGGTCGTTGAGGCCACATCCCTGGAGATATTCAAGGTGAGGCTTGACAGGGCTCTGGGCAACCTGATCTAGTTGAGGATGCTCCAGCTGACTGCAGGGGAGGTCAAACTAGATGACCCTCAGAGGTTCCTTCCAACCCAGACCATTCCATGATTCTATATTCGACTCAGAAGTGTACCCTACAGGTAAATCCAATTGTTCATCATAGGTCAGAACCACAAACTGGTGGATGGAAAATTGTATTGGTCCTGTAATACTACCAGTCAAAGTCTATTAAAAAGACCTCAACAGTTAACAATTAGAGTGGGTGAGAAAGCACAGGTGTTGATTCTACAAGCCATTGATTCAGAAAAATAAACAGAAAATATGATAGAAACATTTATTTTTCTTTTTTTTTTTTCTTAATATATTACCTCTATGTAAAGGCAGATCCAACTTCCAAATGGGAATAAAAATTCATTCATCAGTGCTTCTGTGACACCTGCAAGAGATTAGCCAAGTAAGAATGGCTTGGTGAAGAAACTGTAAGAAAATGTCCAGTAGTAGTACATACAAATAAGCTATGAAAAAAAAAAATGAATAGTTCACTGAGTGTATTTTCTTTTTTCTTGAGATAGTAGGAAGAGAAGTTGGCATCAGGAACTGCATTTTCTGTTGTTTGTGGATGGAGCTCCATAGCAGAGTGAAGACAATGGGCATGGCAAGAACAGAAGTGTTAATAAACAATGAGAGATCTGAGCCAGAGAGAACTGCAGTGAGTGGGAGCCTGGTAGAAGCAAAGCTGTGATTATAGCAATCATGCCAACACTTCTGCTTTTCCCACTTATCATCAGAGGAACTAAAAAGGACCTCAAAGCAGCTTTGGTCAGTTTGATGTTCCACCAGCCTTGTCTCAGCCAAGAATTATCTTAAGAACTGGAGTTCAGTGGTGCTTACCAGGAAACAGGTTACAGATCACTGCAAAATACTTGTAGTACAGGCATAGCAGTAGAAGTACCTCATTTACCTCTATCTTAAAAAGGTACTACTCTGCCCTACTGAGACCACACCTGGAATCCTGTGTCCAGTTTTGGGCTCCCCAGTTCAAGAGAGACAGAGACCTGCTGGAGAGAATCCAATGGAGAGCCACCAGGATGATTAGGGGACTTGAGCATCTCCCCTGTGAAGAGAGACTGAGAGCCCTGGGGCTGTTTGTTCTGGAGAAGACTGAGAGGAGATCTGATCAATGTCTATCAATATCTGAGGGGACCACTATCCTTTTGGTGGTTCATTGTACTAAGACAAGGAACAATGGGTTCAAACTAGAACCTAGAAGATTTCAGCTCAACATGAGGAGAAACTTCTTTCCAGTGAGGGTGACAGAGCACTGGAACAGGCTGCCCAAGGGGGTTGTGGAGCCTTCTCTGGAGATTTTCCAAACCCACCTGGATGCATCCCTGTGCAGACTGCTCAAGGTGGTCCTGCTTTTGGCAGGGGAATTGGACTCAATGATCTCTGGAGGTGCCTTCCAACCTCTGTGATTCCGTATGGTACATGAGGATAGAATCTGTTTGTCAGCAACTCTCTATCATACAACTATTTGCAAAGTGTTTCTCTGCAGATATTTTTTTTTTTCTTTTACTGTTTGAGTAGGTACAGTCAAGTCAATAAGCATGTAGACCCCATCTTGGTGAGGGCAAGCATCTTGTCATAGCCCTCTGCAGATCCTTTAGATGGGAGAAATTGCCTGTGAGGTAATGAAGAACACTGGGATTGATGGAAGAAAACAAATTTTACTCTGATCACTCAGTGTGACCTGAAGGTTTACTAGGATGTCATATCACTTACTGTCAATCAGAATTTGTCTATGTATGCCTGAGAACATAACTCACCTCATTAATACATCCAGACTGCCAGATTTTGCCATGACAGCACTTCTGAATTCCTATCTTTCCATGCAACACTGTAAGAAGTGTTGAGGTAAGGAGGGTAACAATGCAAGAGAATTTTAATTTCTTTTATTTTTTTTTCTTTTCTGATGTTTTTATTACAGAAATACTTCTTCATTCCTGTACAAACACTACTGTTTTTCTTCTTGTCACTGCTCTCTTCCCTCTTAATAGTAGCAAGATTTCTTGACACTTTATTTTCTACACCTCTATATTTCTTCCTTCACCACCATCTGTATACTTGAAGCTGCTTACCTTAATTATGGGCAAATCATACTTTGCAAGTCAGTATCTTGATGGATATCCTTAGCAAGATATGTATGGATCTGCTAACCTTAAAACAATAGATGTTTGAGGAGGTTTAGGTCTTTGTTGTTTTTTTTTGGTTTGGGGGGGGGGGGGGGTGTAGTTGTTGGATTTGTTTTGGTTTATTTTGTTTTGGTTTGGGGTTTTTGTGTTTTGCTTGGTTGGGTTTTGCTTTGGTTTCTATTTTTTTGGGGGGGAGGTTTTTTTTTTTTGGTGGGTTTCTTCTTTTTGTTGTTGTTTTGGGGGTTTTTGCTTTGTTTTATTTAGTTTTTCCCCAGGGCCTTTCATTGTGGAATGTTTTGCAAGAAAAAATTATAATGCACAATTAAAATTACTTATTACAGAGATCACTACTTTGCACACTACAGTAAAGCCCTTTAAAATACTGGAATACTTGGAAGGAGTTGTAATTGCATAAGCTACCTTGCAGGTGGCATTTGTGTGCCTAGAAAGCAGAAGGTAAAAGTCACATACTAATTTTTAATCAAATCTGGGTGTCCCTGAATTATTTGCTGTGGTGGGATGAAAATTCCACAGCACTCCCCCCCAGACATTAACTTTTCCAGACTAGCTCAGTTTGGAAGCAAATGAAGCTGTATTTACAAACAAAACTAAAATCTACAATGAAATGCAGTGAATATGTACAAATATACAGTATTTACAATATTTACAGGTATTTACAACTAATAAAACATCACAAAGATCCCTTTCCCTGGCCAAAAGACCAGGGGAAGCTGACTCCCTGCCTCCCCCTGCCTCCCCTGTACAAAAGGGAAGAGGGAGAGAGAGAAGCAGAGATATATTAGACCAAAATAAAAGTGATGCAGCCAAGGTCAGCAAAGCCTCTTAGCATATCTCCCCAGTGAAGAAGGAAGAAGAGAAGAACAGAACTAGAGATTGTTTTGGGAACCAAATCTGATGGGAATATCCCTCCAATGGAATTGTTTAGAATAATCATTATTTTCCTTTTTACACTCAATAGTGATTTATTTTGCATTTTCACCATTTTCTGCTCAAAATCTGTGAAAAATTTTGAAGGCATAGCCCTAAACTACCACATTTGCCTAACTACTTTGCTGAGTCACTGCCATTATACCACATACAGCTTCGGAGTGCTTCAAATTCTTCATTTCACAATGCCTATTTTTTTCTAAGCCTTTGGAGGAGACTTTGACATTTTCTAAGACTCCCCTAATAATCCTTTTTTTTTTTTCTTGGCAAAGAAGGGCTTTGAAAAGAGTGCCATGTGAGAAAGTAGACGTAGCAAGGATCAAAGGCCAAATATTATCCCACTCCACATCCCTTCCGACCATCAGAGCTTTCTGTAAGAGGCTATTTTCTCTATGACCTTTTTTCTTTTTTTCTTTTATTTTTCTTTTTTTTGGTCTAATCAGCCTTTTCAAAAATGAGGCAAGTGCTGTAAGATCAGAATGATATTTGCATAAATCCTAACTCTCTTTTTTCCTCCCTATAGCATCTCTGCATCATGGACAAGTTGATCCGTGTGTTTATATAAACATTTCCCAACGTGACCTGGACAGGCTGAGAGCTGGGTGCAGGCAAACCTCAGGAAGTTTAATAAGGACAAGTGCAGGGTCCTGCATCTGGGGAGAAATAACAACAGGCACCAGGACAGGTTAGAGGCTGCCTTGCTGGAAAGCAGCTCCACAGAGAAAGACCTTGGAGTGCTGGTGGACAGCAAGTTCTCCATGGAACAACAATGTGCTCTTGTGGCCAAGAGAGACAATGGGATCCTGGGGTGTATTAAGAAAGGTGTGGCCAGCAGGGCTAGGGAAGTTCTTCTACCTCTCTACTCTGCCCTGCTGAGACCACACCTGGAATCCTGTGTCCAGTTTTGGGCTCCCCAGTTCAAGAGAGACAGAGACCTGCTGGAGGGAGTCCAAGGGAGAGCCACGAGGATGACTGGGGGACTTGAGCATCTCCCCTGTGAAGAGAGACTGAGATCCCTGGGGCTGTTTAGTCTGGAGAAGAGAAGGCTGAGAGGGGATCTGATCAATGTCTATCAATAGCTGAGGGGTGGGTGTCAAGTGGAGGGGGCCAGGCTCTTTTTGGTAGTTCACAGTGAAAGGACAAGGAACAATGTGTTCAAAAGAGAACACATGGAACAGTCTGCCCAGAGGAGTTTTGGAGTCTCCTTCTCTGAAGACTTTCAAAACCTACCTGGATGCATTCCTGTGCAGACTACCCTGGGTGATGCTGCTCTGGCAGGGGGGTTGGACATGATGATCTCTTGAGGTCCCTTCCAACCTCTGATATCCTGTGAGACTGTGATACTTGTAAGTTAAAAGTAATCATGCCTCCTGCCATTAGTGTTTATACTGAATGGGGATATAGATAGAGGAAAAAAACAACCTATTTTTGTATTAATATTTTCCTCCCTACTTGTGGATTGATTGATACTTAGAATCCAGTTCCAAGCTTCCAGAGTCATCTGTAGTTTAGTAAATTTTATGAAAAATGCTAGCAATTTTTATTGCCTAGATGACTGCATTCTGGTAAAAGCCACTGGGAAAATGTCAGCTCATACCCATTCCAAATTGTGACATTGTTTAATTTTCTGCTAGGAAGAACAGAAGAGGAAAAAAGGCTTCTGCTTGCTCCACTAGGAAGCACAAAATAAATTCAATGTGGAATTCATCTACTGATGCAGCAAGCACACTACAAACTCCTCATAAAAATGCATTTCATTATGTCAACACCTTTAGCACAAACAGGTAAACATATTCACTTTCTCTTTATCAGGGAATAGTTTCCAATGGATCTTTAAAACCCTGGCAGGTAACATCTTCACATGCTTAGAACTGTTAAACATTTGGCACCAAGTCATTCCCCCTTATACATACCAAAACCCTGAGCCCTTGTTGTCATCTACAACTGCCTGAAGGGAGGTTGTAGCCAGGTGGGGGTTGATCTCTTCTCCCAGGCAACCGGTGGCAGAACAAGAGGACACAGTCTGAAGCTGTGCCAGGGGAGGTTTAGGCTGGATGGTAGGAAGAAATTCTTCCCAGAAAGAGAGATTGGCCATTGGAATGGGCTGCCCAGGGAGGTGGTGGAGCCACCCTCCCTGGAAGTGTTTAAAATGAGACTGGATGAGGCACTCAGTGCCATGGTTTAGTTGATTAGATGGTGTTGGGTGATAGGTTGAACTTGATGATCTTGAAGGTCCTTTCCAACCTGGTTAATTCTGTGATTCTGTGAAAAGTAGGCTTTGTTCTTGCCTTCCTGTTTTCATGCTGAGACATTTTGAACAATGAAATCACAATGATGATGCAAGAGTTAAGAGCTTAACATATGATGCTATTATTAGCATTCTAACTTCTCATATAATTTTTTTTCCTCCATGTTGCAGTTTAAATGTTGGAAGAAATGGGTATGTATTTTGAAAGAACATTGTGAAGATGATGATGTTAAAATGAAAGAATTTTACATTTCTCTTTGATGCCAGTTTTCTAGATAAGAATCACAGAATTGTCAGGGTTGGAAGGGACCTCAAGGATCATCCAGTTCCAGCCCCCCTGCTATGGACAGGGACACCTCACATTAGATCAGGTTGCTCACAGCCACATCCAGCCTGGCCCTAAAAACCTCCAGGGATGAGGGTTTTACCACTTCGTTGGGCAACCTGTTCCAGTGTCTCCCCACTCTCATGGTGAAGAATTTCTTCCTCCCATCCAATCTGAATCCACCCATTCCTATTTTTGTTTCATTCCCCCTAGTCCTACCATTACCTGACACCCTAAAAACCTAAAATCTTAGACTTTTACTGGATTATGGGACACAATGATAAGAGACAGGTAGTGTTTTTCTCCATGTGCTGAGATCATCTCTATAAAGGCTCTGTGAAGACAGGAAAACCTTCTGCCAGGCTGCCTTGCAAGGTATGTTTGAGATGCCTCATGTTTTTCACAGATAGAAGGGAGATGCTTAAGAAAGTGAGAGTATTTGTTATCCACTGCTTCATTTTGAGATACAAATAATTATTTGGCAAAGCTGCGTTCTTTGTATGGATGCTGGCAGCAAAACACCCCTGCACCCCTTATGGTTTAACTTTTCTTTCTAATTTGCCTCTAATTTTGGCAAACCAGCATCAGAGGAAAAATAGTAATTACTTGAAAAATCAATGGTGTAGAAAGTTGATTTTGAAGAATAATCTAAATGCAGTGTTACATGCAGCTGACATTCAAATGTTGAATTTTCATTGCTGATTGTGATCAAAGTGTATTAGCACATTCTGCCCTCCATGTTATTAGACAAGCATTTTACTGACAAATTGTATAAACAGAGTGCTACTGAATCTCTTCCATAGTCTTTAAGCCATTTCATTTTAAGGGTAATCAGTCACAGTATCACAGCATATCAGAGGTTGGAAGGGACCTCAAGAGATCATCAGGTCCAGCCCCCTGCCAGAGCAGGATCACTTAGGGTAGTCTGTACAGGAATGCATCCAGGTGGGTTTGGAAAGGCTCCAAAGAAGGAGACTCCACAACCCCCCTGGGCAGCCTGTTCCAGTGCTCCGTCACCCTCACTGTAAAGAAGTTTCTCCTCATGCTGAGGCGAAATCTTCTATGTTCAAGTTTGAACCCATTGTTCCTTGTCTTGTCACTGTGTACTACTGGAAAGATCCTGGCCCCCTCCACTTGACACCCACCCCTCAGCTATTGATAGACATTGATCAGATCCCCTCTCAGCCTTCTCTTCTCCAGACTAAACAGCCCCAGGGATCTCAGTTTCTCTTCACAGGGGAGATGCTCAAGTCCCCTAATCACCCTTGTGGCTCTCCATTGGATTCTCTCCAGCTGCTCTCTGTCTCTCTTGAAGTGGGGAGCCCAAAACTGGACACAGTATTCCAGGTGTGGTCTCAGCAGGGCAGAGTAGAGAGGTAGAAGAACTTCCCTAGCCCTGCTGGACACACCTTTCTTGATACATCCCAGGATCCCATTGGTGATTCTTTGAGTATGAAGAAGTCTGTGATAGTTCTGGGTTTGTTTTCTATATGCCTTTGTCTAAAGGGTTAAGTGTGGCTGTGCTTGTGACAAAGCAGGACACCTTCAACCTGCAATACCTGATCATCCCAGTGTCCAGCTTCATTTTGGTGTTGAACTGCTTTGCAGACCTTCTTATAGGCTCTAGATTCTCCACAGGGAGCCACCTAGCTCCTTACTGCAAGTCATTTGCTAGATGTTTCATAAACAAGGTTGCTAAGAAATTGCTGTAGAAGACAGAGCCTTCTCAGTTTGCTTTTAGAAGTTTTTGCAACAAAACTATTGGAAGCACTTGAGGACTGTTGCTAAATCATCAAGTCTAATATTCACTCATGTTTATATCAAGGAAAGAGTCAATATTAGAAGGAATTATCTGTGTGTTTTTGTAGGGATCAAGTGTTCTAAGATTTTAAGTAGTCTATTTAAAATATAATATTGTTATATAACTGTAAGCCAAGACCAAGCACACATTAGCTCTCAGAAATCACAGTTTTCAGGTTTAGGGAAAGGACAGTCTCAGATTATCACATCTTGATTTGAGTTCCCATTTGCTTGCTCAAGCTTGAAATGTTGTTATCTTTAGTCCATGGGGTGACACCTGTCTAGCATCCTAAACAACTTTTAAGACATGACTAAGAGCAAATTGAGGATAGGGATGTATGGTGATTGAGGTGGGTTGACCCTGGCTGGATGACAGTTGTCCTCCAGGATGCTTCTCTTCTCAAGGGACAGGAGAGAGAAAATATAACAAAAGGCTCACAGGGGGAGATTGAGGGCAGGGACATCACTCACCATTTGTCATCATGGGCAAAACAAACCCACCTTGGGAGAATTAGCTTAATTTGTTACCAATCAAATCAAAGTAGGATAAGGAGAAAAGCAAACAAATCAAAAATGAAACAAACAAAACAAAAAACAAGCAAACAAACAAAAAACTCCACAACAAACCTGCCCCTCCATCAAAATTAAATCTTAAACTTTCTTCCCTTCAGCCCTCCTTCTTTCCCCCCCTGGCTTTAACTTCACTCTTGATGTCTCTACCTCCTTTTCCCCAGAAACACAGAGAGATGGGGAATGGGGGTTGTGGTCACTTCAGCAAATGTTGTCTCTTTTGCTCCTGGCTTCCTCAGGGGTAGGACTCCTTTCACTTTTCCCCTGCTCCAGTGTAGGGTCTTCCCCATGGGAGACAGTTCTTGAACTTCCCCAATGTGACTCCCTCCCACCAGCTGTAGTTCTTCGTGGACTGCTGCAGTGTGGTTGCCTGCCACAGAGGAGCATATTGCTCCAGCATGGGTCCCCTGTGGGGTCACAAGTCCTGCCAGAAAGCTGACTCCCAAGGGGTCACAGCATCCTTCAGACATTCACCTCCTCAAGCATGGGGTTCTCCACAGGCTGCAGGTGAATGTCTGCTCCACCATTAACCTTCATTGGCTTCAAGGGGACAGACTGTCTCACCAAGGGTTTTGCCATGGGATGCAGGAGAATCTCTGTTTTGGTGCCTGCACCACCTTCTCCTCCTCTTTTTTTTTTCACTGACCTTGTTGTCTGCAGAGTTGTTTTTCACACAGTCTTACTCTTCCCTACAGCTATGGTTGCAGTTACAATTCAGCTACAGTTGCCCAATTGAGCAACAACTTTTTGCCTGTCTTAAATATGTTATCCCAGAGGTGCTACCACTGTCACTGATGGAGATGACCTTGACCAGGGGCAGGTCCATCTTGGAGCCAGCTGGCATTACCTTTATTGGACATTGGGAAAGTTTCTAGCAACATCTCACAGAAGCCACCTCTGCAGCTCCTATGCTGCCAAAACTTTGCTACACAAACCCAATGCAGTAGTGTTGGACTTGGATGCATTTGGGAAAAATTACTTGCTAATAATAAACAAACAAACAAAGAGATCGATAAGTAAATTTGACTGCTCTCAAACAGCTTACATGCAAACATTAGCAACAGAAATATCCAAACTTAAGATATTTTCCTAAAATAAGGTAGGTGCCCAGCATAGGAAATCATTTAGATACAGTAGAGGCATCTTAGATTAATGGGAACTTATCCAGGATACAGCCATGATTATGCAGTGCCAAACTCAGTAAATAGATTGCCATAAAATTGTCTCTTCCTGTGAAAAGAAACATCTTTTAGAATTACATGCTGCATTTTATAAACAGGGAAGGTGAGAAATGCTCAAAAGAAAGAAAAAAGAGCTTGATGGAGTGGCTGATTGACCTTGGTTTCATGCCAAGTGCCCACTAAACTGCTCTGTCACTTCCCTTCTCAGTGTGATGGGGGTGGGGGAGAAAGTGAGTTGGAAAAAAATCCATGAGTCAGGATAAAGGCAGTTAAATAAATGAAAACCAGATGCTGAGTGCAGAAGAAAAGTCAATCAAAATATTTCTTTGCTTCCTATCATCAGGTGATGTCCAGCCACTTGCCAGGAAGCAGGACTTCAGTACACACAGCCATTTGTGCAGAAGACAAAAAAAAACCAATGCCCCTCTTCCTCTCCTCATTTCTCTTAGATTTTACTGTTGAGCAGGTGTCATATGGTACAGAATATCCCTTTGGTCCATTTGTGTTGCCTTTCCTTTCTATGACCCCTCCTAAGATCTTCCCCAACTCCATCCTGCTGGGTGAGATGGGGGGAAATGTTGGAGAGAGAGCCCTGATACTGCGTGAGCACTGCTCAGCAGTAGTCAAACCACTGACAGATCATCAACACCTTTCTAGCTATCAATGAAAAACAGCACTGTGAGGGCTGCTATGGGAAAAATTAACTGCAGACCCAGCAGAGAGAGGCAGCTTCCTATCTTAATTTTAGCAATTAAATCCATACACATAATGAAGATATTTTCTATTAAGACTCACAGAAATAAAGTAAAATGTTGAGGTATGATCACTGGCCAGTTTACAGCTTTAAAACAGCCTGGCATTACAATGCCTAATAACAATGTTCTCAGAACAAAGTACAAAATATTTAGCAAAGTCACTGGGAGGAATTAGCTCTGAATGTTTCTTCCTAGGCAGCTGTTGCTTCTTCAGCCTATAGAGGCAAAAAGCAAGCAAGCAAACAAACAAACAAAAGTTAAATGAAATCCAAATACAATAATGATGATTTAGTATCTGTTTACTCACCCAGCAAATACTTCTATATCCAAAGTCAAAGGTATTCAGACTTCATGACAGGATAATAACTAACATTTCTACAATAGATAGGAAATTAAATTGAAAACTGGAAGACTACAGTGAGAAGAAAAAACAAAACCAAAACCAAACAAACAAAAAAAGAAAACAGAAAAAAAAATATCCAAATGAAAAAATCAAACCTGAACAGAAATACAGGAAGAGTAAATACTTTGGAACTCCTCATTACCACCATCTGTTGCTGTTGGGGTAATGAGACAAAGAACAACTCTTTACTTACTTTACTTTCTGTGATTTCCTACCTCTATTTTATTTTCAAATGCCATTTCCTACCATATGCTTAACCTTTACGTTGAAAAGGTCTTGTAAGCACCTCTATAAAGTTTTTGTCTGTAGGTGCAGCACCTTGCAACTGGGAAGGAAGAACAAACTGCAGCAGTACAGGTTAGGAGGTGATCTGCTGGAGAGCAGCCCTGTGGAGAAGGACCTGGGAGTGCTGGTGGACAAGAAGTTCTGCATGGGACAGCAATGTGCCCTGGGGGCCAAGAAGGCCAATGGGATCCTGGGGTGCATTAAGAGGAATGTGTCCAGCAGATCCAGGAAGGTTTTCCTCCCCTCTACTCTGCCCAGCTGAGACCTCACCTGGAATATTGCATCCAGTTCTGGGCTCCCCAGTTCAAGAGGGACAGGAATCTACTCAAGAAAGTCCAACAGAGAGCTATGAGGATGATGAAGGGACTGGAGCATGTGCCCTATAAGGAGAGGCTGAGAGCCCTGGGGCTGCTTAGTCTGGAGAAGAGAAGACTGAGAGGGGATTTAATAAATGCTTACAAATATCTGAGGGCTGAGTGTCAAGAGGGAGGGGACAGGTTTTGCTCAGCTGCACCCTGTGGTAGGACAGGGGACAATGGATATAAACTACAGCACAGGAGGTTCCATCTCAGCATGAGGAGGAACTTCTTCACTGTGAGGCTCACAGACCCCTGGAACAGGCTCCCCAGAGAGGTTGTGGAGTCTCCTTCTCTGGAGCCTTTCAAGACCCATCTGGATGTGTTCCTGTGCAACCTGAACTAGATTCTATGGTCCTGCTCTGGCAGGGGGGTTAGAGTCAATGATCTCCAGAGGTCCCCTCCAACCCCTAACATCCTGTGTGATCTGTGTGTAAGTTAAAAAACCTTCAAAAATACACGTTTTATGTTCATAAAATAATCTAAAATGCAACATATAAAGCATATTTTTTTTCCTTACTAAACAAACAAGTCAGAAATTCAGTACAAGTTCTTAAGTCTGTTCCTAGTCATTTTTCCTTTTTCTCATTAGTAGTCACTTTGCAATGCTGAGAATAATTTGTGAGTGATGATAAGAATCTATTATTTGAGCTGTTTTCCTTTCTTCTAGCCAGTTATGCATCTCTGTACCATAAATGGATAATAAGAATAAAAAAAAAAAATGGGCAAAGATGTGCAAAGACATGCAAATACTTGAAACACTGTGGTGTCAGTCTGCACAAATAAAATGGGTACATTTCCAGCACTACAGCTGAAAACATTCAACTTCCAATTTTGTATTTGTGTTAAAAAGTGAAGTTGTTCTTTTAAAAAAATAAGAAAATATTTAAAAAATAGAGGAATATTTTCTCTCAATAAAAAAACTGAGTGATGAGCACAAAAAATGGTACAGAGGGGATGGACTTAATCCTTTAGGTACTCTGCATAGCAGCTGTTGCTGTAATCAATGTGGATATGAAGGATGTTTAGTATCTGAAGGATCAGATATAGTGCAGGCATTGAAGGAGATGTTTATGCTGAGATGGTTTTTCTTCTCTTTACCTTACCCCACAGGGATAAGCAAGAGCATGTAGAAGTGCCAGAAAGTTAATTTCATATAAAGTGGACAGAAAAGAGGATGAAAAATAGTGACTATTTATCAAACACACTTCCATCTGTGATAGAAATAATAATAAAACTCTGAAGAATGAAAAGAGGGAGGACCACAGATACTCAACTGAGTCACTCTTGAATATAAATGCATAAGGAAAGTGGTTTTAGTTTTGTATTTAGAGAGCAAGAAAAGCCTCACAAAGTTTTGATTTGTTTTTACTAAATGTAAATATTAATTCTGATTATTCAGGAGCGAAAGGAATCACACAGAATCAACCAGGCTGGAAAAAACCTCAGAGATCATCAAGGCCAACCTATTACCTAACACCTCTTGACAACTAAACCATGGCTCCAAGTGCCACATCCAATCTTTTATTGAACACCTCCAGGGACAGTGACTCCACCACCTCCCTGGGCAGCACATTCCAAAGGCCAATTACTCTTTCTGTAAAGAACTTTCTCCTCACCTCAAGCCTGAATTTCCCCTGGCACAGCTTGAGGCTGTGTCCTCTTGTTCTGCTACTGGTTGCCTGGGAGAAGAGACCAACCCCCACCTGGCTACAACCTCATTTAATTGGTCATTTAATAAAAGAAAAAAACCCACATCTGAAGTATTTTTTTCATGAACCTACAGGCACATTTATTCCAGAACAACAATTCAATTTTAAATTGTTTCTGTTTTTTCCCATTTGATTGGGATTTTTTTTTTTGAGGTTTGTAGCCTGCTAATTCTTGTTGAATTTCCAAGCAAACAATTTTTGCTTTGTGCACACAAGGGTGCACAGGCATAGTTAGAAATATAAAGTTTCTGTGTGTGCAAATGTGTGCCCTGTTTACTCCAGGGAAAATACAAGGTTTACTTCCAGTCTTTCCATGAGGTATGTTAAATGATCTTCAGATAAGGGATAATTTATATAAAAAATACTACACTTAATGTTTAAAGTATCTTACCATTACCATACTTCAGATTTTTAGACATTACTCACCTGCCTGCAGATGACAAGTACTGAATTACCTCCTTGTTTTGCTTTGCTTAAGTGCATGGCTTTTGTCATTCTACCACTTTGCTCTGGTAAGACCTCACCTGGAGTACCCTGTCCAGCTCTGGAGCCTTCAATGCAGGAAGGACTTGAACCTGATGGAGCAGGTCCAGAGGAGGGCCATGAAGATGACTGGGGGACTGGAACACCTCTGCTACAAGGACAGGCTGAGGGAGCTGGGGTTGCTCAACCTGGAGAAAGGAAGGCTCTGGAGAGACCTAATAGTGACCAGCCAGCACCTGAAGGGGACCCAAAAGAAGGCTGGAGATGAACTCTTTACAGTGATAGAATGAGGGGCAATGGTTTGAAATTGGAGAAGGGAACATTTAGGTTGGATGTTAGGAGCAAGCTCTTTACCACAAGGGTGGTTGAGCACTGGAACTGGTTGCCCAGAGAGGTGGTTGAGGCCCCATCCCTGGATATATTCCAGGTCAGACTGGATAAGGCTCTGATCAACCTGACTGCAGGGGGCTGGACTAGACGACCTTTGAAGGTCCTTTCTACCCCGAACCACTCTATAATTCTATGATTATTTAAGACAGAGCTTGCCTTGATAGCACACTATTAAATGTGTATATACTCCAAATGCACAGCTGACTGAGGCAGAGAAAGAGAGACAAGAACAAATAGATAGATTAGTGGAAGAAAAGCAGAAAAACAACCAAACAACCAAAAAACCAAAAATCAAACAAACAAACAAAAAATCCCCAAAGAAACAAACAAACAAAAAACCAAAACAAAACAGCCAGAAAGAAATCAAAACCCCAGAGTGATTGCTACCAATATTAAATTTATTCCTGTTTTGGTATGTGATAGGATTAAGAAGTTTAGGAGAGCTGGAGAAATTTAGGGTGAAGCAGACAGAACAACTCTGGGGTAAAGACACATCTGTAGAGGTGATTAGTGTTTGCAGGACAATGAGTGCCTGACCTTATCTCAGTTCTGTCACTGAAGGCAGATGGTAAAATCAGTGTCTCAGGAGTATATATGCTTGCATGGAGTTCTTGCCTGCCTCACCCTGTGGGACCTGCAAAAGCTCTGCACCTCACAGAAGCACAACCTTCCTGCACAGATTCACTTTGGATGCCAGATAGGCTATGTGCAATCTACTGCACATGAGATAGGGAAATGCAATGACCATGGTTAGGACTGACAGGCTTTGTGCTGTTACTGTGTTAGTAGATTCCATGGTGGAAGCTGTGATATGAAGCTCAGAATAAATTTATGTATATGCTACATGTGTTTGTCTGTGACCTATGAGAATTGTGTAAAATGCAGAGATGACACTGATGTATTTCCCACCCATGAGTGCTGCCCTTACAGAACCCAAGGAGGACTGTTATCAGTCAGTTCCATTTATTTCTCAGAAATCATCATTTCTGTCTATTCAGTTTACAATCTCCACTGATCACAGTAAATCTCATAATTGGATAATATTCCGTGGAGAGAGATTAATTGGAGGAGTCTCATTCCACTATATTCTCCCAGGAAGAAGCAGATGGAGACTTTACTGCAACGTTAGCACCAGTTCAGGCTCCTCTGGATCATTTTGGATACTCCAGGTCAGCTGAGTGTGTTGCTCTTTCTTGTTATTTCCTCTGTGCAATTTGTCAGCTAAGCCAAATGGCACCATTGGTACTTTCCACCTGTAACATCTAAATTCAACCACGGAAACTCACTGCTACTCAGGTAGGGAATGGTGAAATAGTGCAGGATGCACCTTCAGAAATCAGCACCTTCAGAAATCTCAGGGGACTTTCTAGTCTTGCTAGAGAAAGATGGAAGAGTGTACCATGAATAGTCATGGAACTATTGATAATCACCACCAGTCCTTCCTCAAGGAGACATTCAATATTACTAGCCAGATATACTTGAGTTTTGCTTCCCTCAAAACTTTAGGCTAAATGAAAGACAGGATCAAGCATTTGCAGATATACAGAGAGGAACAATTTAATGTCACATTAGAGGAAATTAAAGAAAAAAAATTATCAGAACACTGGTGTCACATTAATTAAATTTCTTATGCCAAATATCTTGATTTATTAAGTAAAAAATAAAAAAAATAAAAAAGATAGATAACAGTGAAAAATGAGTAGTAAAAACAAGTTAAGAGGCAAGTAAGGCTGCAAGTCAGTTAATCACTAATAATTGAAATATAGAACATTTCTTCTTCATGAAGGGGGAAAGACAAAGTGAAATCATAACAAATTTACATATTTTAATTACCTGCTAAACACACCCTAGATTAAACTATTGCAAGAATAACATCAGTGTACAAGAACCCAAATCACAGCATTTTTCATTCAAACATTCTACTTATTTCCCAAAATCCTAAATTCTGCTTTTGGATATAACACTGTGACTTCAGTATCTTAAAATAAAATAAGTTTTCTCTAAATAACTTTTACTTCTTTCTTTCTTATTCTTCTTTAGATATGGCATATTAGTCATTGAATGATGATCATTCATTTTAATTCAGTCCAATATGCACTATCAGTATTTTTATGCTTTTTTACCTGGGGCTCTGTATGCTCTCCTGTTAGAGGTTAATCCCTGTTCCCTCATCTTTATTTATATTAACAGTTTGCCTTGAATTTCCCAGACCATACATCTGTGGTAGGTAGAATTTAATCAGATTCATTCAGAAGGAAATTACTTAGTCACCATGGTCGTGATAGAATGTAAATTACAAATGGTGTGTGATTCAATAGTGTTGTGATGGGCAGATGCCAGCCAGCAGCCAATCTTCTACACAGCCATTTGCTCCCCCCATCCCCCTCAGTGGGATGAGAGGAGAAAACAGAAGAATAAAAGCAAGAAAAGGCATGGTTTGAGATAAAGATAGATTAATGTATAAAGAAAAGTGGGTGAAACAGAAACACAAATGGAGCAAAGGAAATCAGTCACCACCCTCCTCAAGCAGACCAACATCTGGCCAGTCTCCAAGCAATAGGCACTGGGAAAACCAGAAGAACCTACACTTCTCCTTCCTCTGACTTTGTTTTGGTGAACATGACATCATATTCTGTGAAATATTCCTTTTGTACAACCCAGATATGTCCCCTCTCAACCTCTTAACAATTCCTAGCTGACCTGGTGGGCAGGGAGCAGAGTGGGGGAAGAAAGAGGAAGCCTTGACACTGCGTAAGCACTGTTTGGTAAGCACCAAAACCCTGGGGTTACCAACTCTCTGTTAGTCACAAATCAGGGACAGAGCATCTCACAGGCTCCTATGAAGAAACTTAACTCCAGTCCAGACAGACCCAGATGGAGGGTTTCAGATCCAAAAGATTTAATTCAAAATAAAGAATCTTCTCCAGGAGTTTATTCAGAATCAGGACTCATTTAACTTAGAGATTTAGATCTTGACTAATATCTAATATTTGCCCAGGGAGGTGGTTGAGTCACCAACCCTGGATGTGTTTAAAGGTGGTTGGGATGTGGTGCTTTGGGGTTAGGGTTTAGGGGTGAACTTTGTAGAGTAGGGGTGTTGGTTGGATTTGGTGATCCTGAGGGTCTTTTCCAACCTGAATGTTTCTGTGATTCTGTGATCTTTTAATGAATACATCAAGAATCTTTCTAAAAGAGGGCCTAAGCAAAGTCATCAAAGCACATGCTTTGAATTTTGCTTTTAAACAAAAGTAGTCCTACACTAAAAAAGATATTATGCAAGATTTGGGGCTTATTGTCAGTTGTTAGAAGGTACTAAGTACAACAAATTAATGTGGAGTTGGCCTCTTATCTAATGACTGTACAAGCAGAGAGTTTAATAGGTAAAAATAATTGCATAAAAATAGTTTTGTGGGTTTATTCAAAATGTTATATCAGAAATAACGTTGAAAGGAATGAAATGGAAAAGGTATTCTATTCTTGCCATGCATCCTCTGTACAAGGGACAAAGAAGAGTTATTAAAAGAGCATGGAAATAACTCTAAGGCATTATTAGCTTTTTGTTTTTGCAAGCAGAATATGACCAGCCCATCTTTCTGTGGTGGTTCGTGCCTGGATGGGGCCAGATGCTGACCAAAGCTGCTCTATCACTCTTCTTCTTAGATGGACAAGGGAGAGGGAAAACATAACAAGAAGCCTGTAGGTCAAGGTAAGAGCAGTTTAATAAAGCAAAAGCAAAAGCAAAAGCAAACAGATATTATTCTCTACTTCCCACAAGCAGTGCCTGGCCACTCCCCAGCAGCAAGGCTTCAACGCACATAGAGGTTGCTCTGGAGGAAAAAAGCCATCCAGGAATGCTCCCACACTTCCTTCTTCCTCTTAGCTTTTATATCTGAGCTGACATCATATGGTATTGAATACCCTTCTGGTCAGTTTGGGTCACCTAGCCTGGCTGTGTCCCCTCCCAAGATGTTGCCCACCCCTCAGCCTGTTGGAGGGAACGCTGGAAAAGCCCAACCCTGGTACTGTGTGAGCACTGCTCGGCAGTAGCCACAACGCTGCTGTGTTATCAACACCCTTCCAGCTACCACTACAAAATACAGCTCTACAAAAAAAAAAAAAAAAAAAAACCAAACCAAAACACAACACTCTGGGGAGAACTAACTCCATCTCAACCAAACCAAATAGACTTTCCCAACCAGCATAAGGCAAAAGCCTAATATTTTGTAGACTAATCTGTGGAGTAATCATGACGATCAACAAAAGGCTGTGTTTGCCAGCAACCACTACTGTCAGGATGGCTTCTGCTCAGAAAGCAAACTATTTTCCCTCAGAAAGCAAGCTATTATCATTAAAATTTTTCCATTCTCACAGACACAGTAATATGTAAATCACACAGCTGACACAATATCTATTCTAAGAATCTTTATAAAATTACCTTTCTCTAACCAAATGCAATATGTTAGCTGGAGGATTTTTCTTTGCCCTTGTATCAGATAAACCCAAAACCCACAAAGAAAAACAAAACCATGGTCAAATTGCAAACTCTTTTATAGGTTCAGGAGCTTGATAGGTAATCCTGACTTAAGTAAATTTAATTGTATTGCATTTAGTGAGAAGCACATTGTGTACATCTAAAGTGGAGGCTATTTATAAAGAAAGTCTCAACTTTGAAACAAAATGTATTCTGAAAATAAAATAAAATAAAAAGGGGAATCAAAGAGAAAGAAAAATAAAAAAAGGGAAAAAAAAGAAGGGAAGAATAGCTGGAATGCAACAACTGTAATAGCTCTAGGATGAATTCTGCTGGTGATTAGTGCCATACAATCCAATTTTGTTTTAAAAGCAAGGGGAAAGGAATATGATTCTGTGATTCCTTGCTTAGCTGTATGTAGCAGTGTGGAAGGCCACTACCTCAAAAGATGTCAAGGCAGATGAGAAGCTTGTTACTATCTTACTGAGACACTAGCTTATTTACCCTTCTAAGCTGCAGCAAGCTAAATTGCCCCTTTCACTGGTGATGTATGCTGATAATTTGCTTCTAGAAACCAGTGTTTCATTTAATATGTCCCACACAAAGTGGCCTTTGACCTTTCTCCAGTTTTTCAAAAAGAGATTTTTAACCTTCTTTGATTTAGAGTTCAAAGGCAAATGTCTCTGCCACAATCTCCACACAAACAAACTCTTGTCATAAATAAATTGCTCTGGTTGGTTTGGTTTGGTTTTTTTTTCTAGAGGACATAACATAGCATCATAGAATTGTCAGGCCCTCAATTAATTACTAAGATCTTATTTTAATGGAACTCCAGCAAAGACATTGAAAGAATAGATTGTTTATACATGTCTAGATGCCTGTGTAGTTATAAGCAGTTTTTGACACTGAATGTATTATTCTCAGTACATTCAGTCTTCCTTTTGTCTTTAAAGTAGTGGAAGAAACTATTAAAAAAGAAATCTAACTCTGCTGTAGGTTTTCTGCTCTGTGGTTGTAACTGATGCTTACACTTAGGCTGAAGGTAAGGTGTAGTGAGATGGGGATGGACTCATAAATCAGAAAGAGAGGGGGTAAGTGGTACATTGAGCCAATGGCCACCTCCTTCCCAGGATGTGTTGTGTGGCCTCAGCCATCAGCTCCAACCCATCTTGGTGTCCCTGACCTCCATGCAGGTTCTTCCGTTGTTTGGAGCTCTTGGCACCTTCTGGCACCACAGCATCTTCTCCCCAATGTTCCAAAATGCCATGTCATCATCTCTTTTTTTCTGGTTTTTTGAGTTTTTTTTAAGCAGTGGAGAGAAGTGGAAAATTAAGAAGCAACTCCCTTATCTTACTGTTCCTATAAAAGTCCTACTTCATTTTGCTCCTCAGGGAGAGATTTCTAATCAACCATTCAACTGCCTAATTCCTGTTTCACTCTACATTATGGTGCTGCTCTCTTGGACCTGTCTTACAGAAATATTTCAATCCTACTTTTTCAAACCAAATATTTCAGTCTCCCAGAAATCTACTTCTTTCAAAGGAAATGTGGTCTCCCCTTTTCCCATATAACACATATTTACACCTATAACATATCAATACATATCCCAATAACACATACTTTGTTTTATCCTAAAGGCAACTCAAACTCCAAGGTTTAAGACAATATGCACATCTAAATCTGTTTAGTAATAGTAAAAAATATTAATTCTTTAAAATGAATCTATGAATATAATTCCTTTCAAGATTTTAGATGGTTATTGGGAAGTACAAATTTCTTCTGCAACTTTTTAGTACATATTTGTGTATTTTTTTTTAACATAGGATTATTTTAAATGTGTTGCTACTGTGTTTCTACTGTCAGATTTGAAACTTCTTTCCCCTACTCTCAGTTCTAGATGACAGGACTGTAAGTTGCTGATCTGATTATGAGGCTGTTTCTAAATGCTGAATTGCCTCTATCTGTTGCAGACATCAGAATTACTTATTAGCACTGTTTGCAAAAGAGATCTTTTATTGGTCAATGCCACTCAATGCCTGCTATCCCTGGCCCCTAATCCTCTCTTTTTGGTAAAGAGCACTAAGTTATAGGATCATTACTGTAAAGGCACCATTAGGAAGAGATGCTGCTCATAAAGTGCTGAGGAAGCCTGATAGCTGGAGACATTCTAGCACATCTTTGAAAGGAAACTAATAAATTCACTTGAATATTCTGACCAATTTACTACCTGACAGGCCTGAAGTCTGCAAGAGATTGCTACTTCTGAGCAAGACTGCTAATAAAATTCTATGAAAGCAATCTCTGTTGGAATGATTCCAGTCTCCTTGACTTTTCTTTGTCTAGGTGGACCAAGAAAATCTTCACTGGTTATTATTTTCCTCAAAATAAACATCAAATGTAAGTCAGGATGCAGTTGGACCTAACAAGTAACTTTGATACCAATGACTGTCAGGAACTGTTGATACTCTGAGGGCTCTAGTATGAGTAAGAGCTGTTTTATCAAGACTGCCTCTTCTTGGTCTCTTGAAGAGGCTGGAAAATAATCAGAACAGATTATCTCACACAAGGCATAGCAGGTTCTTTACAGATAATTATCCTTTTTATTTTTTTTTATCCTTTTCATGTATTTAGGGGGAATAGTTAGCAGGACTAGTGTAAGCATCAGTTTATTCTACAGTGCTGGTGTTTTATTTCCTAATTCCCTCTGAATTCAAGGGCTTTTGACAATGTTAACTGAAAATATAGCTATGAAAGCAAAGCTCTTGACAAGCAACCCAAGAGACTAATAGGGATGCATCTAACTGAATGGCACTTGTCAACCATTAGTTGTTACCTAACTGTGCAGTGAAACAATAATGCTGACTTCAACAATATCAAATTTTACAGGAGTGCAAAATGTTTCTTTTTATGTTTGCAGCTTGTTCCCCTTGATGGATTTTGCTCTCTATGTTTTTGTTTCACTTTAACTGAATCTGGCCTGCCTTCTCAAAGGACTAATGGTAGAGTTGGGCAGAACAGACACATTTAGTGAGATGGGTGTTACAATAAATGAGACAGTGAGTGTATAAACACCAGGATGCTCTGAATTGTGTTTGTTCTTCCTTGTTTTCTATATACCCATCACATTGAGACAACCTGACCTCTCAACAAATTAACTCTTTCAAAGTCTGATATAGAATCATAGAATCAAAGAATTGTCAGGGTTGGAAGGGACCTCAAGGTTCATCAAGTCCCAACCCCCCTGCCATGGGCAGAGACACCTCACACTACATCAAGTTGCTCAGAGCCACATCCAGCCTGGCCTTAAAAAACTGTAGGGATGGGGCTTTTACCACCTCCCTGGGCAATCTGTTCCAGTGTTTCACCACCCTCATGGTGAAGAATTTCTTCCTAATATCCAATCTGAATCTACCCATTTCTCTTTTTGCTCCATTCCCCCTAGTCCTATCACTACCTGACACCCTAAAAAGTCCCTCCCCAGCTTTCCTGTAGGTCCCCAGCAGATACTGGAATGACACAATAAAGTCTTCTTAGAGCCTTCTCTTCTCCAGACTGAACAGCCCCAACTCTCTCAGTCTGTCTCCATAGGAAAGGAGCTGCAGCCCTCTGCTCATCCTCTTGGCCCTTCTCTGGACACCTTCCAGCACATCCATCATATATATAATTATGCATGCAATTGTTAGATCACAGCCTCACAGTATATCAGAGGTTGGAAGGGACCTCAAGAGATCATCAGGTCCAACCCCCCCTGCCAGAGCAGCATCACTTAGGGTAGTCTGTACAGGAATGCATCCAGGTGGGTTTGGAAAGGCTCCAGAGAAGGAGACTCCACAACCCCCCTGGCCAGCCTGTTCCAGTGCTCTGTCACTCTCACTGTAAAGAAGTTTCTCCTCACATTGAGGTGGAATCTTCTATGTTCTAGTTTGAAGCCACTGTTCCTTGTCTTATCACTGTGAACCACCCAAAAGAGCCTGGCCCCCTCCACTTGGCACCCACCCCTCAGATATTGATAGACATTGATCAGATCCCCTCTCAGTCTTCTCTTCTCCAGAATAAACAGCCCCAGGGCTCTCAGTTTCTCTTCATAGGGGAGATGCTCAAGTCCCCTAAGCATCCTCCTGGCTCTCTATTGGATTCTCTCCAGCAGGTCTCTGTCTCTCTTGAACTGGGGAGCCCAAAACTGGACACAGTATTCCAGGTGTGGTCTCAGCAGTGTAAAGTAGAGAGGTAGGAGGGGTAGATGGGGAGGGGAAGAAGAATTTTTTGTCTTTGTTTCCTGGGCAGTCAGTAGCTTTCCAGGAGAATTATTCTCTGAAATTTGCTTTCATCTCTAGTATGATTTTGACTGGTATGACACCTGGGTTCCTATCTATTTCAGAGGAGCAGTGGCCAAGTGTGGGCACAGGAGTATTTATTTTGCACTAAGTTTAATTATTGAAAAGATTTGAATGACCTGATGCTGGAATTATTAGTCTACAGTAAATTATTGTTTCAGTGGCTAGATTTGGTTTGCAGACAATGCATTGTTCATCTAGACAAAGCCACTCTGGCATTAGCATACCACAACTTCACTTCCTCTATCTGAATTATTATAATTCAAATTCAGAATGTAGCAATCTACTTCTTTCGATCCCTTGATGCTGCCCGAAACAAATGGAATCTCCATCCACTGCAATTGGCATAGAGATAGGTTCCATCCAGTACTCTGTCTCCCTTCTTCCCTCAGTTTACTCCAATTTTTGTACTAGTAAAAGCAGGAGGAATTAGACTGGATAATGTGACTTTGTGGAAAACTCATTTACCAAGAGCACATGTTTTTGCCCCCAAGCTCAAAACAGCTTATTCTTTGCTCAAATGTTTTATTATGTCCAAACATATCCCTCTCCAGTTCAAAATCTGAGAAACATCAGAAGAGGAAACATAAAAAAAAAATAGTTGAGCAATTCACAAGAACACCCCACACAACAGCAACAAACTACCAGAAAACCCATGGGAAAAAAAAACAAAAACTATCAACCAATTATAGTGAATTTAATTAGTTAATTTGGCACTTTTCATCTTTTACATATTTTCCTATATTTATTATGGCTTTTTAAATGCTTATTTTCTGCCAAGTGATTCATGGTAGGTTTAGAGACCAAGTGCTGTTGTTATTTTTTATGTAAAGTGTTTGGAGGGAGTGGACTGAAGAAGGAATAAGGGAACAGAGATTTTTTGTTGTTTTTTTTTTTTTTTTAACTAATTAAAGAATGATATCACGACCTGGCAGGTAACTGAGGCATAAAATATTGTGGATCTTCACTGTTCCTACCAATTTATATTTCCAAGGTGAGACCATTACCTTTGCTTTACATCTTGCCCTACATTTGAGTCCCACACAGCCACATTAACAGTGACCTCAGGAGACTTCAGTCATGCTGCAGGCCAAAAGATTCTTGCTAATACCTTGTAATGGTTTGGCACTGTCTGTCAACTCAGCCAACCAATATCTTCCTCCCAGATGAGCAACCTCTACGAAGGGCAACATCCTTACCTGGTTTACTGAAATCTGGGAGTTCACTTCTAATTAGAGCTGGCAAAAGCTTGACAAAATCAGCAGCACTGGGAACTGAAATGCTGCTTCTTGAGTGCAACACAGCCTTTGGTTCTTTTCCTTTCACATCATTAAGAGCCTTGAGGATAACAGCAGAAAGTGAGGGAAGGGTAATGCGATCAAGAAGACGGAGTTCAAGTTCTCCACTGTCTTTGCCTGTGGAGTGAAGCAGGTTTTAGCAAAAGCATATTTCAGAAGGTGATAAGGTAGGAATCATAGAATCATAGAATCACAGAATCAGGCAGGGTTGGAAGGGACCACAAGGATCATCTAGTTCCAAGCCCCCTGCCATGGGCAGGGACACCTCACACTACATCAGACTGGCCAGAGTCTCTTCCAGCCTGG
>VXBD01014279.1:450208-495238 GCA_013399975.1 Indicator maculatus
AGGCTGGCCAGAGCCTCATCCAGCCTGGCCATAAACACCTCCAGGGATGGGGCCTCAACCACCTCCCTGGACAACCCATTCCAGGCTCTCACCACTCTCATAGTGAAGAACTTCTTCCTCATGTCCAGCCTGAATTTCCCCACTTCCAGCTTTCCCCCTAGTCCTATCACTACCTGATAGCCTAAAAAGTCCCTCCCCAGCTTTCTTGTAGCCCCCTTCAGAAAATGAAAGGCCACAATAAGGTCACCTTGAAATCTTCTCTTCTCCAGACTGAACAGCCCCAACTCTTTCAGTCTGTCCTCACAGGAGAGGTACTCCCAGCCCTCTGCTCATCCTGGTGGCCCTTCTCTGGACACCTTCCAGCATCTCCATATCCCTTTTGTAATAGGGGCTCCAGAACTGGACACAGTACTCCAGGTGGGGTCTCACCAGAGCAGAGTAGAGAGGGAGAATCACCTCCCTTGACCTGCTGGCCACACTTCTCTTGCTGCAGCCCAGGCTCTGGTTGGCTTTCTGGGCTGCAAGTGCACATTGAATCAGTACACTTTCATAGGACTGAGGAAATGTTAGTCAGAATGTTGCACATGCAATCTTTTATTTAAAATAAAATAAAACATAGAAGAATAATAGAAAGGAATCAACACATATCTGAAGTCTGGATGAAGAAAACACACTATTTCTTTTAAATACTTTATAAAGCTATACAAAGGGGTTGCAGACAGCCATGTATTTATAGAGGCTGGAAATCATCTATCCAAGACCTTGTTTTTTCACTGTATGTATATGCAAAGAAGTTTACTGTGATTTACTCTCCTGTGGTTGTTTAATGAAAAATGATGGTCCTTATCAACCAGCTCTAGGTGACCCTACCTGAGCAGGAGGTTGTTCTCAAAAGATGCTTTCCAGCCTCAATAATTCTGTAAATAAATAAAAATACTGAAAGTGGATCAGGGATTTAAAACCACCACACTGTTACAGGCACTAGCCTCTAAACTCAGGATTATGTCTGTGAATTTGATCCAAAAAGAAGTATTTGATACTTGCAACTTGTACAGTTGTCAATGAAGTAAAAGAATCGTATTCAGTTGGATGTATGATGAGCAAACAGCATTCTGCTCTCCTGGCAGAAGTAGAATAGAGACTTGTTGTCAACAGCTGAAGCTACTTTGGAAAGCTCTATGTGGGTTGTTATGAAAGCTCAAGGAGTAGTCTACAACATGCCATGGACTCAATGCTATCAATATCCAAATGGGCAGATTCATTTCTACCAGCATTTTAGTACAGATGTCCAATTATTTCAAGATAGCAGCAGCTAGGTAACAAATACCTGAGTCACATTTATTGCCAGCAAGATGATGCAGAAGTGAAAAGATGGCTTGGAGAAATTGCCAAGCTAGTGGCTTCAGAGGAACTTAAACCTTGAAAGCTAATGGAACAAAGCTTAAAGTGGGGAGACTCAGACCAGACATGAAGAAGATGTTCTGCACCATGAAAATGGTGAGACCCTGGAATGGGTTGCCCAGGGAGGTGGTAAAAGCCTCATCCTTGGAGCTTTTTAAGGCCAGGCTGGATGAGGCTCTGGCCAGCCTGATGTAGTGTGAGGTGTCCCTGCCCATGGCAGGGGGGTTGGAGCTACATGATCCTTGTGGTCCCTTCCAACCCTGACTGATTCTATGATTCTATAAAGCTGTTTTAATATAATTGAACTCAGCTCTGCTTTTAAATACGTAGACAGACAGAAGCTTGAGACAAATCTTTTTGATTAGTGCTAAGGGGCATCCCTGCTGAAATAAAAATTATCAAAATTATTATGTATTGCTTTAGAAAAATAGTGAAATGTAAAAAGGAAGTGTCATGAGGAAACTTCCAGGTAAGTGATTTGCATACATATATATGGGTGTCCTGTCCAAATGTTAAGTATGAGACACATGCTTCCAATCACATCACCTATGATTAGCTCTATATGAAACAGCAAACAGCCCAGAGGCTGGAGCTCAAGACCTACAAGGAGCATCTGAGGGAGCTGGGATTGTTCATCTAATGAGAAGATTGAGGGGAGACCTCATTGCTCTCTACAACCACATGAAGGGAGGTTGGAGGGAGGAGGGGGCAGCTTCTTCTCCTTGCTGACAAGTGACAGGAATAGAGGAAACAGCTGCAAGCTGTGCCAGGGGAGGTTCAGGCTGGATGTTAGGAAATACTTCTTCACTCAAAGTGTTATCAAATATTGGAATGGTCTTCTCAGGGCAGTGGTGAAGTCGCTGTCCCCAGGGGTGTTCAAGAGACATGGCTCAGCGTTGATCCTTCAGTGCTGGGTCAAAGGTTGGACTGGATGATCTTCAAGGTCTCTTCCAACCAGATATATTATGTGATTGATTCTGATTAAGGCAAATTCTCTGTGATTGCAAGGAGCTATAAGACACACATGAAGTTTAGAAAGGAGCATGGTACTTTATTAAATGGGAGGGGTTCACAAATATGTCTCTTAGTCTTCTTCATTATTCACAGGCTGGAACAATTAATTTGGTATTTGGATTGGTACAGTAAGGAATGTGTTTCTGATATTCTCAGTGAAGGCCTTTTACCTACAGAATCCTTGAGAGAAGGAAAATAGAAGCTATTTTCTGAATACAATTCAAAACATTCTTTTATTCAGCAGGCAAAAATACAACCATTTAATAGATGGATATAGTAACCATAATAGGATTTACTCCATGGAGAAAGCAGAATATCTTGGTCTGTGAGCCAATTAGTCTGTCTCCAATTATTCTGTGTCTCACAGGAGGGCTGTTGATTCAGGAATCCAGTTCCCACTTGAGCTTCTTTAACTTCAGGCTATTTTCTAGGGTTTGACCATTCCATCAAAACCCTTTAAGACTAACTGGTATTACAGGATTACACATCATTGTGGGAGATTTACTATTTCTACCTGTGCACTACTGCTTTATTCCAGTTGCAAATATGCTTGGTGGCAGTAGAAAAACCCAACACATTTTGTAATGCATGGGAAGTGAAAATATTGATTCCTTGGGCAGCTGAAAGGACAAATAAACCTTCATGTAGTTACGTGTTTGATTCTGTGGAAACAGAGCAAACAGCTTAAGGATCAGGGTGAGAACATGAGGGAGTTTATCATAATGGAATAAAGGCACCTGAAAAAAAACCCTCTCTCACCTCAAGACTGCAGGGTGAATTCGTGGCAACAACCACAGTTCCATTTCAGGTGAATCTGACTCCGTGGACTTTTCCCAGTGGAGAGTGCAGAAGAGAGAGGATTCAGCCTGAATCAATATTTATAAGTACAAAACACCAAACTGAGGCAAAGCAACTGCTCACACACACTTAACAATACACACATACAAGCTGTTAAAAAGTGTTCCTTATTAATTTTTTGTCTTGATCCTCTTCACTCTCCAATTTGGCAACTTAGCACTGTCTCTTGCCAAGCTCCTCTTTTCCTTTTTAATCCTTTATCTGGTAGCTCTGGGCTTGCCTGGGATTTAACCTGGTAAATATCTCTGATGTGTGCATTTAGGTCTAATAAATCCTTGCAGAACCTCTACATTAACAGTTCTGATTCATAAATTGAAGCCCTTTTTGCAGGAGTAAATATAAGATTTTTAATTCTTTCTCTTCCCTCTGGAAATAAGCATCCAAATTCCAAATACACATGCAGAAGCTGCTCTTCTGTGCTGTCTATTTATATACCACCAGTGCACTGAAGCATATTGGGAGAGTCATTGGCATGGCACTGTCTGGTACTGCCACTCCTGTGGATGTGATGAAAAGCCAGGACTGAGCTAAGCATGTGATGGAAAGCCAGGACCAAAACCAAACATTCAGTCCACCACTTAATGCATAAAAAGTGGCAGACTATGCTATGACAGAAATAGAAGGTTCTTCACAGCAGAGAAAACACCTTTGATTTGGTTTGAGTTACTTTCTGTGGGTTTAATAAGGAATTTGGTAGTGCCCTCAGTTTCAGCTAATTATTAAGCACTGGGAGTGTCTAAACCAACCATAAATAAAAGTATTTGGTACCTCTAAGGGGTAGTGTTTTCAGAACTTTGAAATCATGTGGGGTTACTCAAGAGAATGAATAATGTTTAAAAAATATTATTTAAGCAGGTACTTTGAGGGGGACAAAAATGATTTTTTTTTTCATTAGAGTAAGTTGTTAAATTGTTTCCAGCACACAAGCTGCTAAGAGATGCAGGCATTTAGAGGATAAAAGGAGAGATTTACTATTAATGCAATGTGTTGTCAATATTTGGCACCCTACTTAGCATGACCATTATCTACTCCAATCTACAAAATGTACTCTTTGTGCTCCAACTGTATTACTAGAGTGCCATATGGCCATGCTTGTTTTTCTTCAAATAATTTCTACATAAACAGCTGGTGAGCTGTTTTCTTTATAACATGGCACATATTTTCCAAGACATTTAGGAAGGATTGATGTAACACTAGTATCTGCAAAGCTTTTCATGTCAGGGTTGGTAGAAAACTCCTATGTGTTATTCAAAAATTACAAGCTCCTCCAGTTCAAGAGAGACAGGGATCTGCTGGAGAGAATCCAATGGAGAGCCACCAGGATGGTCAGGGGACTTGAGCATCTCCCCTGTGAAGAGAGACTGAGAGCCCTGGGGCTGTTTAGTGTGGAGAACAGAAGACTGAGAGGGGATCTGATCAATGTCTATAAATATCTGAGGGGTGGGTGTCAAGTGGAGGGGGCCAGGCTCTTTTCAGTGGTTCACAGTGATAAGACAAGGAACAATGGGTTCAAACTTGAACATAGAAGATTTCACCTCAACATGAGGAGAAACTTCTTTACAGTGAGGGTGACAGAGCACTGGATCAGGCTGCCCAGGGGGGTTGTGGAGTCTCCTTCTCTGGAGCTGGATGCATTTGTGTGCAGAATACACTAAGTGCTCCTGCTCTGGCAGGGGGGTTGGACTTGATGATCTCTTGAGGTCCCTTCCAACCTCTGATATACTGTGAGACTGTGATTTCACAATCCTAAGTGATCCTGCTTTTGGCAGGGGCGTTGGAGTCAATCTCTGGAAGTCCCTTCCAACCTCTAACGTTCTATGATTCTATGATTCTGTATTTAGGTTGCTTTGAGGGAAGCTTTTTTTTTTTTTTTTAATTGACTGCTGAGCAAAAAGATTACATTTTACCACTTTCCACTGATATCATCTTTGAAATAAGACTTGGTGTAGATGAATGCCTAATCATACAAAAGACAGGCAAATTACAAGTCTCGTGGAAGGTCTTTACTATTCAGTTGATTAAAAATTTGAGTTTAGTTAGCCTAAAATTTGACTGCTGCCACCTTACATAAAAGTAAATCTGAGATGGCTAGCAGCAAAAGCATTATTTTGCTTACACAATAACCAGTGTGTTTAATTTATTCTTTTATCCTATGCAATTCTGAGGGAACAGTACAGTATAAAGAGTAACAAAAGCTGAGTTCAAGTTGGATTTCCAATACTTTCCTCAGCTATCAAAGATGGTTTTTCAAAGCCAGTGTGAGTCAGTGATACCACTTTGCAACAAGTTTTATGTGAAAATTAATTTCCCCAACACATTCTTTGCAGCATTCCTACCTCTCCTTTGATTATAAAGACAAAATAGATCACAGTTGCTTATAAATACAAAAGGAAACTTTAAGGAAGAGGAGCAAAGGAAAAGAAAGGACAACACAGATTTATTTTTAAAGTAAGGCTTTGTGTTGTTTTCACAAGTATGAAGTGTGGTAACTATTTTATATATTTGAGTAATGGTCAAAGCAAGAAAGAAATCTATACCACAGAGGAGTTCACAACTGCTGCAAACAGTTGATTGAAATGTGTGGGGAATTCTGGACTGGTGGTGCAAAACTCCAAGTGAGCCAACTGCAATTCGAAGTGCAGGGTGAGCTTCCCTCTGTGATGTCATGGAAAGATTACTGGTGGAACACAGGTACAGGACTACACTGAAATGGTCTTTCGATAGCAGCTGAGCAAAATTAACTTCCTGGCAGCAAAAACCTATAATAAATTCTTCATCTCAAGGATCTGGTACTTGATTATTTATTTTCTGACTAGGTTTTCTTGCCTGTTTGTACAGAGATCATCTGAAGATTAGAGCAGCAAACTGATGGGTAAATTAACATGCTCTTGGGTTCTAGAAGGAATAGCAAACACTGCTGGAAACATATTTAAAAGCTTATTAATAGCAGGCAGGTCTTAAAAAAGGTTGCAACTTTCTGTGCAGTACTTCAGAACCTGTGGCAGGCTCATCCTTGCATTTTTTTTTTGGTTTATGGATGAGTTGCTGCTACTACTTGAAGTAATTGTTCATTATAAAGTCGTTTCAAGAATTAATAGTTAATTCTACCACTGGTATTTGATACTGGCCCTGGAGGTACAGTCATCTGGGGAAACTAAGGGTGGAACTTCTAGTGCCTGAAAGGATCCTACAGGATAGGGACTTTTCTTAAGGGTGTCTAGCAACAGAACAAGGGGGAATAGCTTTAAGCTGAGAGAGAGTAGGTGTAGAATGTTCTTCAGATGAGGTAGGATAGGTTACCCAGGGAGGCTGCAGATGCCTCCTCCCCAGGGATGTTCAAGGCCAGGTTGAATGAGGCCTTGAGCAGCCAAGTCTAGTTGAAAGGTGTCTCTGCCTGTGGTGGGGAGCTTGGAGTAAGTGATCTCTAAGCTCCCTTCCAACCTGATCCATTCTATGATTCTACCTAATGTAATATTTTTTTATATATCATTAGTAGGTGACTAAGAAAGTTGGAGACATGCTCAGGCTGATAGGCACGAAAATTGCTCAGTATTTGTCTAAAATGAATGAAAGACTGGCAATTCACTGGTTGCAGAGAGGAAAAGTAAGTGTCCCCACTGCCTTTTCCTATTAATCCTGCTCCAAATCCAGCAAGCACTGCTGCACTTTTTGCTTGTCAAAGAAACTATGTGATTTACTCTAGGCTGGAGCTTGGAGCAGTCTCCTGTGTCTGCTGCCAGAAGCCAACTAGTTGGTAGGCAAAAAGAAGCCAATCTCCTGGATCTCTGTTGAAATCATCTACCAAATAAAAGGCAAAAAATTTGGGGTACAAGTGGACCATCTTTCCAGATGCATGGATTCCTAGGGAAGTATAGGATCACCAAAGGGAAGAATGAAAAAATTACCAGTGGGATGTGACACAAACCCAAATGGATCTTCTGCTCAGTGGGTAAGTCTTTGCAAGTTCAGGGCATCAGGGTTTTGAGAATGCCAGCTGCTTACTCTACACACATATTACAATTCTGTTCTTGCAGAACATTGTCATAATTGCTTAGTGTAATTATTTTGTCCCCTAAACCAGGCTATATTTGCTAATCTGCTGGCTTGTTTCATTTCTTTATTTCCAAATAACTTAGTATGCATTTGTTATATTTTCTTATTGAAATTGTGCAGTAATACTGTCCTAAAATGGTAACAATGATCATATGGTAGACCACTTTGCATTGTTAGAACTGACTTTCATGACTCTGTAATCATTTTAGCCTGGTACATATATTCTACAGTTTAGCTTGCTGGGCGTGGTTTAAATGTTGGTGAGATGCTTTGGTGGCTCATTGGGTTGTGGAGTGTCCCTCTCTGGAGATACTCAAAACCTGTCTGGATGCATTCCTGTGTGATCTGGTATAGGTGATCCTGATCTGGCAGGGGGGTTGGACTAGAGGATCTTTTGAGGTCCCTTCCAGCCCCTAACATTCTGTGATTCTGTGATTCCTATAATATAGGCATCATTTTCTGTGCCAGCACTCAAGGGATCAAAACTCTGGCAAACAGTCAATTACATCTGTGCTGATAAATAAATGAATGAACTTAAAATATTACTTATGCAATGCAAAACTAAGGCAATACATGCTTGCTGAGGGAATTAATGAATACAGGCAATTAAAAACAAAACGAGGCAAAAAAACCAAACCAAACCAAACCAAACCAAACCAAACCAAACCAAACCAAACCAAAACTCTAAATACTGCATTGTAAACCAGACGTGATTTGCATCCCTATCAAGCAATTTATTTTGGAAAACAAGAAATATTTAAGAGTTGAACTGCTGCTATATCTATGCAAGGTGTTACATGTGAACAGTAAAGAGGTATTTTGTTTTCTTGAGCCTTTAGTGAAAGCCAAAGTATAAATTAGGAAAAAAGGGGGGAGGGTGAGGGAAGACTGAAGAGATATTATAAGCCTCAGTTTCAACCAGGAATTAGGCATTTAAAATTATTCTTTAAATGCATCTGTTCTTACAAGTCTGCAAATATTCACCTTTTAATCAAGATACATTCACCTGAGTAAATTGACACATCAGCCAGCCTTTGACTAAATTGATTCTCTCTAAATTATCCACTAAATACTCTTCTAAAACTGGACAAAGGGCTTGCAGTTTCCCCATACTAAATTCTCATTTCATTCCAATGCTAAAGAGAAAAAAAAGTATAAATAAATTAATGAAGTCTGTTGTTGAGATGCAAAAATCTAAAACCAAAGTAAAGATCAAAACACTGATCACTAAGCTCTTCTTCTCTAAGCTTGCATTGGAATTGTGAATATTTAACATTGTTTGAAAAGAGCTTTGGTTTTGATTAGAAACAATATATCTTTATGAACAGTAAGGGGAAAAAAAGGATTTCCCTCAAAATAAGATTGAGATATTTATTTGAATTTTTTTTTTTTGTGGTATAATTTCAAGACAAGTGCATAAGCACCCAAACACACACAAAGCTGCACAGAAGTTCCCTATTCTTTATCTGACCAATGTCAATCACATAATTATGGCCTCTAAGAAACTTTCATTGCTTACATTTATAATTTCCTTGATATTCATAAAACAGATATTTGACATGAGACTTTTCATTTGGTCAGAGGGCCAAGTGTTTTACTGAACTTATGAAAACATGGCTCAATTCCCATATCCCTTCTGAGAACATTTAAGGTACTTCATAGTCTCACAGTTTATCAGAGGTTGGAAGGTCCTCTCCTCAAGAGATCATCAGGTCAAACCCATTGCCAAATCAGGATCACTTAGGGTAGTCTGCACAGGAATGCATCCAGCTGGGTTTGGAAAGTCTCCAGAGAAGGAGACTCCACAACCTCCCTGGGCAGCCTGCTCCAGTGCTCTGTCACCCCCACTGTAAAGTTTCTCCTCATGTTGAGGTGAAATCTTCTATGTTCTAGTTTGAACCCATTCTTCCTTGTCTCATCACTGTGAACCACCCAAAAGAGCCTGGCCCTCTCTACTTGACACCCACCCCTCAGATATTGATAGACATTGATCAGATCTCCTCTCAGTCTTCTCTTCTCCAGACTAAACAGCCCCAGGGCTCTCAGTTTCTCTTCATAGGGGAGATGCCCAAGTCCCCTAATCATCCTGGTGGCTCTCTGTTGGTTTCTCTCCAGCAGGTCTCTGTCTCTCTTGAACTGGGGAGTCTATCTAGGTAGGCTTTTTAGACCTGGACTTGATAGGACTACACCCCTGTCCTATAGGTTTTAAAAATAAATGAATAAAATAAAAAGATTTAAATTCCTTGTGGTGGGTTGAAACTGCCACATTCCTGCAGTATGGAAAACTGAGACTGAACAAAAAATGCTTCATAATTTTAATAAAAATAAACTAAAATAGTTGTATATTCTCAAATATACAAATGCCATCATTTAAATTCAAAATTAATGAAAACAAAAATGGCTGTACAGGATCAGACCAAATGTTTGTTAAAGTGTTTTGTACTTTATAGTATCTAGTTACATCTGTCCAAGAGGAGTGTGCCAAACCATGCTAAGCAGGCACCAGCTGGCACCTCCACCATAAGTCTCTATGGTTAGGATCTACGGCTGGCCCCTTGGTTTCCAAAGTTCTTCATATGAGCTTCTTTGTGAGCTGGAGGCACTGGCTTTGAAGAAGTCTAAACAGACATTTCAATATGCATCAGCAAATCTCCCAGATATCCCCACCCACTGTGTGGGCAGCAGTCTCTGAGACCCTGACATTTCAGATGCAACTGCACAGGAAAGGCTCTCTACTCTGGGACTGCACCCTTTACAACCCAGCTGCTAATGTGATAATGCCAGGCTAGAGCTTGCACACAGCTTGAAGCTGCTGTGGTGTTCATGATGGGGATGCCAGATCCCAGCAGCTGCTGTTTCATCCTGCAGATCTCTTACCAGGAGTATCAGATTTTGTTGTGCACTGCCTGACTCTGTACTCTGTCTTCTGTTTCTCCACCAGCTGGCTCTGTACTCTATCTTCCTTTTCCCACCCTGCCTGGGATGTCACCATTGTGTTTCAGCACCTAGCTGAAGGGAAAGCTGCAGCACAGTGAAGAAGAACGTTGGGAAATCTCACTGGAGGCTCTAGGCTATAAGAGATTTCAAGACAGGGCTGGAGACTCACCTGAAGCCTGACAGGACAGCCGGTCTTGAATTCTGCTGCCCCCACCCTCACTTCACCCTCTGGGGTCCTGGCTCAGCCTTGGAGCCACCTCATCCTTTCAGCTGTGCACAGAAATCCTGGGGCTGTAAAGGGCCCTGGCCCCATTCTCATTCTTTCTCTTTCTTGCTTTTCACTTGAAGGCATAGTGGGACAGGGCTGCTGAGAGAGGCTCCTGACCCAGCCTGTCCATTGTACATCCCAGCCTTGCTGCAAGATGCCAATGGATCCTCGTGGTCTGCAAAAAGTGACATTGGCTTTTTGGATTCCTATCCTCCCAGAGTCTTCCAGTAACCTGTTTTTGTTTGAACCCAGCAAAGTTCTCTTGTGCACTCTTTTGTAGCAGGAAGTTCAGCAGTTTAACTCCTCAGTGTGTGAATATGTGCTTACTCTTCATGGCACACATCACTTTTGTTTAGGGTAGGGAGCAGGGCATGAAAGCTTGGGGGCTTTGGCCTAGTTGAAAGGGAGGTTCGTGCGAAGCTTTGGTTTAATGAGCTTCTATGTTAAGCCCAGACTATGGATTGTGTTTATTTTGCTGTGCTTTGTACTGTAGCACTGTAGTTTTGAAGTACACGAATAGCCTTTCCATTTCAGCTTTCCAGCCCTCCAGTCCTGTATGTGGAGTGTTATTCTTTTGCCCCTTTTGGAAGAGGTAAAAGAATAATCTGTCTCCCTCTAAACTAAGACAGTAACTAATCCAATTGTGAATGTCTACAGAAGGATGATCAGCTTTGAGACAGACCCCTTAGCTGCCTTATTCATCCTGTTAAAGTCAGTGGAGAGACACAAGGGCTTGTCTAGTACAGATCAACTTGAGTAGCACAGGATCACACTGTTAAAGTCAGTGGAGAGACACAAGTGCTTTTCTAGCACAGATCAACTTGACTACCACAGGATCACACTGTTAAAGTCAGTGGAGAGACACAAGTGCTTTCCTAGCACAGGTCAGCCTGAGTAGCACAGGGTCACACTGTTAAAGTCAGTGGAGAGACACAAGTGCTTTCCTAGCACAGGTCAGCCTGAGTAGCACAGGGTCACACTGTTAAAGTCAGTGGAGAGACACAAGTGCTTGTCTAGCACAGATCAGCCTGAGTAGCACAGGATCACACTGTGAAAGTCAGTGGAGAGACACAAGTGCTTTTCTAGCACAGATCAACTTGAGTAGCACAGGATCAGAGTACATTAGAGGTTGGAAGGGACCTCCATATTTTCACTGCTCACAAAGGAAGCCTGAGGAGTTTCTTGTAGGTGTTAGCTCTGCTTATTCAAATGAGATCTATTTAATTCTATGCTAAGTGCATGCTTATGTAATTATATTTTTATGAAGAAACTTTACAGGTAAAAGGAAAACATTCATTTTTCTTATTTCCTCTGAAAAAGAGTCAAACTCCTCAACTTTGTTTGCTTTGACACTGAAAACCTGCCTTTATTAACCTGAACTCTCTTCACTTATTAATGCATGTAAATGCTCTAAGACATCAAAGGGAAGTTGACAAATGCTATTTTGAAATATTTTTCTGTCCTGAATTCTGGTTTTGAAACAGTAATGTACTTTAGTTCTGATGAGGATTGGTAGCAGTCATCCCAGCAAGTGGAAAATTTTGTAATGAAAATAATGGGCCAGATTTGAACAATTCATATAAATAAATGTGTGCATTTGCAGGTGAGGAGAAGAAGTAATGTTTGTTGAAACACTTAATAAGGTGGAAATCTTGGTTTTTATTTGCCAGTAGGATGGAGGATCTAGAGAGGTTTTGCAACAGAGAGGGAGATTTGAAGGCTTAAATAAACAAATGTGCCATCTGTGTTAATAATCACTGGATTTCTGACAGGAAAACATGGAAGGAGGTAGGAACAGAGTTGCATTAGAAGCACACAGGCTAATAAGAAGGACAGGACATGAGTGACAGCAGTGACTAATGTCATGCTTATGCAAGGAGGAGGCAAACAACAACTTTTATTTTGTTGTTAGGTGTTGAAACACTAGAGGCAAATGGAAGAGATTTGTACAGGCATACAAAACAAGGCTGAGCAGTCAGACCTCTGTTACATTTGGGACAGTAGGAAGAGATGCACTGTTAAGCAGTGGGGTGTCTTATTGGCATAGTACAAAGAGAATGTGATTTTTGTAGATATCACAGACACAGGGATGGATATACATATGAAAAACACAAGAGGAAACAGGAAAGACACATATCATGTTTCTCTTTCAATGCAGTACTTTTTCTCTTCCCTTTTTCCTATCTTTTTTTTTTCCCATATGCACAGAACTAGGTTTAGCTCTAGGTTAAAAGCAGAGATTGTATACCTGTTGGAGGAAAAGTAAAAAGAGTTTGCTGAAATTCTTAGAGCAATGAGAGGCAGGAAAATATCTCCATTTTGACAGTAGCTGAAGGGTCAGAGGCAAAAATAAAATACCAAATAGTTGCATTAGGGACAAAGAATAATATTCTAACTGCAGCCACAAGTTATGCAATAGATATGTATATTCTTTTCTGCTCCCTATACCCAACATCATCTGTACTGCTTTCTGTCACTCTTCTGTACTGAATGCATTTCTATTGCCAACACTGCCCCAGGCATCAATGAGAAAAACTTTGTTTTGTATGGATATGCCAAGGCAAGCTCACCTGTATTTAGCTAACCTATAATTGCATGGAATTCATACAGCAAGAAACTTAGATTTTTGTGCTCTCATTAAGATTTGGATAGGCTTTTGGTTTATATTAAAAATATGAGTGCTTTTCATCAGAACAAAGAGCAGATATTCTGGTGAGAGTTCACCTGGAGTGCTGTGTCCAGCATGGACCTGATGGAGAGGGTCCAGAGGAGGGCCACAAAAATCATCAGAGGGGTGGAACACCTCTCCTGTGAAGTTAGGCTGAGAGAGTTGGGCTTGTTCAGCCTGGAGAAGAGAAGGCTCCAGGGAGACCTTATAGCAATCTTCCAGTACCTGAAGGGGGCCCAGAAGAAAGCTGGGGAGGGACTGTAGCACTAGGGCAAGGGACAATGGTTTCAAACTAGAGCAATATAGATTTAGATTGGACATTGGGAAGAAGTTCTTTACCATGATAGTAGTGGAACCCTGCAAGAGGTTTCCCAGGGAGATGGTGGATGCCCCATTTCTGGAGATGGTCAGACTTGATGGGCCTTTGAGCAACATGTAGTTGAGGATGGCTGTGAGTCAGTAGAGAGCACTGGCCACCTTCTGTGCTCAGCAATATCTAAATCCCAAATTTGTGCTTGCAATCCCAAGCACAATTACAGGCTGGGCAGTGACTGGCTGAAAAGCAGCCCTGAGCGGAGGGACTTGGGGGTGCTGGTGGAGGAGAAGCTCAACAGGAGCTGTCAATGTGCACTTGCAGCCCAGAAAGCCAACCAGAGCCTGGGCTGCATCAAGAGAAGTGTGGCCAGCAGGTCAAGGGAGGTGAGTCTCCCTCTCTGCTCTGCTCTGGTGAGACCCCACCTGGAGTACTGCATCCAGTTCTGGAGCCTCTATTACAAGAGGGATATGGACATGCTGGAAGGTGTCCAGAGAAGGGTCACCAGGATGAGCAGAGGGCTGGAGCACCTCTCCTATGAGGACAGACTGAAAGAGTTGGGGCTGCTCAGTCTGGAGAAGAGAAGGCTCCAAGGTGACCTTCTTGTGGTCTTCCAGTATCTGAAGGGGGCTACAAGAAAGCTGGGGAGGGACTTTTTAGGCTATCAGGTAGTGATAGGACTAGGGGGAATGGAACAAAGCTGGAAGTGGGGAGATTCAGGCTGGACATGAGGAAGAAGTTCTTCCCCATGAGAGTGGTGAGAGCCTGGAATGGGTTGTCCAGGGAGGTGGTTGAGGTCCCATCCCTGCAGGTGTTTAAGGCCAGGCTGGATGAGGCTCTGGCCAGCCTGATCTAGTGTGAGGTGTCCCTGCCCATGGCAGGGGGGTTGGAACTGGATGATCCTTGTGGTCCCTTCCAACCCTGACTGATTCTGTGATTATAAAACTATTGGGATCCCTCTGTCACCCCAGAAACATAGATTTGGTCTCTTTATAGCTGTATGGCATTAGGGTACACTCTGCATCAGTATCTACTACAGCCTTACACTCTTGTGGGTCTGGTGTGCCAGGCCATTGGAACTGCACAGTCCAGTAAGCCAGGTTGTCACTTTCCACCACCTGGGGAGGCAGGGCCCCTCTAATCCTGATCAGAATCACTCACTTCTTGTGAAAATTACTTGGAGGTTCCTTCAAGAGGATCAGAACATCAGCCCTTCCATTCTCTTTGGGGAATTGTCCACTGGCAACAGAATCAGTGTTCTTTCTGGAGGAATCACATTTCTTGATTGTTTTCCTTTGCTGCTCAGGTACTCATGCAGCTAGATTCAAAGTGGGTTTTCCATCCCATTTCCTCATGTCCTCTTTGTGGTCATGTAGGTAAAACCAAAGAGTACCCCACTGTGTGTATCTCCCATATTCTATCTTTTGGCCAAGGAGCTCCTATTCCTCATAGCACAGACAAAGGATCCTAGAGGTGGGCAGTACAAGTCCCCTTTGAATTGCTGGATCAGCTTGAGACAGTTCTTCCACAGCCAAAACACATGTCCACACAGAAGAAGAGAGATTGTCCTTGCATTGTCAGAGCTGGTCACCCACTCTTTGTCTCTCTATCCTTCCAGGACACTACTACCAATGAGTTGTCAGATGATGGAAGTACACTTCATAGAAACTTCTATCACATAGGTGGTTCACCACACTTGCCAAACCCCACCACCCTTTCCCAGACAGCCCTCTCTTCTGCAGGGTATTGAATCCTGGTTCAGTTGACTGTCCTCTCCCAGCTTCTTGTAAGAAAATTGACCCTATCCCAGCTGAACCCAGGACAAAACCACAGAAGAAACAATTTTTACACTGAAGTGCAAGTACCCAAAAAACCTGCTCTTCTCTCTTCTACTATTCACTTTGATTAAGCTGTAATTTTCACCACTTACATAATCCATCTTCTTCTTTTTTTTTTTCCCTCCAACTATTTTCTCAGAATGTCAGTTTTACAGAATTTTAATACGATGTGTGTGTGTGTGTGTGTTGGAGATTTAAGACTTTCTAAGACCAAAGTATACAGAAGAAGGTGCAGTAATTGGAGACAGTGTGAACCATGAGTTAATTGAATAAAAAAGCATAAATCTGTGGGCTAGCTTTGTAAGTTTTGACCTCCCACCCACTCAGGTACACACTGTTGACTTTGTGGAAGGTAGATATGATCTACACAGGATGAACACGTTGCCTTGACCCATGAGGTGGGACTCTATGATCAAGAATTAAGTCATCCATGGCTTTCCATCAAACAGGAACATTTGATCATAATTAGAAAATTAAAAGGTAAGGAAAAATCTGTTCAGCAAAGTTTGCTTGTAGGGAGAAAGCTGGATGAATAGAATTTAACCACAAAGGGAACAGTAACAAAAATAAAATATCAGTGTTGGAATTAAAACCTACAGTTGTGGGGAAGAGGAAGATTTCAGACTGATGGTTAGTACAGAGAGACACTCCACAAAGCTCAAGATCTTGGAGAAGTGTCTCAAATGAAGATCTTGGTGCTTCAAGAGGATAAAATTGCTCTTCTTAAGAGAAAAGAAAGCTGTGGAAGGATTTGATGTCAGTTGCTTTTTGGTCAAAGTCAGGATATTGTTTTTATTGCCCAAAATGCAGAGTGATTTTTGTTGTTGCTTCAAAACAGCTTCTAAAATCCATCTCCTTACTTCAGCTGTCAGATCTTGGTTTGCAGAAATCAGCTACAGGCCATGTTTGAAACTCCAGGATTTGGCTGGAGATGCTATGGAGCTGTCACTGGTGATCTTTGCAGGTCTGATGCAGTTGGCTCACAGGGTCTCTTTGCCATTAAGGGGAATTAAGAAACAAATCAATGCCTGGAAACTGTGCCAGTGAAATTACAAAAGAAGACAAGGTTTGATCTAGGAAACCCACCACAGAGTGGTGAAATGTTAGGTACCACGAAGAAATTTGGTAATGCTCCAAGAGAAAGGCCTGAGCCACCACTTCAAACAGACCTGTGGGTAATTCCTGTAGCTTGGAGGAAAAGAAGGTGTGGCCAGCACTTTGCATAATTAGAAGTCTTTTAAGCAGCCCATCTGTAGCCTTTTAAAACTGTGAGAAATATTTGTGCACACAGTGAGCTTCTGGTGAACTTGAAATTAAAGCATTTGCTCTTGGGAGAATCAACTGTGCTCCTAAGTTGGAAATTTCACTGACAGAGCCTCTTTGCAATTCATCCATGTAATCACCATGCAACAGGTGAGAATTAGAGGATCAAAGGGAATGTTCAGGAGTGAGCAAGCTATCTTTTGAGAGAAATAAAAATGAATTGCCTCCCAGCTTAGCATCAGCAGAGGTGGTTGCTCTTCATGTACTTCCCAGTGAACCACATGCACTATTTAGCAAAGAAAATACACATTGAAAACCCTTGCTCTTCAAAGCATTATTTGACTATTATTTGCTCTTAATTGCAAGGAATAGATGGCAGTTGCTAGTTTGAAAAATTGCTTTGCCAGCACCTGCCAATGTTTTTCTACTGCTGGCTTATAAAAAAAACAAAAAAAAAAAAAAGGAAAAGCATTTTTGTTACATAGAAATGCACTTCTAGAAAATTAATGCCTCATAGATTTTCTATCAAGAGATGCTCTTTGTGCAAAAAAAAAAAAAAAGCTGGCTTTCATTAAGGACACAATAGGAAAGCAATCCCTAAAGCATCTGGTTGTGGAAAAATAAGGGAAAATAAATAATTCAACGTAGCATTTAGACTTTCCAGTAGATGTTGGGTGTTCAGCATCTGAGTGCTGGTTTAAAGGTTCCATGTTGTACATTAAGAGTTGAGACAAAGTTATGGCAATTAACATCGTGCACATCTTTTCAGAGTGCATGCAGGTAAGTAAAAGAATACACACAGATGTGAAAAAAAAAAATCATAATCTCTCTGAATGACCTCCAGTATTTGTGGGAAAAGAATTTTTAATTTCTTTCCTTTTCTCTCCAAAACCAGTTCTCTATGCTAATGTGTCTGAGTGGCTTTTCTGAATGTAAGGAGAGAACACGTGCATCTGAGGATTCTCTGATAGAAAATATCACGGAATTATCAGGGTTGGAAGAGACCCCAAGGATCTTCCACTTCCAACTCTTTGCCCTTATTGCTTTCTCCATGGAAAAAGTCTAGACATGCCTGCTGAAAAACCATTGCTCTCTGACGTTAATTCCAGTTTATTCTGATGCCAAAACTTGGTTATTGCCTCTCTTGGCAGGCATACATCTACTCAGTTTTGCAGAACTAGAGATTTCATCATCCCCACTACATAGACAGACAACTAACAGTCTGAAGGCTGCAATGGATCATCTAGTCACAGAATCAGAGAATTGTCAGGACTGGAAGGGACCTCAAAGATCATCCAGTTCCAACCCTCCTGTCATGGGCAGGGACACCCACCACTAGATCAGGCTGCCCAGACCCACATCCAGACTGGCCTTAAAAACCTCCAGGGTTGAGGCTTCTACCGCCTCCCTGGGCAACCTGTTCCAGTGTCTCCCCACCCTTGTAGAGAAGAACTTCTTCCTGATGTCTAATCTAAACCTCCCCTCCTCTAGCTTGGATTCCCCCTAGTCCTATCACTACCTGGCACCCTAAAACCTCCCTCCACAGCTTTCTTGTAGGTCCCCTTCAGATATTGGAAGGCTGCAATAAGATCTCCTTGGAGCCTTCTCTTCTCCAAACAGATCAATCCCAACTCCCAATGTCCTGCTTTCAAAACCAAACTCTTCAAGGTAAAGGTTTGTTTCCTGGAAAACAATTATCGAGTTGGAGTGAGAAACACTTTTAAAAGTATCATACTTCTTGGGAGGGATTACATTTTTAGGAAATTAAGATGCAATTTCACAAATGAAGCAGAGAGATAAGCCTTCTGCTGCCCATAGTGTCTTGCCCCAGAAGTTCCTTGTCCTCATATTTGAAATAGAACCCAGCTAAAAAGTGCATGTGGCAAAAAATGCAAACTCTGTCCATGCTATAAACACCTTTTAAATAAGACTATAATTAAGTTCAGTCAGATTAAAAAAAAATAATTTGAATAAGAGGAGAATGATTGATTTTTTTATTTTAATATATCAGTAATGTTTGCTCCAATTTACACTGGATTAAGCATCAGAGACAGGGTTTTTAATGTTATTTTTTATCATCTTCTGCTATTTTAAATTCTTTTTCATGATATCTGTTGAAATTAGGAACAAGAGATAATACTCTAAAAAAAAAAACAAAACAACCAAACACAAAACCAAGCAGTCAACAGCAAAATAAATGAACAAACAAAAACCCCAAATATAAACAAGCAAAACACACCACCAATAAAAAAAAAAACAACAAACAAAGCACAATAGAAAGCATTTAATGATTTCAGGGATTTCATGACACAAAAGTCTGCTGCTGGAGCTACATTCAATTCTTCACAGAAGACAGACTCAGGGATTCTGTTCTTTCATACCTCACAGTGGAAGTCAAACTACCTTCTAGAAGGATATTTCCCTTACGATTTAAACACTTCAGGAAGTGAAGGTCCATTTGGCTATCAGATAGCTAAATTTAAGCTCAAACTCAAGTTATCACTCATATTTCATCCTGTACCTGATATACAGCTTCTTGTTGTCTTTCTGCTCTTGAGTAACAGCATATCAGGCCATCAGCATGAGCAGTATAAAACACTACAGAGAATAAAAGACTTTAAGGAGGTCAAGTTAACCATTACAGACTTTTGAGGGTTATTACTTCTTTCAAAATGTCATAAAATTCATTTATAAAGTTTATAGAATACCAGGCTGGAAGGGACCTCAAGAATCACTTAGTCCAATCTTTCAGGGTAAGAATGTAGGTTAAACAAGGTGGCCCAGCACTCTGGAAAGTTCTGATGGCTTTGCCCTAGAAGGAAGTAATCTCATACTAGTGTTGTCAATTAAAAAATCACCTCCAAATTCTACATACAGCAAAATACATTCATACTTTAGTAACCCCATCCTGCATCTCATCACAGAATCACAGAATCACAGAATCACTAAGGTTGGAAAAGACCTCAAGGATCATCAAGTCCAACCTGTCACCCAAGACCTCATGAGCACTAAACCATGGCACCAAGTGCCACATCCAATCCCCTCTTGAACACCTCCAGGGACGGTGACTCCACCACCTCCCTGGGCAGCACATTCCAACAGCCAACAACTCTCTCCATGAAGAACTTTCTCCTCACCTCGACTCTAAACCTCCCCTGACACAGCTTGAGACTGTGTCCTCTTGCTCTGGTGCTGATTGCCTGGGAGAAGAGACCAACCCCCTTCTGGCTACCACCTCCCTTCAGGTAGTTGTAGACAGCAATGAGGTCACCCCTGAGCCTCCTCTTCAGTACTTATATTCTGATTTTTTTCTGGAATTACCTAATATTGCAGTTTTAAAGTACTAAAAGGATGTAGGAGGGAGAGGGAGATACTTCCTATTTCAGTCAGTTGTGGGTATGGTTGTCTGCTATTACATCATGTACAGTAAATCCTGTAGATGCTATTATGAGACAAGTGAAGGATGCCAAATGCTTAGTTTTAGTCCTAATGATTCCCATTCCTGGTGAAGAGGTATTAAACATCTGTAAAGTTTGATTAGAATTTTATATGGAGACATTAAAGTAGAAAAGGCTTGATGTAACTTTGCAGTAACATTTAATGAGGCAATAGATTATAAAGAAATCAGAACAAATTAAGATTATTCAGTTACTTCTAAAATTTGTGGACTCTATCATCCTGAAAAAAAACAAGCAGCACCTACAACTGGGATTTAAGAAACTACAGGACATTTAAAATCAACAAACTGTTTAAATTTTTTGGTACAATCAGATGGAAATCATTATAGTGCTATTTTTGTGATGCAAGACAGTGGCAATTAAGGAAAAGGAAGAAAATCCAACCCATGCAATTAAACATAAAAGGGTGTTCAAGAGAACATCCCACTTTAGCACAAAATCAAAGTACTTCTGCTAATTATTAGAAATAGAAAGGAGGTGGGGTGCATTTATGTCCTGTTTTATATCTAAGTTTTATTTGTGCTTCTTGGCCTGTTATACACTACACTGAGCTAGCAATTAGTACCAGAAGTCAACACATGTGCTGGAAAACTACTCAAGGAATCTAAAAATAGAAACTGCAACTTTGCTTCTTTAGTGATATTTGAAAGTTTTAGCTTATAATGAGTTCTAGCAGCTGGGATAGAGAATGAAAATTCATAGGGGAAAAAAAAATCACTTGAAAAGAAAAGATATCTTTAGGACACTACTCATCTTCAAAGAATGCTGTAGCAATGGTGATAGTGATGATGAAATTTTTGCCTGTTTGCCCTTATTGCTTTATCCATGGAAAAAGTCTAGACACACCTGCTGAAAAACCATTGCTCTCTGACGTTAATTCCAGTTTATTCTGATGCCAAAACTTGGTTATTGCCTCTCTTGGCAGGCATACATCTACTCAGTTTTGCAGAACTAGAGATTTCATCATCCCCACTACATAGACAGACAACTAACAGTCTGAAGGCTGCAATGGATCATCTAGTCACAGAATCACAGAATTGTCAGGGTTGGAAGGGAACTCAAATATCATCTAGTTCAAACCCTCCTGCCATGGGCAGGGACACCTCACACTACATCANATATCTATATCTATATCTATATCTATATCTATATCTATATCTATATCTATATCTATATCTATATCTATATCTATATCTATATCTATCTCTGTATCATCTATATCTATATCATCTATATCTATATATCTATATCTATATATACCCCCACTAGTTATAGAAACAGTATTGATTTCAGTTGTGTTTTCTGTCTTCTGAGACAGCCTAGCTGACAGCAGGAACTGAGTTGCTTGTGTTTGAGCAAACTGTTCAATGACTTACTTAGACATTAGATTAGGTTTTACATTTCGTTAATCTTGAGGAAAGGAGTTTCTGTTTTACTGATCTGTAAAAACAGATCAAACTACCATGCCTTTCCTCTCAGGCAACTCTTCTCTTAATGCAAAAAAAAAAAAAGGGAAATTTCAAAAGGAACAAGTATAGAACAGTCTGATTCCAACCTAGTGGGGTGGGTTGAAATTGCCCCCTAACTAATCTGGAGAAACTACTCCCCACAATAAAATTGCCAGAGCAGCTCAGTTTGGGATGGAAGTAAATGAAGCTGTATTTACAAGCAAGTTTAAAATCTAGAAGCATGAAATGCAATGAATATATACAATAAATGTACAATTTATAAGCACAGACACTCCTCAGACCCCCTCTGGACAGACCTAGGGGACCTGTTCACCTCCTCCCCCACTCCCTCCCTCCTCCCTATTATCTCACACAGTAATCAAAACACAGAGATAGCCCTGCAAGGCCATGGAAGAGAGAGAGAAGTTGCGAGCAGAAGAGAAAGAAAAGAGAAAGAAACATTTATGCCTCTGCTCTATACCCCCATTAGCAATCCAATTAATTATAATTAATTATCACTATTTTCCTTTTTTATCCAATGGTCATTTCTTTGACTTTCAGTCTTTGCAATCAGGATCTAGGCTAAAGTTCCCCCTTCAAACGGTAACACCTAGTTCTTGACATAATAACCTGTTCCAAGCTCTGCATCTACTCCAAATAGCTAAATGTATTTTATCCTGGGCTTGAATTCAAATAGAAACAGAATTAGGTGGTTCTGGAAAGTGGGGAGAAATATTTCTCAGCACTGAATGGGTTTTATGAATGTAGTTCATAATTTAGGTAAAAACAGGATGTATCAGTTTCCACTCTCTAGATTTTAATAAGTGATTTGTGTCTTACTTTCTTTTGTTTTAGCCTCTGTCTAAAAACTAATAATATCTGCTTTAAAAAATAAATAAAATAAAAGAAGTGTTTACATATTTAGCAACTGCATATATTAGATTATATTTGGGTGTTTCAATTTATGTGTTTTTAATCTTGGGAGAAGGTGAATTAGAACTGTTCTTTTAAAGATTTGATTTGGTAGCAATTATCAAATTCTTTCTGAAAGGAAAGGAAACACACAAATGAAATAAGCTAAAATTAGGTTGCTTTTTTTAAGAAATAATTTTCAAACATGCTGGAAACAAAACAAATGCAAAATGTATCTTATTTGCCAAAAAGAAAAAAATATCCTGGAGTACTTAAATATTAATGAATTGATCTGGTTGTGAGGAAGTCCAGTTATTTTCAGTTTTATTGTCACATAGTTCTACAAGTCTTAGTTCTCAGCATTCCTAACCTACTTTTTATTCATGGATCAGGAAAGGAAAGCAAGCTTTCATTTTTTGTCTGTTCACAAGAAGCTTTAAAGCTGAAAAGAAAAAAAAAAAAAGATTGTGCCTCTATCTGAAGAAGAGGCTACAGCTTTCTAAAACTGACTTGTGTAGGCAATGATAATGTTAATTCACTTTATTTTTATTAAATTTAAGATTTTACAACGGACTTTGGAATAATTATATAACCAAAATGCAGCTTCTCAGAATTTCTTTTTTGCCTTCAAGTTTATTGTTTGGGTTTGGGTTGGGGTTTTTTTTTTTTTTTTTTTTTTTTTTTTTTTTTTTTTTTTTTCCCACAAAAAGAGAAAAAGTGTGTTTAGTTGAATTTAAAATCCAGTGGAAGGCTTTTGTTTGCATTCCTATGGATCAGATCTCTTTCAAGCTCTTAAGTAGGACTTTTCAAACTGATGAACATGTAATTACTTTTGGGCTCCCCAGTTCAAGAGAGACAGAGAACTGCTGGAGAGAATCCAATGGAAAGCCACAAGGATGCTTAGGGGACTTGAGCATCTCCCCTATGAAGAGAGACTGAGAGCCCTGGNAAGTGATCCTGTTCTTGCAGGGGGGTTGGACTTAATGATCTCTTGGGGTCCCTTCCAATCTCTGGCATACTGTGATACTGTGATACTTTATGTTCCATCACCCTCACTTTTCCACTCTAAGACTGTTCTATGTAACATTTTCTATTGAATGTAAGCAATACTAGAAAAGAAAAAAAAATGGAAAGTCAAACATTAACTCCTCAGCAAGAAAATACTCTGAATTTACTGCAATGGATGTAAAATTGTGTCACAGCAGTGAATAACCCCATCTGAAATTGTGTCACAGCACTGAATAACCCTATCTTCTCCAAGAATATGGCATCTGGATCAAAAGAAGAGGATGTAGACAAAGAAAAAATGATATATTCAAAATGCTAGACACCTTGTAAACCCATATTGCATCTGAGCACCAATCTGACTATAAATGTGGAGATGGGGAACAGTGGAGAACTGCAGGTTTGAGCCCTGCTGTTCACTATGAAGTCCTACCATCTGCTTTGCAAATATTGGAATGAAGCATGTTAAGAATCTTTGATGTGTGGAGATGCAGCTGACTGTGCAGGAGAAGCTCAGAGAGATGTGGCACAACTCTGTGACATGATGTGTGCCAAAGCAGTCTTCACACCACTGAAAAGCAAGCCACAGACCTGATGGTTGGAACAACTTCAGAGCAGCATGCAGCTTTTATCTCCTTGGTTCTACACAGTGGAGGTTTCTAAGATTTTGAAATACTTTGGAACAGTTTACGTATCTTCAGCTTTTAGACAGAATCTATATTATCCTCAGTCACTTCAGGAAGGAAATTGCTTCTCTGTGGTGTGAAAATAGGGGAAAAAAAAAGATTCAGAAGAGTATGTTTCTCTGTGAGGAAATGAAGTCTTTTAACTTTACATACCTCAGTGATGGCACAGGTGAATAATCAGTGAGACCTAAGTCCTTTCTCTGAGCAGTATTCAAACAATGTCAGGGCTTCCTGCGAGTACCAATCTTCTTTTGATATATTTGCCAGTGACATCATGATTTAGATATCCCTCCTGCCTTCACACCATGCATTTACTTAACTTGATTGCAACAAGGTCCCAAAATTAAGCTTCTTTAAAATTAGACCAGAGAACTGCTGCAGAGAATCCAACGGAGAGCCATGAGGATGCTTAGGGGACTTGAGCATCTCCCCTGTGAAGAGAGACTGAGAGCCCTGGGGCTGTTTAGTCTGGAGAAGAAAAGACTGAGAGGGGATCTGATCAATGTCTATAAATATCTGAGGGGTGGGTGTCAAGTGGACAGGGCCAGGCTCTTTTCAGTGGTGCACAGTAATAAGACAAGGACCAAGGGGTTCAAACTAGAACATAGAAGATTCCACCTCAACATGAGGAGAAACTTCTTTACAGTGAGGGTGATGGAGCAGTGGAACAGGCTGGCCAGGGGGGTTGTGGAGTCTCCTTCTCTGGAGCCTTTCCAAACCCACCTGGATGCATTCCTGTGTGGACTACCCTAAGTGCTCCTGCTCTGGCAGGGAGGTTGGTCCTGATGATCTCTTGAGGTCCCTTCCAGCCTCTGATATACTGTGAGACTGTGATCTTACAGTCACTGCAGCACCTTTGGGAAGACAACCTCTTTCCAATAACTGCTCTGTAATGTGCTGTGACTTACATGTGCTTAACCACAATGAAAGTAAGAGTCCTTATCTAACTGACCTCTAGCGTTCTTTGGTTCAGAGGCTAAGGGGAGGAGTGACATCGTGCAACTGAACCTCTAAACAGAGCTGGATCAGCCATTCCAAGGCAGTTTCAGGGTTTGTTTGAACCTATGTATTTGTCACATTATGGAAAAACAGAATCACTTCTTCCTCCCCAGCTCCAAAGCAGAGTCAAAATGGCTCGTGGACACACTTCCTTCATCAACCCTACTCCTTGTAGATAGCCTGCAACCTGATCCCAAATCACCAGAGCTTACACCAGGACCTAGGGTCAGCACAGACTAGTCACAGAGAGGGGAAGAATAATTTCTGGTCTGTAGGTCTCTATATGGAGCAAGACTTTTTGTTAAGTGATCCTTTCCAGGTTTCTGAAGGCACGAGTAGACCATAATGGCCAATATCCTTGTCTCCAGACTTGTCTCTTAGCTGTATCTGAGAGATGTATCTCAGAGAGATATATCTCAGATGTTGGAGATAGCTTGTTTCCCTGGTTCACCTCTTGTATGTACTCTGTAGCTTATCTCTAGTCCTGTATTAGGTTCCACCTCCTAAGTGGACTTTGACCATGTTGTAGCCTTGTTTCAAGGGTATGTTTCTACCCTATTACCAATTCCTCCTGAATGAACCCTCCTGGGAGGACTCCAGATCTGATTCATCACTTGCATGAGTAGATCCATTACTGCATTAATCTAATTCAGTACCATTGGGACTGCCCCCCCTTTATTGAGATCACTGTCTAGAGTCTTCCTCAGTTTCTGGCTTTCCATCCCTTAGGGAGAGCACCACTCTTGTTAATCTCTGACAACCCCTGGCATCAGGACTCTATGACAGCCTAAGAAAGTAAGGAGAATTTATCAAGGTATGACACTCAAGAGTGGTTACTCAAAACAACTGTGTCCTTGCTGAAGAACTTTGACCTTAGAGAGCAAGAATTTCAGCAAAGAAGGTGACAGCCTTTCAAGTCCTGTTTATTAACCATCCCACTAGACTCAGGGCTGCCTGTCCTCATTTTTAGCTAACTGATCTTGACAGAAGGATACATCAAAACTGTTTTTCAAGGTGAGTTTTAAAAATACCTATGGTTTAAAACATTTCTTAAGCCCGGCAAGCCTCTGTCTACCTACCTCCTTTATTAGAACCCATTGAAAGTTATGCATTCTGGGGTTTCTCAAACCTGACCAGCTGAAGATTGCTTTAGAGAGTGTCTAAGGCAAGAAGACTTTCTTACATTACTGGTGAATCCACATAATTTGTGAACTGTTCTGCTTCTGGATGTGACAATCATAGTGACATATTTCACTCCTAAACTATCTCCCATGCACAGGCAGCAAAGAGAATTATGAAAGAGAGCTATTCTCTATTTCCATATTCAGAAGTGGTAGTGCATTTTCCTTCCAGTTAATAGAAAATTATGGCAGGTGAGTTAATTGAGAGCATGGTTGAAGACAAGGCTGGAACTAAGGCTGAAGAGTTGTCAAATATGATCTAATCTTCATTGTCTCTTGTAATGCCCAATGAGCAAATGTCTGAGGTTTTTACACATGTGCTACAGCCAATGATGCCCTTGAGCTGTGATATAAGCATCTTGGTATTCACTTTGGTAATTACCAAATCAAAGAAATTGTCATAGCAAGGAACTGAGGAGAGAAAAACTAATGAGAGAAAGGGAGGGAAAAGGTCAATTTTATCTTTGGAAACAGGAAGTAGAGGGAATGAGGAACCTGGAGCTGTTTTTTATCACAGCTTGGGATGTTCTGACCATAGCTGTATGCAGAGTCTCATAGAAATGTTTCACCTAGAACAATCCTCTTGGCTAGCATGGCAGCATATGTGGACCTTTGGTAGCTCAAGGAATAGGAAACATCCTGGATATGGGAAGCCTTTCCAAAGAGGGAATCTTTATAAGAATTACTTAATGGGACATGCATTCCTAAATGTGGAATGGTCTAAGAATGTGTATTCCAGGGAATGGCCTGATCTCATATGAGGGGACAGGGGTATAGGTCTCATAAATGCTAGTGCTTTGTGCTTTGGCATACCCATGTGTATCCTCCCCAGCTTTACTCATGAAAACCTCAGGCATATTCAAAGAAGAAAATGCAAGACCCTCATGGAATTTGGCTGAAGTGCTGCAAATTGTGGATCCTAATGAAAGTTCCATTCTTTTAATTTGTAGATGGGTAAATTAAATGAAGGTGCATTACTCCCCCAATTTTATTGCAGCAATGCTTTTGTCCAGAAGAAAAATAAAGCAAAAACTTATGTGGATGTTTTTTTGTTGTTGTTGGGTTGGTGTTGTTTTTTTCTTTGGTTTGGCTTTTGGTTTGGTTTGGTTTGGTTTGGTGGGGTTTTTTGTTTGTTTCATTGTATTTTTTCTCTTTTATTTTATTGTTTTTACCTCCTATGCCTCTTGTAATATCTTCTATGAACAACAAACCAACACATATATGACAGTATCACAGTATGTCAAAGGTTGGAAGGGAGCTAAAGAGATCATCAGGTCCAACCCCCCCTGCCAGAGCAGGATCACTTAGGGTAGTCTGCACAGGAATGCATCCAGGTGGGTTTGGAAAGTCTCCAGAGAAGGAGACTCCACAACCCCCCTGGGCAGCCTGTTCCAGTGCTCTGTCACCCTCACTGTAAAGAAGTTTCTCCTCATGTTGAGGTGGAATCTTCTATGTTCCAGTTTGAACCCATTGTTCCTTGTCTTATCACTGTGAACTACCAAAAAGAGCCTGGCCCCCTCCACTTGACACCCACCCCTCAGATATTGATAGACATCGATCAGATCTCCTCTTAGTCTTTTTTTCTCCAGACTAAACAGCCCCAGGGCTCTCAGTCTCTCTTCACTGGGGAGGTGCTCATGTCCCCTGATCATCCTCCTGGCTCTCCATCAGATTCTCTGCAGTTCTCTGTCTGTCTTGAACTTGGGAGCCCAAAACTGGATGCAATGTATGTACTGAACAGCTCCAGTAAGCCTCATCAATGAGGGGCAGTGATGTAACGCCTTTCAGGGCTAAAACAATTTTTTCTTCTACTGCAATGAGTCTGTTGGAATTCTAGCTTCACTAGCCTAACTAGCTCTATCAGGTTTTCCATTTTATAACTATGTATATATTTATACACACCTATATTTACCAGGGCCTAAAATTCAATCAGTAGAATTAAATTCAGATAGAAACTTAAATGGCACTTTGGTGGTGGTGGTGTTATTGTTGTTGACATTTCATCCTACTGAGCTTCCTCTCAGACATGTTGGCTCTTTCAATCATGAAGGAACCAACATTTACAATGAGATTAAAAATTCCACCTTTTCATTCTGTCCCAGTGATTGTGGCATTCCAACTTAGTTTCCAGCTAATTAACAGCAAGTCATTTGTAATGAGAATATATTCTCTCATTCCAATTAAAGTCTTGATAACTAAGAGTAAATAACATTCAAGCAATCAACACATTATTTCATTTTGCAAAGTTCATCATGATTATTAGTGAATCAGATGGATATTTATGGGTAGCAGTGACATTAACAGAATAAAAGTATCATTACAGTAGCATAAAGTGTGACAAAACCCTCTGGCTGGAAGAACTTCCAAAGGGATTTTGTGGTCACTGCATCATTAATAAATAAATAAATAAAATAATGATAATAATTGCCTGCTTCAAATCACTGTTGTTCACTAGCAATGTCAGTCATCACAGTAAATGAATATACAAATCTTCTCAGACTTCAGCCTGACATGCTATCAAAGCCTGGGCAAAAGCAGTTGCTGAATTAGCATTAAAGATAATGGAGTCTGCAGCTTGAAAAGAGAGTTCCTTCTTAAATTTAAGTTAAAAATAAGGCTGATATGAAAACAAAACAAGAAAAAAGTCATATTTTGCTTGAAAGCTGGGAAAATTCCTGAGAAAACAGAAAATATTGTATTCAGCACTTCCCTGATGCAGTCTATGAAAGGTGACAACCTCAGCAGCTGTAGGTGGAATGTAATTAGGCTTATTATCCACATTTTACAGATGGCAATCTGAAACAGAGAGCAATCAAAAGCTACACAATGCAAAGAGATGATCACACATTTTATCTGGGATAAAAGAACTTCCACTGACTTTAAGATGAGTTATTTGTATTTCATAGTGGAAAAAAAAAAAAAAAAAAAAAAGACCTTTCCATTTGCACAGCCTTCAGCCCTTCACTAAATCCTCTGGTAGTTTACTGCCATTCAAGCAAATCTCCTTTAATTTATCAGCTACAAACAAACTAGACTGTTAAAGACACTTTAGACAGGCTTTATGTGTTATAGATGAAATGAGGTAATCAATAGGGGATCCCTCTAGAGTCTGGGTATCCCACGGAGCTCAATTCCTAAGGAGTGAGAAATTGAAAGTTCTTTTCTGTCTGGTGGATATAGGTGTGAGAACAGGCACCTCAAGTGCTTTGTGATTCAGTTAGTGTGGGAAGATGTGTTCTGTAACCTTAATGAACCAATCAAGGAGACCTCTGAAAAGGAGGAGAGAGTGTCTAGCTGCATTTTTAAGGAAAGGTGGTGCTAGACAGCAAGACAAGTAGAGAACACAATGAAGTTGTTCTAGAGGGGTTTGGTCTCTTCTCCCAGGCAACCAGCATCGGAACAAGAGGACACAGTCTCAAGCTGCACCAGGGGAGGTTTAGGCTGGAGGTGAGGAGAAAGTTCTTCACAGAGAGAGTGGTTGGCCATTGGAATGGGCTGCCCAGGGAGGTGGTGGAGTCACCATCCCTGGAGGTGTTCAAGAGGGGATTGGACGTGGCACTTGGCATGAGGTTTAGGGTGACAGGTTGGACTCGACGATCTTTGAGGTCTCTTCCAACCTTCTTGATTCTATGATTCTATGATTCTATGATTCTAGACACCTATGTACTGTAGGATTTTGTTTATTCATTTGGCTTTTTAAATCAAACCCTTTTAGTTTGGGAAGAGACAGCCATGGTTATTAACACCTGTGGTGTTTTAAAGGGAGAAGGGCAAGCAAGACTATTTAAAACATTGGAAGATGCTCTATCTTAGAATTTCCCTTCCTAAGAGTTCTGCACATCCATTCATAGTTTTCCTGCTTGACCAAAACCATTGATGTTCTTCAGTGTTGTTACAAGAACAACAGGAGAAGGGAAGGCTCCAAGGTGACCTTATTGTGGCCTTCCAGTATGTGAAGGGGGCTACAAGAAAATTGGGGAGGGATTTTTTTAGGCTATCAGGTAGTGATAGGACTGGGGAGAATGGAACAAGGCTGGAAGTGGGGAGATTCAGGCTGGACGTGAGGAAGAAGTTCTTCACCATGAGAGTAGTGAGAGCCTGGAATGGGTTGTCCAGGGAGGGGGTTGAGGTCCCGTCCCTGGAGGTGTTTAAGGCCAGGTTGGATGAGGCTCTGGCCAGCCTGATGTAGTGTGAGGTGTCCCTGCCCATGGCAGGGGGGTTGGAACTAGAGGATCCTTGCGGTCCCTTCCAACCCTGACTGATTCTAGGATTCTAAGAAGAAGGAAGTTTTAAAAAATAGGAAAAATAAAGGTTAAATCTGCTATATAAAAAACACTACTTCTGGGAAGATGCAGAAGACACAAAGTATTGGAGATGTTGTTCATAAATTCATTTCTAAATTCTTCTGGCATTTGATCTCTAGCTTTTGAGTGACGTTTGGTTGCTGGTTTTTGGTTTCCAAAGGTGGTGGAACACTGGAACAGGTTGGCCAGGAAGGTGATCGAGGCCCCATCCCTGGAAGGCTCAAGGTGAGGCTCAACAGGGCTCTGGGCAACCTGATCTAGGTGAGGATGCCCCTGGTGATTGCAGAGGGCATTGGACTTAGATGACATTTAGAGGTCCCTTCCAACCCAAGCCATTCTATGATTCTATGAAAAGATTGCAAATAAAAGCAGATGGTTTATTACATGATTCCAATTACATGATTTAACTTTCTAATATGGAGAGACACTGAGTATAAGGCAAATGGGCACACAGGTTTCAGTTTCTTTCAAGGTGCTTATGCCTTTCTAAAACCAAATGTATAATTGAAAGGTTGCACAAGGACATTCTCAGTGAATAATTCATTGACAAGCATGCCTTGTTTCTGAAAAATATGCACAGAGGATTTCTTATGCTTTCCAGATACAATTTTGATTCTGGATAATTCTGTCTTTTTTTGGTCCCCTTATAATGTAAATATAAATAGTATTCAGATTGAATTAAAATAAATTAATATAATTAATTTAATTAATATATACATATAACTCATTAATTAAGAAATAAATAGAAATATGGAAGTAGAAATAGAGATAGAAATAGAATTAGAGATAGAAATAGAAGAAATAGAAATAGAAATAGAAATAGAAATAGAAATAGAAATAGAAATAGAAATAGAAATAGAAATAGAAATAGAAATAGAAATAGAAATAGAAATAGAAATAGAAATAGAAATAGAAATAGAAATAGAAATAGAAATAGAAATAGAAATAGAAATAGAAATAGAAATAGAAATAATTAGAGCTAGAAATAGAAATAATAGAAACAGAAATAGAAAAAATAGAAATAGAAATAGAAATAATAAAGAATTAGAGCTAGAGCTAGAAATAATAGAAATAGAAATAGAAATAATTTAATTAATATAAATATATAAATACACATTCAAATTTAACTGAGTGGGTCTGTTAATATTTAGTAAGATATTTGCCATGAGATTTTCCTATAAAAACTGTGTTCAAGTTATTGTCAGATGAGCTTGATGTCACTAAGCACCTAAAGAAATGCTTATTTTTTTGCATCAAGAGAAAGACCAGGCAGGGATACATTTTTATAAGAATTCTGGAAATCTAATGTAAGAATTTCCAAATTATGATATTTTACAGTCATAGGAAAATTAATAGTCAATACCAAAAGAAACTTTGTCTTTTCATTGGAGCAAATAATTAGGCAATTAGGACTATGTAAAAATGTGCATAAGTCTAATGTCAGAGAAACAACATCCTAAGTCTCAGAAGGAAACAGCAGACAATATATGAGTCTTTAAGAACAACTTTTAGCTACCTCTTTGGATATCAGCAAATGACCTGTCTTTAGGCTTCCTGTATTAATTAATATTTACTGAGTACATCAATGATCCAGCCAACAAACTGTCTAAAATTCTGCAGTCTCACTCATATATGCTTTCAGTATAGTTTAATAACACATGTGCTAGATGTGGTCTCACCAGGGCAGAGTAGAGGGGGAGGAGAGCCTCTCTCAACCTGCTGGACACACTCTTCCTACTGCACTCCAGAATACCACTGGCCCTCTTGGCCATGAGGGCACACTGCTGGCTCCTTGTGACCTTGATGACGAAGAGCTTGAACAAGACTGGACCCTGTCCTGACCCCTGGGTAGCATCACTAACTGCAAGCCTCCAAGTGGACTCTGTGCCATTGATCACAGCCCTCTGGGCTCTATTGCTTATCCAGTTCTCAATCCATCTCTTCTAACCCCAAATCCCTGAGCTTACCTACAAGATTATTATGGGAGACAGTGTTAAAAGCCTTGCAGAAGAGAAGGTGGACAACATCCCTTTGTGCCCCCATTCAATCACACCAGCATAGAAGGCTATCAGATTAGTCAAACATGATTCCCCCTCGGTAAATCCATGCTTCCTATGCTTGAAAACCTTCTTTCCTTCCATGTGCTTAGAGATGACCTCCTGCTCCATCACCTTTCCAGGGATAGAAGTGGGGCTGACTGGTATGTAATTTCCTGGGTCCTCCTTCCTGCTCTTGTTGAAGACCAGAGTGACCTTGCTCCAGTCCTCAGGCACCTCAGTATTAGAGAAAAATTCTCTTTGATTTCAGGACTCTTCTAATCCTATTCCAATTATTGTAGAAACCCTAAACATAGGACTGGGTACTTTTATTTTTGCCTACTGGTTGAGAGTATGGTCTCAAAGCAGATATTTCTAATGATTGATGCATTGTTTGTGAGATTTTATCCATTAGTTTACAAAGAATTGTATCCAATCTTCTGACTGCTCTGATTTTCAAAGTATGTGAACAAGCATGAGATTCTTAACTGCCTGGAATTATTTTTTTTAAGTATCAAGCTCATACATGTGCTCAAAGCACTCAATCAACAGTGATATTCATACCATATGAGAGCTTATATATCATATCTACAGCTACAGGAATTTACACTGATATTCCAGAAGCAGTTGGATTTTTTTTTTTTCTGTGGAAAAGGAAAGAAAAACTTACTCAAACTGACATGCTCACCACTTAAAGGATTATTTACCTATGGAGACTGTCAAATACTTGGATTTTTACTTGTCCTTTTTCAGATTTACTGGGCTCAAGATAAATATCCAGAAATCTCATCTGATTTACTCTTGAAGCCAAGATTTTAAAGGATTGCAAGTGATCTAATTCAGTCTGGCATCCCTCAAAGTGCATTTTATGTATTGTAAGCTAAAGTTCAGGGCAATGACAAAATTAAGCCTGGTATTTCACTCATACATGGGGGTTGTAAAGTGCAAATAATGAGAGACCAGTCCCTTTTTCGTAAACCTGTGCCATCCAATGTACATTCTGGAGTTGGTCTGTCCTTTTTGCCTTGAAATATCGTGTGGTTCTGTGTATGAGTGCTTGCTGGCCATCAATGGTCTGCATCACATTGCACAGACACCAAAGGATCCTGAGATTTTCTGTTCTTATGTGTATCTTAATAATGTAAGTGGTTTTACTTCCCAATGGTGGTCTTGGATTGATGGTTGGACTCGATGATCTTAGAGGTCTTTTCCAACTGAAACTATTCTATGATTCTACCTATCTATCATTTATTCTCATCTCTATTAGGACAGACCCGCTTTAAGCCCCAGGTACTCACCTAACACCCACTTAGAAGTGTGATCTTGCAGGGAATTTACTGTGCATTGTAAACAATTTTAGAGCCTAAAATCCTGATTTTTGTTGTTACTGTTGTAGAAATTCATACAGTCATTGTCTGGAAAGGAGTAGGAAATGCTTTTATCGAGTGTATAATGACTGCTGGAATAATAATCATCACTATGTCTAATCCTTAAAATTGGATGGAATGGTTTTACATGCAGTTGTTTTCCCTCCAAAATGTAGGCCATTACTGTGCACAGTACTTACCACCTCTTTTTCATTCCACTGTCAATGTAAACTACTTAATATGTACAGCTCTGCTAAAAACACTGAATTAAATGGAGAACTGTGATTTCCCAACTTGGAGGACTACCCAAATAAATCCACTGAGAAACAAAATGTACATGTGGTTTGGAAACCCCTGAAAAGTTGAGGTTTTTAATAAAATCCCAAATAAGGATGGCAGGTGAAAGTCAGTGAAGCATTGGAGGGATGCTGCTAACAAACATCCAGAGGTAGTTTGCTACGTGATAAGAGAATGAAAGTTTCTAATCAGAAGTGGAAACGTGGAGGTTTCTGCATAAATTTGAGGATAAGTTGTATCCAGATGCTGCTTAGAGTACAGGGCACACTATCAACATATTTCTGTATTCTGGCTACAGAACTTTGAAGCGTGCTTATCAGTGTAAAGCAGACACTTTGAGAATAAAAGCATAGATGTTTCTGCTAGTAAGATCACTAGTGTTACAGTAAAACTAGCCTGGCAGCATTCAATAAGAAAATATTTATTTAAAATTCATATCTTAAAATGCTACAACTATGAACTAGTGAATTTTCATGAGCCATATGACACAGGGAGTTAAGCATGACTACTGCCTTTTATACCTAAAATAATGCTGCTGCTGAGATTCAATGGCTCGACATGGAGCAGCACACAAAAATTAGTGCTGGAGCTGATGAGATTACAAACAAGGTCCCTTGAGTTTGTTCATCCTTCACTAACACATGTGTGATTCCTTGGTTGGTTTTGTTGTTGTTTTCTCTCTCTTTTTTTTTTTTTCACTCATGTATAACTGAAAGCAAGGCTTTCTGTAGAGCTGCTGATTGGCATTTAGTGTTCTATATCCAAATACCTGCCTGAATAAAGAGAGAGCTGTAGTGTCTTCTGGGTGACAGTACTACTACATAGATATTGCATTTTCCTTCTGTTGTAGCCTAGGACTGAGCTCTTACAGCCTCAATTTGTGCCAGGAGAGGTATAGGCTGGATATTAGGAGGAAGTTCTTCACAGAGAGAGTGATTGGCCGTTGGAATGGGCTGCTCAGGGAGGTGGTGGAGTCACTGTCCCTGGAGATCACAGAATCAATAAGGTTGGAAAAGACCTCAAGGATCATCAAAGTCCAACCTGTCACCCAAGACCTCATGACTACTAAACCATGTCACCAAGTGCCATGTCCAATCCCCTCTTGAACACCTCCAGGGATGGTGATGTTCAGGAGAAGACTGGATGAGGCACTTAGTGCTGTGGTCTGGTTGATTGGATAGGGCCATGGCCAGGGACACCTCACACTAGATCAGGCTGGCCAGAGCCTCATCCAGCCTGGCTAAGGCTCTTTAAGGTGTTTAAGAACACCTTCAGGGATGGGGCCTCAACCACCTCCCTCACAACCCATTCCATTCCCATTCTTCACCACTCTCATGGTGAAGAACTTCTTCCTCACGTCCAGTCTGGATCTCCCCACTTCCAGGTTTGTTCCATTCCCCCTAGTCCTGTCACTACCTGATATCCTAAAAAGTCCCTCCCCAGCTTTCTTGTAGCTCCCTTCAGATACTGGAAGACCACAATCATAAATACACTAACATCCAAAGATGGATATTTCTGGAACCACGTTCAGTGAAGATTCTTTGATCATAAACCAAATTTGTTCCTTTTGAAACATCACTCAAACATATCTAACTATATCAGCTCCATGCAGATGAAATGCATAATGTCCTATCTCAGTGTCAGGGAAAAAGGAGAAATGGTAGGTTAGAAAAACCTCTGAAATATACAAATAAGTGTTTCTGTACCACTATCAAAGATGACTTCACTGAGAAAATGAGATATTAGAACACAACAAAGAAATAGCATTCAAAAAATGTTGTTTGGTTGGTTGATTTCAGGTTTGTTTGTTTGTTTGTTTGTATGTTTGTTTGTTTTTCCAGAAATAAAGGTTTTGCCCAAACTTTATCTTCTGGGATTTCTATAATAAAAAAGGAGTAAGATGTTTTTGCCAAGAATGTTTTCAATTTCAATGAATATTCCAAAAGTAGCAAAAGCAATGTAAAATATTAAGAATCTTTTTGAATTTGAATACCTTCTTTTAAAGTAACTTATGAGATATTATTGAAAGAGAACAAAAGGAATATAGAGGAATTGTGGTTTACAGTTGTGATGTTTTTTGTATTCTGTGTGAATGTATCATTCAGTGCAAAGGTACTGAGGATAGAACTCAGTGCAAAAATCACTAACGCTTTTCTTCTGACAATGGAATTCTTCCACATGAATTCTTTCCACAGGCTTTTCCTCAGATGATGTTTGATGTAGTTTTATTTATCATAAGCAGTATTCAAACTCTACTTTATATTGCTCTCTATATCCAGGTTTGATATAAATACACAGAATAAGGTCCTTCTGCTCCAAATACTCACATTCATGCAAAACCACACTTGTTGATTTTGATGCTTTTCTATAACTTTAATTTTATCAAGGATTATGACATAAATTCTCCTATATTCATGTAAGAAACACCCCACATTAATATGTAAAAAAGACCAAATAGCAACAGCAAAAAGACAATTTTGCTCCATTCCTCTTGGTTATATTTAATTTTAACTTTTTTTTTTTTTTCCCCATAAATGTCTCTGAAGGTCTGAACACAACAACAAAGCATTAAATAAGCCCAAATGTTTCTGATTTTATGTGAACAGAAGGAATTTTTACTCTTTTTTTAGGTATTTGATAGAGCGTAGTAATATGAATAACAGAAACTTCCTTCAGCCATTATAAAATTTGGTAAAGATTTGGTAAAAATTGGTAAAATTTTTTTAAAACATTCTACACCTATTGCAAATATGTCAAACCATTCACTTAAATTTATCTATTAAATCTGATGTTTAAGAAGTGTTGAGGTGATTACTGGCATGATTGGTTTATTAATAATCTCATTAATTTCCATGCATATATCGATTGAATCTTTAGCACCTTAATCTAAACTAGAAAAGATATATCATAAGAAGAAAACATGCTGTATAACTATCATGTGTGTGAAGAAAAACTATTTGTTAATGTGCTTTTTTTCATCAGAAAAATAAAAGTACTTTTACAAGGATCAAACCAAAAGCATCAGGACATAAGCAAATCTAAAAGCTGGAAACTTGCAGAAAACTCCTAAGAATCAAGAAATGGCAAAGATGTGGGGAAAACAGAGCATGCAGGAGAAAAGAATGTAAAGAGAATGAAGGGATACTTTTATTTATGTCCTTAATGATCAATAACCTTAAAACAGACAAAGTAAGAAACAAATGTAATGGAGGAAGCAGGAGTGACATACAGCAAGTCCTTATGTAGCAATAATGAATGACAAATCCTTTCCAAAAAGAGGAAAATGAGGTATTCATGTGGGAAATGAAAGTACAGTTGCATTCTTTTCTGTTCAGGCTCAAACAGAAGACATTTGGTGGGAGCAATACCTCCAGTATGCTTTAGCTGGGTTATAAGCTACAATATTTCTAACCAATTCATCTGATAATCAAAAACTGTATGTACAAACCACACACACACACAAAAAAAAAAAAAAAAGAAAGATCTACTGCACCTCCACATTTATTAATGCCAACCACTACCTGCACACACTATATTTTGCCATACAGCCACAGGTCATTGACAGAAACAGGAGCTTTCATCAAAAACCTGAATATCCAGTTATATTCAAGAACATTTAACTCTTTCACTGCTGCTGAAACATTTTCTAAAACCTCACTTTCCAACCATGGTGATTTCATTTTAAGTCATCTTGCCTAAAACCTCATATAATTTCTTCTCCAGGACATAAAAAGGTGTTTTGTTGCTCTCTGGGAACAGGACTATGCATGCAAGCACAGCAAATGAGGCTTTCTTTATGACTAGTAGCTGTATCTGGTTTTATCAAACAGCTTTACATAGCTAATTGTCTCATCACCACCCATGCCAATGGCCAGGGGCACGAACCAGTCAAAGATATTTCTTTCATCTAACAGCACAGGTCAATGTATGATGCAGTGAGAAGCTACACCTTCTTTCACAGCTTTTGAGCTGCACAGCTTGCTGTGGTCATCCTGCTGATAATAATCAGTCTCCTATGTGCCAAATAATGTGATAGATGTCCAATGCCTGTACACATAGAAGCACACAGGGGAACCTGTCATGGGTTGAGTTCAACCTGCTGATTGAGATTCAATACCATGCTGCCATCATGCCAGATTCAAAATGAACGTGCTGGCTGCAGCAAAGTATCATAGGGCTTGAAGTTCAGATTGTAATAGGAGAGGCTTCCTGTTCCAGATGCTGCTTCTGGTTTCTGGTTTTGGGGTGTTGGTCTTTTTTTGATGTTCTTGCTGCTGCGAGCTTGGATGGGGGAACCATTTTATCACTGCCTTCTGCTTCTGCTTTTGCTGAGGTACCTGTGGTGTCTTTGATCTCATTAAACTCCTGATCTCAACCCAGAGGGTTTTTTGTGTTACTTTCCCTCCCATCTGCGTGTGGGGCAAGGATCTTGTGAGAGTAGGCTGTGTTAACCCAGGACAGGAGCGTAGTCACATGTGTGGTTATGGATCCACAACAGCCTCATCTCTATCAGGCTACTGGGTTTGACAGATCATTGATGTCTACAACTACCTGAAGGGAGGTTGTAGCCAGGAGGGGTTTGGTCTCTTCTCCCAGGCAACCAGCACCAGAACAAGAGGACACAGTCTCAAGCTGCACCAGGGGAGGTTTAGGCTGGAGGTGAGGAGAAAGTTCTTCACAGAGAGAGTGGTTGGCCATTGGAATGGGCTGCCCAGGGAGGTGGTGGAGTCACCATCCCTGGAGGTGTTCAAGAGGGGATTGGATGTGGCACTTGGTGCCATGGTTTAGATAGGCATGAGGTGTAGGGTGACAGGTTGGACTCGATGATCCTTGAGGTCTCTTCCAACCTTCTTGATTCTTGATTCTATGATTCTATGATTCTATGATTCTAACAATGAGAATCTGCAGTCAATTTTATATGACCAACTATTATCCAGTTGCAGCAACTGAGGATACATGTGGACTACTTGTGTGAATAGCAGGGCTGATTACAACAAGGTAATAGGACAAAGCATTGTCACCATTGTCACAAATAATCAGACATCTTCTCATCCCCAGTTTTGATGTCATGTTGTAGAGTGTTGTCCTCAAACATAAACATTGTGCTTTTGAAACAAATGTCAATGCCAAAGACATTTTAGTCAGCCCTGTAAATTGCAAATAGTCTCTGCTGACTGACAAAATACTGGAGTCCAGTAGAACACAGCAAATAAAAACATTTAAAACAAAAATAATTAGAGGTCTGCTCCTGTGTGTAATGTATAGGTGGATTTACTGAGGCTAAAACACTGTTTCAAAAACCTGCAAATGTCTAGTGAGCCTGGATTTCAGCAGGCACAGATTACACTTTTCAAGGAAGGAATAAAATACCAGACACAAGTATGCTGCTGTTCCTGAGCCAGTTCTAGCTTTGACACCTGACCTTATGTGGCTTTCTCTATCCTGAAATTCATTGTAGGCTGTTGGCTCATCTCACCTTGATCAAAAGTAAGCAGAGGCTTTGATGCATGACCTGAATTGTAAAGAATTACCAGGTGTAAACTGAGTGACAGCAGCATCCAGCAACTTGGAAAAGGTACTTCTAAAAAGTTGAAGAATAGCTAAGTATTTCTTTGTGTGATGGCAATACTAACACAGGTGGTAGAATATGACCATGATAAGCAAGGGTGAAAAAGATGGGAAGCTGCTGTTTGACACATTTGCTCTCTTTTCTAGAGCTCCCTTTCCCCCTTCATATTTTCTCAAACCTGTAAGGTTTTTCAAGGACACTGTTGCATGGGGTCCTTTCCTGCATGTCAGAGCCAAAGGCATAGATGTAGGGAATGCAAGACAGACTCCTTAGCACTACCACAAGCTTCTGTGAAGCAAGCCTTGAGCTCAGCTTTGACACAGTTTCCTGTTTTGTTGCTGTTGTAGTTTTTAAGTAAGGCAGTGGGAAAGCCCTTTGGAATGTGGACATGACTGAGTGAGTGCTCCAGCAAAATAGGGAGCATATGGCCAAGGTCATGAGACTTCTTAATGTCATAGACTGTGATATTCAGCAGTGAAGTTTGCTGCAAGTTGGCAGTTTCACAAGCGATGAATAAGAAATTCCACTTGCCCACACTGCCACAATATCTGAACAGCCTGTTCTATATATTTCTCCAGTCCTTTGTACTGCCAGATGCCATACATATTATTTTTGAAAAAAAAAAACAAAACAAAAAAACTCTTTTTATAGAGGTGTTTCCCATCTTCTGGCAGGGTTAATTGCAATGCAACATTCATATTTACTTAGAACTTGGGTTTCTGTATTTTTATACCTTTTGTGTGTGTTTGTTGCTGATTGATTTTAAAGCATGGTAAAGTCTAGGGTTTGTTTCTGTCTTCATCATGTTACTTTTATTTCCATACATATGTAGTTAACACGAGGCTTCATATATTTTTGTGTAACAAAACAGACAATGTGTGTGTCAACAGAATAGCAACAAGGTCCAGTGAAATGTTCTTCTAAATCAACAACATGATATGTTAAAATTATTTAAGTGTACTGGAAATAGGACATGCTCACCAATTTTTAAATTCAATGCTCCAAAATGGAAGATCCTGTGACTTAACAGATGATGGATTTATTAATACCTTTTTTTTAGACTCACTTAATCAGATTTGTTGCTCTTACAGAATGGTTTAATTTTATCTTTCCTGTGTTGAAGTAAATCTACAGTTTCCACCATGCTGCCTAAGCTGAGTCAGTAGAATTTTGAGAGATCTGTTTTAAGCAACACTCTTATGGCTTTCTGCACTTTCTCTTGCAAAGGTGTTTATTTTCCTATATACATACAGCACTATTTGAATTAATGCTTGCCTTATCCTGCAAATGGCTTCATTACTGAAGGTCTCACATGGAAAGATATGAAGATGAGCTTGGGAAGACCAAGATGCAAATAATGTTTTCTCCCACTAGAAAGTCTTCAACAAACTCTTTTATCCATGGATGCACATTAATGTCACACATATTAATTGTAACAGGATCACAGGATCAGAGGAAGTTAGGGGTTGGAAGGGACCTCTGGAGATCATTGAGTCCAACACCCCCTGCCAGAGCAGGACCATAGGATCTAGTGCAGGTCCCAAAGGAAAACATCCAGATGGGTCTTGAAAGTCTCAAGAGAAGGGAACTTCACAGTCTCTCTGGGGAGCCTGTTCCAGTACTCTGTGAGCCTCACAGTGAAGTTCCTCATGCTGAAGTGGAACCTCCTGTGCTGTAGTTTATATCCATTACCCTTTGTCCTATCACAGGGTGCAACAGAGAAGAGCCTGTCCCTTCCCTTGGCAGGAGTTTTATGTAGGCTAGAAACTTCTGTGTCATTAGGGTAGAATTAATTCAACAGAAGCTGTATGAGCAATGAACAAGTAATTCACAGGTTCACAGATAGCATAGTGTTGGAAGGGACCCACAAAGATCACCTTGTCCAATCCCCCCTCCAGTAAGCAGGGACACCTCCAACTGGATCAGGCTGCACAGGGTCACATCAAGTCTGATCTTGAATGTCTTCAGGGACAGGGCTCCAACCACATCTCTGTTGTAAATAAACATTCATTTTCACATCAATTTTCTAACATTCAGATTCATAGTTATTTGAATGTAATAATCCTGGAATACTTATGTTAAACATTATCACCAATTTTAGCTTTATAAGGAAAAGAAATGTAACATTAAGATATTAAAATACTATTTATTAAATTTTCAGCTAATGATTTGATACATAAGGGGAAAGCAACTTTTTTTTTCTTTTTTTGATGTGACTATTTTTTCCTATTTGAACAGTTGCAATTATAGTCTTTATAAAATTCTATAATTATTTTTTATAGCTAAACCCTCTGAATAACCTCTTCATTTGACTCAGTGAAAGGTCTTTTGTTTCATTTTTTCAATTACCTTAAAGCACCATCTGTCTATATTCCTAACATAGCAATATTATCCAAGCAGTAGATCAGAAAGTACTAAATAAAGGCATCACTGAGATCTCATGCCTGAACAAAACACTCTTTTTTGAAGTTGGGAGTTTCGTTTTTTTTCCTCTCTGTTGCTGAGAAAGCGTGGTAGATATTCTGATTTTTCATTCTTGCTGCTCAAAATGAGAACATGAAGACAAAGTCAACATGGTGAAAGAACTTCTTTTAGTTTTGTGAGAGGCTGTCAGTTGAATAATTGGGGGACCACTGAGATGGATACATTTGAAACTGAATTTTTAGCCCTTGCAACTAGTTAGCCTTCTGTCTTTTTTTTTCTTTTTCCATTTAATACATTTTCAATTAAAACAACAGCAACACCACCACCAACAAAAAAACCCCAAAATACAACCCACAAAAACCACCAAACCAAACAAAAACCACCACCAACAAAAGGATATCTCCTTTTATAACCCAGAGGTTATAAAAATTTCTACATTTCATTGGTACTAAAATGTTTAAAATTTTCCCTTCATCCTCATTCAGTCTTTCAAGCTATGAGATTTCCTACCCATTCAACACCTTATTTAGCAGCTTCCTTTGCAACACATCATACATAATGTGGTGGAAGTTATACCTTGAAAATTGTATTCAGTTTTCTCCAAGGTCCTTCATCATTTCCAAACGGTCTTCAAAGTCCTTTTTAGCTTGAGGATGTCCCTGACTTGGACATTTATTGCTTATATAATGATGTGACACAAAAGTAAGGAAAAAAAGGCTTAGTGTAAGTTCTGATTTTAATTTAGCTTATTTTTAAAGCATAGACAGATTTAAATCTTAAAGATTTACAGATTTTTGGAAAATGTCTATATGAAATTTATTGCCTGTTCATATATACTTTATCTGACCTGATAACCTTTTCCTGCAAAAGCACAGTTCTTTGATATTTCAGAATATGGAAAGGTTTCTGTCCATCTTTTTCTCTTTTTTTTTAATGCAATATATTTATTCTTTTATCATGTGAGCAAGAAAACTGTTTGTGACCCTTACTCTCACAAGAGTTTCTGTCTGAACATCTGAAAAACACTTATTGAGTGTGAGGGTGACAGAGCCTTGGCACAGCTTGCCCAGAGAATCTCCATCCTTGGAGATATTCAAAAGCTTTTTGGACACTGTTCAGGGCAACATGCTCATGGGTGATCCTGTTTGAGCATGGACGTTGGACAACATGGTCTAAGAGGTCCTTTCCAACCTGTTCTGTAATTCTCTGAGGATGTCCATAGCAACTTTTTCTAAGTCAGATGGAACATTAGCTTGGATTTGCTAATCAGTTCCCTCAGTCCTTTACAGTATTTTTTTTCCCTCTGATATCCTGTTCAGTATTGTCCTTAAGAGAAACTGAATGAAAGAAAGCTGTAATGGACAAGTCTAAATCAAAAACCCATTATGGTAATCAATTCTAAAGAGAGAAAAGGATAGTGCACAATCCAGGTAGGTCCTTATACCTGCAAAGTGTCTGATGGAAACTGCATAATGAAAGGACTGAACTAATACTGGTGAGAAAACACTTACACCAGTCACAGCAATCCTAAAGTGAAACTTTTTGAGTGTCTGGCTTCATCATCTCTTCCTTTTTCTTTAATGGCACAGCTAAAGGTCTTAATATTTTGTTATAGAGTAGGAGAATAGGGCTTGGGTTTTGTTTTTTTTTTTTTTTTTCAAGTATAGAATATTTCATAAATTTTTAGTCTAAATGTCAGCTGATCCATGTTTCTACCAGCAACTAGGAAATGAGGTCAGAAGGACAACCTAGCCACAGTCACTCCTCTGGCCCTTTCAGTCTCCCACTCGTATTTTTTCCTGTCCTTCAACACTTTGCAAATTCAGGTATGGTATAATGCCCTCCCTCATCTAAACATATTCCAAATGTCTCAGTGCTCCCAGATACTTATCCACTTAGGTTTGCTTTATTATTCATCATCCTAGCTTTACTGCTTCCTTCTGCTCTAATTCTTCTTATTCAGAAATTCCCTACTAACTATGCAAAAAGGTTGCTATCACAAAATCAAGTACTTGCTATCACAGAATCAATTACCTTGTCTTTGTCCAAAACACTTTAATGAGTTTTTCCATATTTCAAATATTAGAATCATATATAAAAGCATACACTGGGCAGAATGCAATTCAATTTAATCTATTCCTTCCATCACAAGCTGGTAGTATTTACATTTTCAGTACTAAAGCCACATTTCTGCTTTAATTTTCTTTAAAGCGTAAGTTTGAGGGATGCTATTGAGGAGAAATATACACTGTGATTTCTGTGGAATTCAAATATATTATCTGTAAATATTGCACATAAACATTCAGTTACACATTTAAACCATTTCTGTGTTGATTTCACTCAATACTTTTTTCCTTTTTTTTTTTTTTACATATTCAAACACCTTTGAAAAGAATGAAGTTTTCCTTAGTGAAAAGTTTTCCTCAGTGAGAAGTTTTCAAGAGAAAGAATATGATGTGAGGTTCCCTCTTCTTACCAGACAATGGAATTGAATATCTGTGGAATATCTGTTCTATGCCTTTACATAGATTTGCTATTTTACTGTCTGTCATACTAAAAAATGGGGAATACAATAACCTGTAAGTTGGGCTTAATATCCTCATGTGAGATGGCCAAGAGGTGATGTGAGCAAAATTCACCATAAAGAAAAACCAAGAAAAACTGAGAAACTAAATAAAAGCCCCATTGCAGGACAGAAAATGGCATCTTTTTTTTTTTTTTTTTTTTTTTT
>VXBD01014279.1:495287-549928 GCA_013399975.1 Indicator maculatus
TTTTTTTTTTTTTTTTTTTTGCAAGGAGTGGGAGGAAACAGTAAAATTAGCAAAAGTGTTTTAATGAAAGGGGTTGAGAAGGATGGAGTCTCCATCAGTGGGAAGAATGGGAAATGTCTGCAAGTGAGGAAACTGATCAGAATTTACTGTTAATGGAAAATTCCTTGGGGAAAAAAAAATAAATGAAGATCAATATTTTTAGTTGATGGGCTAATGTGAAATAGTTTAAGGAACAAGGAGTTGACCCTACAGGTGGTTGTTCTGTGGAGGTGAGTGACATGACACTGGCTGAAACCTCTGATAGGATTCAGCTTCATCTACCAGCTTGAAACTTAGACTAGCCACACAACATTCATTTACTGCCTTTGAGTCTTTACACCTTATAAGCAGGCACATCATAAAAGCTGTAATAGTATTAGCTCTTTCTTTTTCTTTCCCTGATTATAATGACAGGAATGTGTTGATTTCTTTATGTTAAGCTAATATAGTTAAAAATGTGAGCAGAGCTAGTAGTGTGCAATCCACCTCATTATTTCAGAATAATTACCTTCTGCAGTCTTCTATTTGAGATAAACCAGAAGAGAGCACAGCAGGTTATTTTGGTTTTGTACTGCTTATGTTAAACATTTAGCTATTATAGTTGATTGCCCCCTTAGAAATAGCCAGGAACTGTTATCCTGTGATATATTTCTACAGTTGTTCTCATGTAGAACATACCCCTATGATTTTAAAGCTTGGATAGAGAGAAAACCTGGTTTTCTGCCTGTTCCAGTAGCATTCCTCCTTCACATTGCACACAGAACTGCAATGTGTGCCAGTACTTGCTCTTGTGATGAGCTTTGGAGCACAGTTTGTGCATGTTTTTAGGAACTGGAAGCTGTAGCCATGTATATTGTAGAGCCAAATGTCTCTCCTTGAAAGCTCTCATATGACTGAGGCTTCCCCTGCAATAAAGTGCCATGTAGCAGAGATTTTGGAAACTATTTCCCAACCCCTCTTTTGATGCCAGTGAAGTACAGTAAATCATTGCAAAATCCCAGGGCTCTAAGAAGAGAACATCCTCTTAAATTGTCAAAAAAAGAAAAGTTGTACATTCACTGGAGTACAGGACTTGTGGTTATATATCCTGGGGTGCATCAAGAAAAGTGTGTCCAGCAAGTCTAGGGAAGTTCTTCTCCCCTTCTGCTCTGCCCTTGGGAGACCACACCTGGAATACTGCGTCCAGTTTTGGGTTCCCCAGTTCAAGACAGAGAACTGGTAGAGAGAATCCAAAGGAGAGCCAGGAGGATGATTAGGGGACTTGAGCATCTCCCCTATGAAGAAAGACTGAGAGCCCTGGGGCTGTTTAGTCTTGAGAAAACTGAGAGGGGATCTCATCAATATCTGAGGGGTGGGTGTCAAGGGGAGGGGACCAAACCCTTTTTGGTAATGCGCAATAATAAGAAAACAGGTACAAGCTTGAACATAGAAGATTTCACCTCAGGATGAGGAGAAACTTCTTTACAGTGAGGGTAACAGAGCACTGGAACAGGCTGCCCAGGGAGGTTGTGGAGTCTCCTTCTCTGGAGCCTTTCCAAACCCACCTGGATGCATTCCTGTGCAGACTACCCTAAGTGATCCTACTATGGCAGGGGGTCTTAGACTGGATATCTCTTGAGGTCCCTTCCAACTTCCAATGTACTGTGACATGGCTAAAGAAAAAAAAAGTAATTTGTAAATTTGTATATAATACAAATTCTTCTCTAACTTTCTCTTTTCTTCTTATTTGAGGAATAAATATATATCTTCTAATGGCTTGTCTTTACCTGACAATACATGGCAGGATGTTACAGTTTTAAGCTATGATTTACTGTAAATAAGAATTAGATCTTTCCAGAGAATTCACTTCAGGGGCTGGATGAATTTTTCTATGTGGCTAAGCAAAATAAATAATGATAAAATTATTCCATTTCATTGGTTCTCTAATTTTCTATATATCTGAAAGCACAGATGTTCTCTCTTCTTCACTCTGGCTGGTTCTTTGGCTTTAGCTTTTGCTTGGCTTCGCTGACCTTGGCTGAGATTCTCATTATGGCTAAGTAGCAGAGGACTCTCTCTCTGCTTTCTCTCTCTTTCCCTTGCACCAGGGGCAAGGAGGAGGAGAGGGGGAGATATTGCTCTGTTTGTACAGAGAGGTGGGGAGCAGAGCTGACTTTGTGTAAGGGAGTGTTTCTGGGGTTGTTGAATGGTAAATGCATGTAAATATATTTTATACCTGTCTTATCACCTTATGTAATTTCATATTTAGTTCACCTTTTGTAAATACAGCTTCATTTTTGCTTCCAAACTTTCTGAGCTAGGCTGGTGATTTATTCTGGAGATAAATCTGCATTCTGGGGGTGAATGAACTGTGGGTGGGGGAAGGGGGGCAAATCCAACTGTACAACACAGGGCCAATGACAAACAATCAGAGGTAAAGAATGTTAAAATGTTACAAAAAAAGGAAACAAACAAATCTTTCAGTAACATATGCCATATGTCATTGATTAAGCATGTAGGGCAATCATTTCTTGAAAGTACTGCTAAGAATAACTACCTTATTTTTTATTTTAAAATTCTTTTAAAATTTAGAATATATGTCAAGAATCTGAAGGCTGGAAATGTTATCTTTTGCAGCTTTTATTTTCAGGACAAAAAAAAATGGCTTCCAATAGTTTGGAATAAAAAATAAAAATCTAAAAAAAAAAAGAAAAACAACTAACATTTTGTTCAAAAGTCTTATGGAAGACTTTCTGTCAGTCATAATTTCCAGCTCTTAATATATGTGACACAGCCAGAAAGTCATGGTAGTTAGTGCTACAGAGATACTTAAAGAGATATGATGCACTAAGAAATAGGAGGAAGAGTAGAGAGAAAGGCATAGTCAGAGGAAAGAAAAGGAAAAACAAAGGAAAAAAGGTTTATTTATTTCTATACCTAAACATAAAGGTTTTCCATATTCAAAACTGTTCTTGTGACCACATCACAGGCAGAAACTCATGGTGGGAGGAGTATTATTTCATTCTTTGACAATTCTGTAACAATCACACTTGAGTGTTTCCATATGTATAAGGGGACAGCTGTCCTCATGAAAGATCTAAGTTTATCATAAAACGCAGGCTTTAGCAGACAGAAATTTTCAGCTACTGGATGGTTCTCTTCAGATTTTCTTTTTTCATGTCTAATAAACAGAATTATTTTCCTTTTTAAATACACTCTAACCTCTCTTGATTTTTTTTTTTTTTTTAATTATCACAGTACCAGAGTACATTAGAGGTTGGAAGGGACCTCCAGAGATCATTGGGTCCAATGCCCCTGCCAGAGCAGCATCACTTAGGGTAGTCTGCACATAAATGCATCCAGGTGGGTTTGGAAAGTCTCCAGAGAAGGAAACTCCACAACCACTCTGGGCAGCCTGTTCCAGTGCTCCACCACCCTTACTGTAAAGAAGTTTCTCCTCATCCTGAGGTGAAATCTTCTATGTTCAAGCTTGTACCTCTTGTTCCTTGTCTTATCATTGTGCACTACTGCAAAGAGCCTGGCCCTCTCCACTTGACACCCACCCCTCAGACGTTTATACACACTGATCAGATCCCCTCTCAGTTTTCTCTTCTCCAGACTAAACAGCCCCAGGGATCTCAGTCTCTCTGGAGTTTAAGCTGAGTTTGTACAATATAGGCATTGCTCTCTGTGCTATGCCATAGCAGCACTCAAGGGATCAAAACTGCAGCAAAGAGTCGATGGCATCTATGCCAATAAATAAATGAATGAACTTTAAATGGAGGGGAATTAGCTCAGGTGGTAGAGCGCTCGCTTAGCATGCGAGAGGTAGCGGGATCGATGCCCGCATTCTCCAGTGGTTTTTAGTGACTAAGGATGAGGAGAAGGCTGAGGTGCTCAATGCCTACTTTTCCTCAGTCTTTGGCACTGGATCCAGCAGTTCCCTGGACACCAAACTCATGAACTAGGAGTCAGGGAGGGGATTCAGAATGAGGTCATCACAATAAATGAGGAAGTGGTCACTGACCTGCTACGCCGCTCAGACACACACAAGTCTATGGGGCCGGATGGGTTACACCCAAGGGCTCTGAGGGAGTTGGCAGGTGTGCTCCCCAGGTCACTATCCATTATTTACCTGAAGTCCTGGCTAACTGGGGAGGTCCCAATGCACTGGAGAGTAGCAGATGTAATGTCCACCTGCAAGAGAGGAAGAAAGGAGGATCCGGGAAACTGTCAGTCTGACCTCGGTACCAGGGAAGGACATGGAGCAGATCATCTCAAGCACCATTACACAACATACAGGGAACAACCAGGGCATCAGGTCCAGTCAGCGTGAGTTTATGCAGGGCACGTCCTGCCTAACCAACCTGACCTCCTTCTAAGACAGGAGGACATGACTGTTGGATGAGGGAAAGGCTGTGGGTATTGTCCACCTAGACTTCCAAAAAGCCTTTGACACTGTTTCCCACAGAATTCTTGTGGGCAAAGTGGCTGCTCATGGCTTGGATGAGCACAGGTTCTGCTGGATAAAGCACTGGCTGGGCGAATGGGCCCAAAGAGTGGTGGTTAATGGAGTTAAATCCAGCTGGTGGCTGGCCACAAGTTGTGTTCCTCAGAGTTCAGTGTTGGGACCACTTCTGTTTAACATCTTTATTGATGTCCTTGATGAGGACATAGAGTGTGTCAGCAGTAAGTTTGAAGATGACACCAGGTTAGGTGGGAGTGCTGATCTGCATGAGGGTAGGGAGGTTCTACAGAGGGACTTGGATAGATTGGATCAATGGCCAATGTCAACAAGATGAGCTTCAACCAGGCCAAATGCCAGGTCCTGCACTTGGGTCACAACAACCCCAAGCAGCACTACAGGCCTGGGGCAGTGTGGCTGGAAAGCTGTCTGGGGGAAAGGGACCTGGGGGTTCTAATTGACAAGCAACTGAATATGAGCAAGCAGTGTGCCCAGGTGGCCAAGAAAGCCAAGGGCATCCTGACTTGTATCAGAAATGCTGTGTCCAGCAGGAGCAGGGAGGGGATTGTCCCCTTGTACTCAGCTCTGGTGAGGCCACACCTCAAGTATTGCATCCAGTTTCGCACACCCCAGTATAGGAGAGATGTGGAGATGCTGGAGCCAGTGCAGAGGAAGGCAAGGAAGCTGGAGAAGAGCCTGGAGAATAAACCTGACGAAGACCTGGGGATTGTTAGTTTGGAAAAGAGGAAGCTGAGGGGAGACCCCATTGCTCTCTACAGCTACCTGAAAGGACATTGTGGAGAGGCTGGTGCTGGTCTCTTCTCACAGGCAATTAGTGATAGAACAAGAGGGAATGGCCTCAAACTTTGACTGGGTAGGTTTAGACTGGACATTAGGGAAAAGAATTTTCAGAGAAAGAGTGGTCAGGTTCTGGAATGTGCTGCCCAGGGAGGTTGAGTCACCAACCCTGGATGTGTTTAAAGGTGGTTTGGATGTGGTGCTTGGGGATATGGTTTAGGGGTGACCCTTGCAGAGTAGGGTTATTGGTTGGACTTGGTGATCCTGAAGGTCTTTTCCAACCTGAATGTTTCTGTGATTCTGTGATCTTAGTCTCTCTTTGTAGGGGAGATAAACGTCCCATCAGATAAGGTTGATCTCTCTCCTTTTACTCCCTGACTCAGGTCACTTGCATGTATTTTCTTTGGAATGACTGATAGAATCATTTAATACTGCTTAATTTACCTGTTTTGAAGAAGAAAACAAAACAAAAAAAAGTAATAAACCGCATGAATTTACTAAAAAAAGTAAAAGCTCTTTCATCTTTTTATCCATTTATTATATTCTATTGCTGTCCCAGATTTTTAAACTGTCATATGCTTTATGAGTACAAGCACAGTGAGACCTCATCTCTACATTTCCTTGTGGGTGATTGAGTCAAAGTCTCTCCCCTGGCCTGTGGTATTCATTGTTAGTGAGCAATTCTATGGGCTAAAGAACATAAATTCAGGATTAAGAGTGGAAGGACAAAAGAGCAAACCAGCAAACACAAGCTGTGGTTACTAAAGTAGTCAAGCTGAAAGGGTTCAAATTTCATGGTTATTTAGAACAGTTTTGCTTCTGCCACAGAACAATTACTCAGTGAATTTGAAACTGTTTTTCTCTTCATATGGATCACAAAACAGGTTAGTTATGGTTTATTTTCTCTTTCTATTTCAAAGTGATATTTTGGGGGGGGGTAAAAATTACATATGTTGAAAACAAATTCCTGCTCCCTTTCTGTCATTTCCTTTCTTTTTTGATTGTAATAAATATTTTATGATCACACAAAATATTAATGTATTGACTGATGAATTACAGTCTCTCACTGCTGGAGCAATTCTCATTTGTCCTCATAAAGTCTGTTTGTAAAGCCAAAACCATCGAGATAAATTATTATTAATACTGTGTTGCCTCTACCAATTTTAGAATGAAACTGAATTTAAAAATTGATTAGGAGTCAATTATCTTGCTCAGGGCAGGGTATTTCATTTAAAGTGGCTTGCTTTGACCCAATCTGTCAACATTCCATTTTCCTGCCTGTGGCTGAATCCAGTAAACAGGACACTCATCCCTCTAGGGAATCCAAAATTGATAATTCATCCATATATGTACAAAGCTGTAAAGAAGGAAAAAAAATGGTTTCTGTTTAGAGTTGATTTTGATCATGAAATGACTTCTGAGAGATCAAAAATGGCACCAAGAAATATGATGGCGTTACAGATCACTAGTATGAACAATAGCATTTTAAAATGATATTTCCAGAAGGTTATTATTTCACAAGGCATTTCCACAGGGTGTTGCTACTAGCAGAGTGAAATCTAAAATTCATTATGTAGTTGGCAATGTATTAGTGATTTCAGTGAGCAGTAGGTAAGCCATCACCCTTTGTGATAATCCCTCTGCCAAGTAACAAGTTCTGTACATATTACACTGAAAAAAAAAAAAAACAGCTTAAGTTTTTTAAAAATTAATAGCAATCCTTTTTTTCTTTTTTTTTTTTCTAGTTTTGTTCCATGTAATTAAATATCTCCATAGTTACACACTGAGATTTAATTTGGAATATTATCAGAGCTTAAAACCCTCTCTGTGCTGAGAAAATATTAGCCTTTATTTTGATACTTTTAAAACTGACAAAACAAGACTATAATGTGATTGTCACTGTGGTCAGCTTGCATCTCATCTATCTCCTTAAAATTACTTTGGTTTACTGATCAGGCTCTCATTTCCCAGATGATCTGCCTTACAGAGCCTGGAGTCAGGCAGATGTGTCTGGTGAGAGTCCAGAACTCACAGAAAATTCACCATGAGTGCCTGCAGCACAGGGAGTTTTCAGAGAGATGAACCATTCTGTGCAAAAGTTAAAACCTGATCATAAAGACATAAAAGGGCACAGGACAGCACCGTTTTGAGCAGCCAATAGATCATGTGAACTTTTCGTATTCACCAGTAATGATGCTGTTTTCTGTTATTTCCTCAGACCTTGCCCACTTTTTCATACAATAAGTTTGCATTAGGTTTTCTTGCTTTTACCAGTGGGGTCTGTGGATGTCTCCAGTTTCTGTCTACCCCAGCTGCAGCTCAAAGAGACCAGCTTTATTTTCTAAGATTATATCTGGCTTGTAGGGCTAAGTCCTGGGTTCACAGCTCCCTTTATGGCAGTCAACCTCTCTGACAATGTTTTTCAGTGAACATTTTGTTCTGTTCAGTAACTCTCACCTTCTAACCAGGCCACTTTTAAGGCTGCTCACATCAACCTCATTTTGTCTGTTTAGTTGTGCCTGAATGCAAGCCCTTCACTGACATGCAGTTGAGCAGTTTCATTAGTGTTTGCCCTTTCATAACCTAACATAGAACCTCAGGATGTTTTAGGACATCCTGTTATTTGAATATGTAGCCTCAGATTCGGTTTCTAAACACTAGAATTTATGGACTGATTTTTCTTTTCATCCTAAAATCTAACATGTTGTAACACCTCACTGTGCAAAATAGTAGCGTGATTCATTCAGCATATTTTTTTCCTGATATTTGGGGAGTAGGAGGTTGATTGCTTGTTTAATGGATCTTCAATCTTTCATATATAAATCTTGAATTTCTTCTTCTTCTTCTATTTTTTTTTTCCTGTTTGTTGCTATATTAACTTCTTCCAAAAACATTTACTGCTTGTTCTCTGTACACCTCCACCCCATTCCCTGTAACAAGACTCTGGGTGAAAAAGAAGTGAACAGTGTATGAAGCGTGCAGCATAACACAAGTAAAATATCTTGTATTGAATGGGTCCTCAGAGTACCTGAATGATAAATATGATTCACCTTTATATTCTATGTACTTAGTCACTTAGAGTTTCAGACTTTGGTGAAACACTGACTGACGGCAATAGTTGTTCTATACTCCTTTCTCTTGTGTTCTCATGACAGGAAACATGATGATAAGTACAATTGCAAAGTGATACTCTTCTACCCAGAATTTCACAGTCTCACAGTATATCAGAGGTTGGAAGAGACCTCAAGAGATCGTGAGGTCCAACCCCCCTGCCAAAGCAGGATCACTTAGGATAGTCCACATAGGAATGCATCCAGGTGGGTTTGGAAAGTCTCCACAGAAGGAGACTCCACAACTCCCCTGGGCAGCCTGTTCCAGTGCTCTGTCACCCTCACTGGAAAGAAGTTCCTCCTCATGTTGAGGTAAAATCTTCTATGTTCAAGTTTGAACCCATTGTTCCTTGTCTTATCACTGTGAACCACCCAAAAGCGAGCCTGGCCCCCTCCACTTGACACCCACCCCTCAGCTATTGATAGACATTGATCAGATCTCCTCTCAATCTTCTCTTCTCCAGGCTACACAGTCCCAGGACTCTCAGTCTCTCAATTTGGGGACAGGAAAACCAGGTTGGGACTCTAGCCATAGCCTGAGAAATATGAATATTTGGGAGAGGGGGGAAAAAACCTGTCTGGATCAGCAGTAGTCTTAGGATAAGGGAAAAACTTGAAAGGTCTACAACTCACAGCAGTTACAGGAGAAGTTGCATGAGAACTGCTCATGTCAGCAAGTGGTAACATGTCTCCAAACAGCATGGCTACTTGCACTGGTTTTGATATGAGCTGATGGATGACCCAATAGAGTATCCATTCTTGAGGGTGCTGTAATTATCAAGTGATGAAGGTGCTGTAATAGCTGCTGATGTACTTGCACCTGGTTAACCTCAAAAGGCCAATGTGAGGTCAAACAATAGGTGGAAGACATCACAATTAGAGAAGATAAACCAATCCTGTGAATTAGAAAAGCTTTGAATTTAGCTCTCCTAAGGGAGTAATCTACCACTTTTTATGCTGGTGTCTGCTACCCTTTTTCAGCTAACATCTGCTTTGGATTCCTGTTCATTCACTTCAGGTTTGATCAGAAATTCTATTTCAATTATAAGAAAACTCTAAGTGCCATCCAGACATGGCTTAGTGAGCAGCTTCTCTTTTGGCAAATCAACACTGTTGAAAGGACATTTTTATTTCCAATTATCTAATCAGCTTCATTCACCTTTCCCCTGACCAATTACAGAGAAAGATTTTTCAGGAGGGCAGAGTGGGTTTTTTTTCTGATTTTTTTTTTTCCTGTGCTGATCATAGAGATTTATACAAAAGATCTTAATTATCACAGAATCACTGGTAGGGCTTGGAAAGGACCTCTGAAGATCAGTTAGTCCAACACCCCTATTATATACTACTAGATATATTACTACATACACTATTATACCTAGTTAGGGATAATTATACTGCATCCATAACACCCACAAAAGATATTACATTTTTCATATACAAAGTACATTTCCTGCCTTAGAGAGTATTGGTATTTAAGCACACCATTTTTTTCAGCCTTTAGCTCCTGCTGTCATGCTTCATTCTTATTAGTCCAGAGAAGTAAGTTCAAGGACTGTCAGTGATAGTAGCATAGCAACTTAAAAACCAGGAGGCTTATTTTTGATTCAATAATATCATGTCAAACTACTACATCAAGGGAAAAAAAAAAGTCATGTTGTCATCAATGTCTCTGTTGAATGAAAGAAATCTTGGAACTGCTAGAATTTGACATATACCTGTAAAATGACTAAACATTTCATTCATGGATTGAATATCAATGGCTAATCTATTCCTCACTCAGTTTGACCCTGATTTTGTATTCTCAGTATGAAGCCTGTTGCTCTGCATGTCCTCTCTGGCCAAGTTTGATTACACTCTGGAGCTGCATAAGAAATTGATAGGGTGTTGTGTATAGGATGTGAGCCACTTCTCTCTCCCAGAGCTGATGTAGAAGTTTAACCCTCAGTAACTTGGAAAAGAATTTACCTGAGGTAATTTTGCATATTTTCATTGTAATGAGTTGTTAATCCAGCTTGGTGTAACTAGATATGATGAAAGAGTTTTCACTGCAGAATTAAGCTTTTTACACTCTACTTTGGTGATCTGAGCTAAACAGGTTCTTTTTTTTTTTTTTTCTCCTTAGGGTCATTTTTACTTTGTCACATTCTCACATGTGGACTCTACATTGAGATTCTCTTCAGCTAACACATCAATGGAGAAAAATTGTCCTGGCTTTGATTTCTGCCCACTTTGAAGTAAATCTTAAGATCATAGCTCAGTTTTTATCTGTTGTTTTTGTTAAAGAAACCAAAACCCCATACATTTTAAACCTCAGTGAAATCTGCATAAAAATTATTACAAAATTATTACATTGGCCAGAAGGAATGAAAAAAAAAAAAGAAGAAAAAGTGAATAGTGGAATTAGAATGACAGGCAAACAATTTACCTGATCCTTTCCCTTTTAGAGTTGCCTGAGTAAGGGCTAAGCAAAACTTTGGGATTGGGTTTCTATAATTGATACTTAGCTCTCATGAAACTTCAGCTGTTGTGAGTTGTAGTCCTTTTAAGTATTTCCCTTATCCTAAGACTACTGCTGATGCAGACAGGTTTTTCCCTCTCTCCCAAATACACATATTTTTCAGGCTATTATGGCTAAAGTCCCAACCTGGTTTCCCTGATCTCAGATTTTGGAGAGAAGAGTATCACTTTGCATTGGGACAGTATAAATTGCATAATGGCTGGAAATGGGAATGAGACCATAAGATGTGTTACTCTGTGGTGTTTCTTAGTTAGGGACAATTACACATTTTATTCTCTTATTTGTTGATTCTACCCTGGAGGAAGACTAAGAGTAACATATTTGTTGCAGCTCCTAAGAGACTATGAATACAAGAAATCAATGGGTGGTGTTTTTAAAACTAATTTCTACTAACTTAAACAAACATTTCTGAAACTAGGGGGTTTTAACAGGAGCTGAAATTGTTGATCCCTTTGTTATAAGTGCACCCACACCAGTGTTTTAGCTAATCACTTGATTTTCCCATTCATCCTCGTGTTTTAGTACACAACACAGCCTAAAGGTCACTGCTTAGATTTCTTCTGAATGCCAATAGATCGAATGTTCTGCAGCAGCACACCTAGAGCAATTCCATTGCTTGGGACCAATCAAAACCAGGCTAAAGCCAACAGTAGTAAACATTCTGAAGGTCTGACAGCATAGATGTCAAATCATCAACACTAACTGTTCTCTACAGATACAGTTTTCTTGGTTCAGATTAATTTCCCTCCTTGCCAGGTCAGAGGTAAATGCCAGGACCAAGTCAAAAGAGGCAAACAGTTCCTTCATGGGGTAGCCTAACTTCAAGGGAATAAAAATTGTACCTGTGATATGAACATAAGAATTCACACACAAACTTCAGCTGTTGTCATCTCCCAGGAACACAGTGGCATTAATGTTAGTCACATATTTTCTTTCCCTTTATCAGAAACTTGTATCCTTGAATAATCAGAGCAGCACTGAAATCACTCCCCAGGGTCACTCGTTCCCTAGCCACCTTTCATACAATTATGCAACATTGCTTCCCAGCAATACAAGTGCAAGAAAAGTGTTGTTATTATTGCTAGAAGAAATCAGTTCCTCTCCTCTATTCATAATTCAAATATATTTGTGTGCTGGTAAAATCACAGAAATGTTCCATAGTGACTGTATAGGATATTTATTTTGCTGTGGTTTTGTTTCTTTGTTTGGGATTTTTTTTAATAGATATAGTTTACATTTTGAAAATATTTATATTATATTTATATTATAGTTATTTCTATTATAGTTATTTATTTCTATTTCTATTATAGTTATTTCTATTATAGTTATTTATTTCTATTTCTATTATAGTTATTTNCTATTTTGTATTTATTTATATTATTGCTATCGATTTATATTATAATTATATTACATTTCCTTTATTTATATCTATTTTCTTTTTTTATTTTTATTTTATTTTCCCAATTACTATTCTGATAGCTCCACATATTTCTTTTTTTCTCTTTGTCATTTTATGAAAGTGTATCTAAAGTCACATGCCAGTGACAAAAATTGTTTTTTGTTGTTGTTGGTGGTGGTTTTGTTGCTTTTTGCTTTGTTTTTTAAATAAAAATCATTCCATCCTTTTGTGTAAACCTTGTGTCAATCACACCTTTCCAGCCAAAGCCTAAATATATCTAAATATAAATATATCCAGCCCTAAAATAAATCTTAGAGTGCTAAATCTAACCTTCTTCAATTGTAAAGTAATAGATTTTTGCTTTATTGTGGAATTGCATCTGCAACAATTTGCTATCCTTGAGGAAATGACCTATTTCATCATTAGGCACAAGAAATGTATATTTGTGAGCAATTAAACACTTTTCAGGTAGAACTTACTGACTCTGAAGTATTTGATAGAAAGATGATTGTAAAGGTTTGGCCCACTGGACATTTTGCAGTAACCTGGGCATCTTTTGAGGCTGTACTTAATCCAGTTACAATCTGGTTTATGTTTGCCTAAGTAAAGAAAGAAGCACAAAGAAATCTTGCTCAGGTTGTCTTCCCTCTGATTCAGTTTTCTTCTCAAGAAAAGAGAAGCAATAGCAAATTACTAGCACAGATGAAAGAGTGTTTTATTAAATGCCTTTTCATCTAAATATGCTGGGGCTAAGGGATTAAACTTTGCAAAGTTCATGATGCTCAGCAAAGATTCAGGAGGACAGTGTCTGAGGCACAAAATAAAATCCCTGTGTCACTTCTCTAGAAAAAATTGAGTGTAATCACTGACCTTTCTCTTCCACATCTCATCTATTCTATGAAAATGTTGATGTGTTTGACTTTTTGTTCAAAGAAAAAAGCAACACCCTCGTGAGATAGTGGAAGGAAAACAAGTTTTCACTCTCTGGTCAGTACTAACATAGAATAGAATCATAGAATCAGTCAGGGCTGGAAGGGACCACAAGGATCATCCAGTTCCAACCCCCCTGCCATGGGCAGGGACACCTCACACTACAGCAGGCTGGCCAGCCTGGCTGCAAACACCTCCAAGGATGGGGCTTCAACCACCTCCCTGGACAACCCATTCCAGGCTCTCACCACTCTCATGGGGAAGAACTTCTTCCTCACATCCAGCCTGAATCTCCCCACTTCCAGACTTGTTCCATTCTCCCCAGTCCTATCTGATATCTACCTGATATCCTAAAAAAATCCCTCCCCAGTTTTCTTCTTAGAAAGGGAAATTCTAAGACAGAGCATTTTCCAATGTTTTAATGGAAGGGCACAAGAAGCTCACCTCAGAGCCTTCTCTTCTCCAGACTGAACAGCCCCAAATCTCTCAGCCTGTCCTCATAGGAGAGGTTCTCCAGCCCTCTGCTCGTCCTGGTGCCCCTTCTCTGGACACTTTCCAGCATGTCATTTACTTAGTAATGTTCTGCTCTATAGAAGCCATTTCTGTGTAAGGATTAGATAGAAGGAGGGGACAGGCTCTGCTCAGCTGCACCCTGTGATAGGACAAGGGGTAATGGATATAGACTACAGCACAGAGGGTTCCGCTTCAACATGAGGAGGAATTTCTTTGCTGTGAAAGTCACTGAGCACTGGAGCAGGCTGCCCAGAGAGATTGTGGAGTCTCCTTCTCTGGAGACTTTCAAGACCCATCTGGATGTGTTCCTGTGTGCCCTGTGCTAGACTCTGTGGTCCTGCTCTGATGATCTTTGGAGGTCCCTTCCAACCCCTCACATCCTGTGATCCTGTGATAATTTTCATCACTTCGGATTGCTACAGTTTTTCTACAGTTTTTCATTCTGTTGTTTAAAGAAGCCATCCTTCACAAAAAAAAATGTTTTAGGAGAAAACTAGAGACTATTACTGTCCTAAACAAACAGCACAGCATAGCAAAGCTAAATTTACTCTCTCCTTCAGACCTCAATAGGCTTAGGATTGAAGACTGTTTCACTGTAATGATCCATCTATGCAGTAGACTATTAATGCTGCTAAGTACAATAGTAACTCAGAAGATTTAACTCTAAATTTATACATTTATTGCTTCTTTTTTTGACAGGGAAAAATGTCTTTCTTTTTTTTTTTTGCTAATAAACATACATAAAAATCACCTACAGTGGAAATGGTCAGAGTAAATAAAATTAAGCAGTAATTATCTTTCAACAGATGTAACAACAGAGAACTACACAAAATGCAGTTCATTAGGGAAAATTACTTTTGCTTCATTGCCAAGTCACCTGCAAAAACACAAAGCACATTACAAAACAGTAACTTTTTCTTTTCTGTGAAAATGATGAAAGCTATTTCTACAGCAGCTGTTTCATACCTTCCTTTCCTGCAAATTGATTGAAGTGCTCATGGAGTACTGAGAGACTCAGAGCCCTGGGCCTGTTTAGTCTTGAGAAGGGAAGACTGAGAGGGGATCTGATCAATGTCTATCAATAGCTGAGGGGTGGGTGTCAAGTGGAGGGGGCCAGGATCTTTTGGGTGGTTCACAGTGATAAGACAAGGAACAGTGGCTTCAAACTTGAACATAGAAGATTTCACCTCAACATGAGGAGAAACTTCTTTACAGTGAGGGTGACAGAGCACTGGAACAGGCTCCCCATGAAGGTTGTGGAGTCTCCTTCTGTGGAGACTTTCCAAACCCAGCTGGATGCATTCCTATGTGGACTACCCTAAGTGATCCTGCTTTGGCAGGGGAGTTGGATCTGATGATCTCTTGAGGTCCTTTCCAACCTCTGATATACTGTGAGACTGTGATATTTTTAATACCTTCACTTTTCCAAATTAATATATGCAAATGCTGAACTCCCCTCCCCAGATGTCATCTCTATTTACTTATTATTGTCTTTTCTGCATCCAGAGACTGACATAAAAGTGAAGATCCTACTGGAAGCATTTTTTTGGTAGCAATACACAAGAAAATATGACTCATGCTTCAAAGGGCACAACATAGCATTTTGGAAAAACAGAAGTAAATGGAATAACATTGTATGGAATAGCATAAATGGCTATAAACAAGCAATTACATTGGCTACATTGGCTGCATTTGTGTTGGGTAGTTAAACACACCTTGATGGTCCCCACACTACTAGGAAGTCAGTAGTTATGCACACACAGATGTACATACACATAAATAAATAAATAAATATGGACATATTCCACTAGTTTTCTATGTGAGACCTTTAGTGTGGTGTCATTCAGAAGTGTCAAGCATGAACAGGATAATGAGCAGAAACATCTCTGAGAGCAGGTTTTCATGCAACAATTGCTTTGGACTGGGGAGGTAGGATCAAGAGAAAGGCTGATGGCATCCACCCATTGACAATGGCAGGACAAGGGGCAATGGATGGAAGTCGAGGCATAGGAGGTTTCATGGGGAAAAAAAATCACTGTGAGGGTGACAGAATACTGGAAAAGGCTGCCCAGGAGGGCTGTAGAGTCTCCCTCTCTGGATGTGTTCCGATGTGATCTGGTATAGGTGATCCTGCTCTGGCAGGGGGGGGTGGACTAGATGTTCTTTCGAGGTCCCTTCCAGCCCCTAACATTCTGTGGTTCTGTGATTCTGTGATTTCCAGACTGAGACTTTGAGAGATACTTGGGAATCTCTTTCATACTGGTACATGACCACAAACTGGGACAGAGTGGATTACTTTCTGCCAGTAAATCTTACAGTGCCAAATGCCCCAGTATCTTTTGACTGTTTTACAGATAGGCATGAGGATGCATGAAAACTGTTTTGCATATGCCCTGCATGTCTGCTGCCTTATTTAAATTGAACTGAATTAAACTGAATTAAACATGAATTGTTTACTTTATAACTGCTAATTTATAATTTGGCTTGAGGAAGAGATGAGAAGCTTCCTCTGCAAATGTCAGAGAGGAGCTAGGAGTAGAATAGAAACAAAAGAGAATCAAAACATTGCATGGAATTTTGCTCTTCAAAAACTGGCTGTTGGGAACCTTGTTATGACTTTTTTCCTTGTATCCTACCTGCAATAAGAAAAACCAACCAAACAAAAAAACCCAGAAGTTTTATTCCAACTATTTTCCATATTGCTTACTAATAAAAATTATTGTGCCGTACCATCAGTATGTTTCACAGATTGATGTCAGTCAGAACAAAATGAATTCATCAAAAAATTCTCAAGAGGACACACCACTTCCCCTTACTCCTGTTTTAAAGTTGTATTTCATAGTATTTCCAGTTCAACACCAATGTAGGCTGGGCAGTGACTGGCTTGAGAGTAGCTCTGAAGAAAAGGACTTGGGGATGTTGGTGGATGAGAAGCTCAACATGAGCCAGCAGAGTGCACTTGCAGCCCAGAAAGCCAACCAGAGCCTGGGCTGCATCAAGAAAAGTGTGGCCAGCAGGTCGAGGGAGGTGATTCTCCCTCTCTACTCAGCTCTGGTGAGACCCCACCTGGAGTACTGTGTCCAGTTCTGGAGCCTCTATTACAAGAAGGAGCTGGAGGTGCTGGAATGTGTCCAGAGAAAGGCCATGAGGATGATCAGAGGGCTGGAGCACCTCTCCTATGGAGACAGACTGAGAGAGTTGGGGCTGTTCATTCTGGAGAAAAGAAGGCTCCAAGGAGACCTTGTTGTGGCCTTCCAGTATCTTAAAGGGGCTTATGAGAAAGCTGGGGAGGGACTTTTTAGGGTGTCAGGTAGTGATAGAACTAGGGGGGAGTGGAGCAAAAGTAGAAATGGGTAGATTCAGATTGGATGTTAGAAAGTTCTTCACCTTGAGGGTGGTGAGACACTGGCACAGGTTGCTCAGGGAGGTGGTAGAAGCCTCATCCCTGAAGGTTTTTAAGGCCAGGCTGGATGTGGCTGTGAGCAACCTGCTCTAGTGTGAGGTGTCCCTGCCCATGGCAGTGGGGTTTGAACTAGATAATCCATGAGGTCCCTTCCAGCCCCAACAATTCTATGATTCTATAATTATTTACATATTATTCTGGCATGGCATGTACAGTAAAGACATCTCAAAAAGTACTTTTCTGCTCTATTTTTTTTTTCTTGCACAAAATGCACAATCATTGTGTAGAACTGACAAGGTGTTTTGGTCTGTGTCAGCTATGTGGAGACTGCAGGTGTCTGTAAAACAACTCTAACCTCACTGAATAGTTAGAGCCTCTCTTCGTCTGTGTGCTCAACTGGAGGTTGGGATTTGTAACAGAACTACAAAGGAATTTCAAATCTCAGCACCCTGGATTTATAGCATTGATCTGGTTGGAATGAACTCTTGAAGGTCATCTTGTCCAGTCCCCCCACACTGAGCAAGGACATTTCCAACCAGATCAGGTTGATCAGGGACCTGTCAAGGTTGACCTTGAATATCTCCAGGGATGGGACATCCACCACCTCTCTGGGCAAACTGTTCCAGGATTTTGCTACTCTTATTGTGAAAAACTTTCTCCTAATGTCCAAAACAGAAATCACATAGTATAGCTATGATACTAACTCCATTGATTGCTTAAGTTTGGTTATCCACATGTTGCTTAAATAATTAAATATATCTTTAAGCAGAATGGTGATTCAGAGGCTTCATGTATTATCTTTGGAAGTTCTGTCTGAAAACCTCATGTTTGCAGGTAGCCAATGTGTTTGAAATCCCCTTGTCAGAGGAGGAGAGGAGAGGAGAGGAGAGGAGAGGAGAGGAGAGAGGAGANCCCTGCCACCACCTCCTGAGCAGGCAGAGGCTGAAGGGAGGAGGATTTGTCACCCCTCAGCTCCACAGGCTGCAGCCAGAGCTTAGAGGCTTTCATCCATGGGAGAGGAGAGGAGTGGAGAGGAGAGGAGAGGAGAGGGTCTTAAAGTAGCATGTTGCAGAAAATAGGCAAAGTTCAAACTGAATGTCTTGGCAATGCCTTCTCACCTGTTTCCCAGCTTAGAAGGTCTAGAACTCCACATTCTTTTCCCCCCTAATAATCTCTAAACACAAAAATCCTTCGCTTTTCAGGTATCACAGAAGAGTTTCAGACCTGATAAATTACAACAGACATGCACATCCTCAAGGATGTGTAGGGGAGAACGATTCAAAAGTGGAGGATTTCAATATTTCATTTGTTCCGTTAAATTCAAGTAATCCTGACAGGCACATTCATCATCCTGCACTGCTGGTCTGCAAATGAAGTACAAGGGAATGCTTTGTGCTACATTTCAGTGGTAGGCAGGCATATGTTATTCTAGGCCAGAAATCATGTACCTTCATTAGTGTTCACTGCTCAAACCCAGTTTGGATCCAGGCAGAGTAAACTCAGCTCTTTGCACCACTTCTGTATGGCAATGACCAGGGCCACACTTAGATACAAATGTCCCTAACAGGATGCATTCCCTGCATCAGAGAACCATTAAATTCCATACTACACAAAGAAAAACTCTTAGAAGGAATCTGTGGCATTCCCAATGATTAATCTTGAAGACAGAAAATGTGTAGGTAAAACTCTTCAAATTTTCCCCAGGCTTACTATTGACTGACACTGAGGATGCCAGGATGACTTTTTAGCCATTACATTTGTATTGTTATCTATTTCTTTGTAATCAAGAAATATCTTAAATAGGCTGAAATCTTGGATCAGTGAAAAGAAACTCTGTTTTGCAGATCTATCCCTAAATTATGTACCTTGAGTGACACCAGCAGTAGCTGGCAGAGGAAGAAGTGCAGATTGGATCCTCTAGGTCCAAAGTCTGTCCCTCCTGTCTGCTGTAAGTCTCAGTTGTTCTGCCTCTCTTCAGTCTTAATGGTGCTCTTTTGGACACCTTTAGCAATTGGTTGCAGAGTTTACTTAGCTCTGTCATTCTGTGCCCTGATTTTTATCTTTGTTGCTCCATCTCTTGATTTTATTTTTCCTTTGTAGTAATCCATAGATTTATAGATTCATAGAATATCAGGTTGGAAAGGACCTCAAGGATCATCTATTCCAACCTTTCAGGGTAAGAATAGAGTTTAAATGAGCTGGCCCAGCAGCCTGTCAAGCTGAGCCCTGAAACTATCTAAATGTATGGGAATCCACCACCTTCCTTGGGAGTTTATTTCATGTCTAATAATTCAAAAGGTGAAAACTTTTTTTCTGGCATCCAGCCCAAATCTCCCCAGTAGCAACTTGTGCCCATTGCCCCTTGTCTTTATGGTGTGACTCTTTGTAAAAAGGGAGTCTTCCTCCTCATGATAACCTCCCTTTATGTACTTGTACATGGTTATGAGGTCTCCCCTAAGCCTTCCCTTCTCAAGGCTGAACAAACTTAGTTCTCTCAGCTTTCCTTCATAGGACATGTCTGCCAGTCCTCTGCTCATTCTTGTGGCCCTTCTCTGGACCCTTCCCAGCCTGCCCACATCCTTCTTGTATAGCAGGGACCAACACTGTGCACAGTTCTCAAGGTGCAGAACTGAGTAGAGTGGGAGAATGACATCTTTATCCCTGCTTGTGATACCCTTGTTAATGCAACTCACCAACCTGTCGGCTTGCTTTGCAACTGCAGTGCACTCATGTTGAGCCTTTTGTCCTCCAAGACCCCCAGGTCCCTCTCCACAGTGTTGCTCTCGAGACAGGTGGCTCCCACTCTGAGCTGCTTTCCTGGGTTATGTGTTCCCAGGTGCAAGACCTCATTAACCTTCATACAATTCCTTCTTGCCCACTCAACCAGCCTGCCAAGATCTTTCAAGATGTTGGGCTCTCACTTCTGGGGTGTCAACTTCCCAATTATTTTTGTGTCACCAGCAAGCCTCATCAGGGTGCTCTCAATTCCAACATCTAAATCATCAATGGTGATTTTAAACAACATTGGGCCCAAGATTGATCCCTGGGAGACCCCATAGTGACAGGTTGTCACTCTGAGAAAGAGCTATTTATGACTACCCTCTAGGGGTAGCCAGTTCTCCACCCACCACACAGACCTGTGGTGCATAGGACACAGCATTTCAATTTCTGAAGGAGGAGGCTGTGCAAATTTCTGACCATTCCTTTCTTCATGATTGCAACATTTTGACAATATTTGTTTCCTCTGAGGATTCCTTCACAGTTTCAATACAGCAAGGGGAAATACCACACTGGTATTAGAGAGTCACAGAATTACTGAGGCTGGAAAAGACCTCTGAGACCATCAAGTCCAGCCTATGACCTAACACCATGCCATCATCTAAACCATGCCACATCCAATCTTTTCTTAAAGACCTCCAGTGATGGCAACTCCACCACCTCCCTGGGCAGTCCATCCCAGTGCCTAGTCAGCCTTTCTATGAGGAAGTGCTTCCTAATATCTAACCAAACCCTCCCCTGGTGCAGCTTCACACCATGCCCTCTTGTCCTGGCACAAGCATTCTTGCAGTCTGCACCATAAAGTGTAAACTTCTGTAGCAGAAGTTTACACAAAGAACTCAAACATGTGAAGCCCTAAGGTTTTCTTCAAAATAATCAGAGGACACAGATGTACATAGGGAAAAAAAAAAAAAAAAAAAAAAAGAATACCAGATACTTCATTTGTAGGGGCAGCAAGCAGTACATTGGTCAGAATTCCAAATTAGAAAATGAAGGAAAAAGGAGAATAAATGCAGGAATCTTTTAACTGAGCTTCTACTTTACAACTTTATTTGTAATAATTGCTGGTTGCTCATTGTAAGGTTTTCTCCAAGGCTGTTTGAAACAAAACAAAAAAAAGATGTAGCAAAATAATTTACCAGTGTGAATGTAGAGAACTCTGCAGTTGTGTATCTCATTGCTTCCACCAGTGCTAGGTGCATGTTCTTTTCATTTTTATTTCATATTAAACAACAGAAAAGGAAAAAGAGCTCCCCAAATTGCTTAATCCATCAATGTGAAGGAACTCAGATTCATGATTTAATGGGGAAATACATCTCCTAACTGACCTCTCTGTGGTTCTCCCTATGGAAAGAGGGTACTATTTTCCATCTACATGACTGCTGCTTCTAATGGCTGAGGCTGCTGCAGCCTTAAAAATGCACAGTTCACTCTGCAGATGGTGATAGTTCCACTAACACTTCTATTGTTAGTTTGAAAGTCAAGTGATGATATGTGTAGGTGTATGTGTAGGAAGCAGTGCAAAGAATTACAAGGATTTTCTCCCACACTAATGATCCACATGGAAAAAAGGTCCTTATGAAACAATGTTCTGTTCCTCTGGTATTTTTAATCAGTCTGATATTTCATTAGAATAGCTTTATGTTTTTTTTTTTTTTTCACAGCTTGTCACTTTTCTATCTTTTTTATTGTTATTATTTTATTTTATGTTTTCAGTCATATCTTTTTCTTCACATTTTTGTATGTCATCATTTTAAAAAAATTTGAAACTGTGTCAAAGCAGAAAAAAATAGCTGGGAAATTAATGATTTATTCTGACACACATGTAATTTACTCTTCTATTTTTTTTTTTCCCCAGCAATTATACATTTGTTGGTCCTGCTAGTAACTGGAAGTTCGTGAAAAGACAACACCTGCCACGTTTGTAATCTCTGCAATTTCAGACATGGCTGCAGAGAAGGAAATGAATCAAGATTTGATTGTGAACACATCATAGAGTCAGATGAGCATAAAGTGGTTGACAAGCCAGACACATACATCAGCTCCATGATGGCTTTCTGTTTGGTTGCTACAATTTATTCAGGACATTTTAGCATCCTGTTTGGATTTTAATTGTTTCTAGTTACCCAGCCAAATTTCTTCTTCACTATCAGCTAGGAAAACTTTTATTTTCTTCTTCTTTTTTTTTTTTTTTTTTTCTTCCAAGTACAGTATAAATTCTTCCTGCACCATTCTGGTTTTTCTTTTGTTTTGTTTTGTTTTCACAGACTCACAGAATGTTAGGGGTTGGAAGGGATCTATAAAGATCATCCAGTCCAACCACCCTGCCAGAGCAGGAGCACCTAGAACAGGTCACACAGGAATGCATCCAGGTGGATCTTGAATATCTCCAGAGAAGGAGACTCCACAACCCACCCTGGGCAGCCTGTTCCAGTGTTCTCTCACCCTCACAGTGGAAAAATTTTACCTCATGTTTTGATGGAACTTCTTCTGCCTCAACTTCCACCCATTGCCCCTTGTGCTGTCATTGGGCATCACCGAGCAGAGCCTGAACTCCATCCTCTTGGCAGTCACCCTTCACATCTTTATGAACATGAATGAGATCACTCCTCAGTCTCCTCTTCTCTGAGCTAGAGAGTGCCAGCTCCCTCAGTCAGTTCTTGAAAGGAAGATGTTCCACTCCCTTAATCATCTTTGTGGCTCTGCACTGGACTCTTTCCAGCAGTTCCCTGAGGTCTTCTTGACCTGAGGAGCCCAGAACTGGACACAATATTCCAGATGCAGCCTCACCAGGGCATGACACATCTATGTATGTGAACACAAACATCTCTATTTATATATGCATGCACAAATATTTGCATAGACAAGAATATGTGTGGACAATTAATGCATATATATGTATTAATTTTGCTTAATTTTTGGCTCTTCTTGATATATTATATAAAATTAGGTACTAAGAAACAAAGCTTCACTGATCCTCATTCTTTCCTTCATACTTCTGGTACTCTTGGTCCTAGGCTCAGTGATTTTTTTTCTTTTCTCAGTGCTCAGAAAGAAGCTGCTTATCTCTGAATAATGAGAGCTCAGAGAATCATCATTGAGTGATCTGTGGTACTCTAATGATTCCTTTTAATGGCAACTGTGGTTATATCCACTGAGAAATGTCCAGCAAAAGCTAGAATTAAAATAAATGATCAATGAATGTGCAACTACCTCTATTTTAGATTTGTCTAGGTTTTTTTGTTGAAAGCCTTAGTTCAAGCCCATTCCAAATGATCTTACCCATGCCCATACTGTGAAATGAAATATGTGCTTTTTACTGTTTCATATGGGAAGGTCTTTTGGGTTTCCTTTATTTTATTTTTTTCCCCCTGGAATTAATATTTTCTTATAAAAATGATGTTAAATGATATTACATTGATGTTTCTATTAGAAAACATATGTTGTAACTGCAGACAACTGACACATTGTCTTTTCCTTGAACTGCCATTAATATTGACCACTCCTGGAGCACACATTGCTAAGTGGTTCAAACTAACTTATTACTCACATAGTCAGTGTTGCAGGTTCATCTTTTTAATAGACTTGACTGAATGAGATCTTTGCTGTTGCATAGGGGCTGGATGACATTTTGACTGTGACCTTTCAGAAGGGAATCATCTCACCTGTGTCTACACACTTTTCACACCTTTTAAAGCCACCTACTTGTCTCACTCACTAGCAACTGAATGTATTGACATTTTTATCATTAATTAATTACATAATCAAATATTTCTACAAGCTTCTACATGTCCTCCAGCTGACAGAATGAAACACAATTTTCATTTGATCCTGCCAACTATACACGGTAACTTAGCATTTAGCTTTACAGTTACTGGTTTTATTTTGCACCATTATTTTTTGCACTCCTGGTGGGTTGGTGCATGGGCTTCAGAGGGGTTTAGGAGGAAAGGAAAGCTGGTGTTCAGGAAAGAACTCTGAGGAGTAGTTTTATAACATATAGAAGAATTTTGTGTAGAAGATATGTAAAAAAAAAAAAAAAAAAAAAGAAGACATTAAAACCTGGTCATACCTGACTGTGAAATGAGAAAGATATCTAGGTTTAGGGTCTGTGTTTCTTGTTTGTTTGTTTGTTTGTCTGCTATCACAGGATCACAGAATGCTAGGGGTTGGAAGGGATCTCTAAAGATCATCCGGTCCAACCCCCCTGCCAGAGCAGGATCACCTATACCAGATCACGCAGGAATGCATCCAGGTGGGTCTTGAATATCTCCAGAGAGGGAGACTCCACAACTTCCCTGGGCAGCCTATTCCAGTGTTCTGTCACCCTCACAGCGCAAAAAGTTTTCCTCATGTTTCCGTGGAACTTCCTATGCCTCAACTTCCACCCCTTGCCCCTTGTCCTGTCACTGGGCATCACTGAGCAAAGCTTCACTCCATCCTCCCCTACTAGCTTGTTGTAATATGAGACATACAGTATGAAAAATGTCAGAATTAAATAGCAATTAAGAAATGTCTTTCAGTTTAAACTGTACAAAAGAAAAAGAGTTCCTGAAGGAGCCCATGCATCAACAATATTCTTGTCAGCAGTGTGAAGCCATTCTAAGCAGCATGGTTTGCCTTTCACTGCTCACATGCTGTGTAATAGAGATGATGACTCCAGAATGACAAGCATTGTCTTTACCTTAACTTTTGCAGTTTAATTGCCTGCCTTTGTTTTCTCCTTTCACTCTGAAAGGAAAGGCCATCAGGGAAGGCAGATGAAGTGAAGAGAAGAAGAAAGAGTGTACGACTCTGACTCCAGACAAAAGAAGAATTATTTTGTCATCCTCTCTAATCTCCAAAGAGTCCACTACTGAAGTGATGTAAATGAAACATTTTTATAAATGTGGAGTTCTATCTTAGTGTTAAGTTTTGAAGAGAAATACAAGCAAGCAAAAGAAAACCAAACGAGAAACAGTTTTGCAGATATGGAAAAATTGAAATCATCTGATCAAATAAATCAATCTTCAGAAATATGATTTCATAATAGATCAGAGTCCCTCGGTAGTTAGCATCTTGTTTCCCTTTTCATTATGTATTGCACTTTAGAGAGCTTATTGAGATCCTGTCTCCTGGGACTAAGCACTCCATAAATGCATAGTAACATTTGATTGAATTCTCAGCCTGAAGGTGACAGTTTAGTCCTCTAAATGTACCTATTTAAAGATGGGAAACATCATCTTTTTCTGTCACTTGCCATTTACATCCCAGACTGAAGTGAGAGAGAAGGAAAACATTTACTGACAAGGTTAAAAGATAAAGGGAAGACCAAGCAAAAACATATATCCAGCGAGTGCTCTGACACTGTCTGAGGATCTAACTCACACCAGGTAATTGTCTGAGACAGATAACAGCCTCTCAGTTCAAAGTAACTGAGAAGAATACCACTGTTATTAGTGCTACTATTGCTTATCACTCTGTCTGGCCTTGTGTAAAAGGAAGAATTTGACCACTGAAGCATAACACAGAACTGCAGAAATGTAGTTGCCTCCTCCTTTTCCCCCCAGGGAAGTGAGACTTTAAGAGTACACACTGGGGACTTGGGCAAAAGAAGCCTGTGACACCTCTGGAAAAGATCAGCTCTGAGACACTCTATCATTACCATGTCTGAGGCTTGGAGTATTTTATATCTCTTGTACCCTCTGCTCTTTGCCATTTTGCCAGCATTCACAGAATCTCATAGATAAGTGAAAAGTGTGTGAGGTTCATCAGCTGCTTCCTTATCCTCTTTTAGTTTGTCTGAATTCTTTCCATATCACACCATTTCTATCAAAACTTTCACTGATAGTTACTGTTGAAGCTAATAAGTGGTAGGAAATGAAACACACATACACCCCCCAAAAAATGACAGTAGCTCAGTGTTACTTGCCACAAGAATCTGGGTTTTATTTCACTTTCTCTTGCTTTGAGATGGATATGTTCTGCTGGCAAAGCAAAAGTTCTTTTCTTCCCTATTCCTGTGTTCTCTTTGCATCAGCTTCATTTACTTGCTGTTTTGTGAAATATGCCACAGAAAGAGAGTTCTAATGCAACTCCTTATAGAGGATGAAAGCTTCAAGGTTTAGAACACCAGCTTAAAATATTGCAGTTGATCATGCATAGTTCATTAAAACTCACTGATCTTTTTTAGAAAACAATCAACAGGAGAAATTTCACTATAAGATTCTTAGTGATTTTTGTGATATGAGCAAAATCACCTTCAGCTGAGGATCCTCTTGCCCTGATTTTTTTTTCTTTTCATCCCACGAATTAGAAAAAAAATCTTAAATATTCCCATTTGAATTTTAAGTTAGGAAAATAAAGACTCATTACAATCTTCTGCATTTATTCAGTATATGAGAAAGAGAATTTTAGTGCTTAGACTACCCTGTGACTCTATGTGTAACCTTTGCAAAGCTTGCCCGTGGCTGCGACTCAGAGAAGTAAGCTGAGGCTTTTGTGTGCATGGTTTAATAATTCTGCTGCTGGCAAATGAGTCAGACAGATCCCTGATTATTCTGTGAGAGTTGTTTTGTTTCTACAGTTCCAACAGGAGTGAGTTACATGAAAAGATTTGCTCTATTGATAATAAAACAAATGTGGTGTTTATGTGATTTATTAAGGACTGCATTTAGAGATCTAATGCAGAATGCATCTTGTAGATAAAGGTGCAGATGTTGCATCAGGAACAAGAAAACCATTAAGTAGCAAAAAAATATTTTTTTTTCATGTTTCTTAAAATGTGAACAGGTTTAAAAGTGCAGGTTTAAAAGAGACACTTTTAAAGTGTCTCTTTAAAAGACAGAGAGAGGGATGGATAACAAATCTTAGAGTCTTCCAGGATCTGACCTCCAGATGAATTCTGTTGGTTTTTTCTTTTTTTTTTTCTTTTTTTTTTTTTTCCCTAAGCAACTCTAATGTACATATTAATTTCTTTACAATATTTCATTAAGTCCTGCACTGCATGGTCACATTATTCAGAACTGGATGTGATCTTAACAGATAGCTACTGTGATATGGTTCACAACTCTAATCTGCTCAAGGTGACCACCAGTCAAAGCAGAGCTTGCATGCATGCTTCCATTTGGATGTGCTGTGAGTGGACTGAAAATATCAGGGTTGTAAATCATAGTCATGTGTGTCATACTGGGAGGAGTGGCTGACACATGTGAAGGCATTAAATTTTGAATCTATAATTCTCTTTCTTTTTTTTTTTCTCCCCTTCTTATTCCCTGATTGTGAACAAAAGCTATGCCAAGAAAATTAGTGATATGGTTGTGGATGTAAGTGTTCACAGGGTACTGAGAACCTACCAAGTTAATGTTAACAGCTGTTGCATAAAACCTTTCAATTTAATTTGAAATGGGACTGCATAGTGTCTCAAATGCTGAGATATGCAAGAAAAGAATTTATTTCTCAGTAATGGTAGAATGCCAACATGCTAATATTCACCCAGGAAATCTTTAGCAGCTATATGTATTTAAAGTAGGTTAAAAGATGTTAATTCAGTTGTAGAAGATCAAACCAGAGTAATTCTTTTTCTTGAATTAGGCATTTACTTCTAGTGGAAGAACTATAAAGGTTTTGTTCAGACATAAAATGAAGACACTGATGAAGAGCATCAGAGAAATTTCCATTGCATTCCTCTTATCGAAATCACCACTTTCTCCAGGATTTCTTCCATGTTTTCTTTCATCAGCAATGCCTTGAATGAGTCAGCTGAGACAAATGATTTCAAAAAATGCCCAGAATTCAGAACTATTTTTTTTTTACATTAGTGTCTTTACATTTGTGCCTTTCATTGTTCTTGTGTGAATCTTCTGAAAGTAAAAATGTTGGGGTTTTTTTCCGCTAACTGAGGTAACAAATTACTTCATGAGGCTGGCATGGGCCCACCTCTCAAGCCCACATCCTATCACTGGATAACAGGAAGAAGTGATTAGTACCTTCTCCATTTCTTCTCTTCAGGAAGCTGTAGAGAACAATGACATTGCCCCTCAGTGACCAAACTAGGCAAGCCCAAAGTCTTTAGCTGCTCCTCATAGAAAATCCTTCCAGCCCTCTCACCAGCTTTGTTGCCCTCCTCTGGACACATTCAAGGACCTTTATTTTCTTCTTAAATTGTGGAGGCCAGAACTGTTCACAGTACTCAAGGTGAGGTGGCACTAATGCTGCATGCATGGCTGTCAATGCTCAGCCTTACAGCAAGACACAGCAGAAACCTGCTTGTAAATCTGCACTCAGCCCATAATTCTTTGCAATTAATCAAGTTTACATCATTCATAGGAAAATTATACCAAATGTATTGTTTCAAAATGCAGTCTACATGTCTAAGTGTCTTTTAATAACATCAAGTTTAGTTAAGTCTCTATTACTGGTTTTTTTACCTCTGAAGTCCATCACATTGCACAAACATTATATTCATGCATAATGTATGCAAGTAAACAGGTAACTGCATGCAGATATATATCATACTGCATTATTTCTTTTCTGCAAGGCAATGTCTCCAATCCTTAATCAGATGACTAAAAGGGGTGAAAGGATCGAGGATAACTAATTTGGTCCAGAAACCAAATGTGTATCTAGTAAAAGTCAGGCCATGGGGAAGCATTCTACATATTCCAGTTCTGCTGTTGAGTCCTATATTAAACAAGATAATTCAGAGACTGATAGGAATGAATGTTAACATAATAGCTTGCAGTCTAACAAAGACCAAAAATTCTGATTGGCTCCTTGGGCTATAATATAAGCAAGAGATTACAATAATAAATTAATGTTTCATTATTCCATAATAATTATTCATTAGAAGCTCAACCAGGAACAGGCTTTACAAGCATTAAGATATACAAAATATTGAGTATATTTTAATGAGGATGTGTGTCAACATTCATTTTGTTTCATCATGCATATTTATAAAGGCAAACCTCAATAACTCAAGAGGAAGTATCTCTGATTCCAGCAGAAATTGAATGTGACCCTATCATGGTGATATAGATACAGAGAAATGAGAAAGAATTAAACCTGAACCACTTTTTATATGTCAAATTAGGAAAGGGGGAGAGGAATCATCATCACAACTCAGCACACAATCCTTTCAGAAGCATTTTGAGGCAACTAGTTTATATCACAAAATAATTTCAAAATACTTCACAGTAATCAGCTTAGTTTTATTTATAGATCAAAGTAAAAAACATCTTTCTGTTCCACAGATGTTAAACCTGGAGGGGCAGGCAACGTGAGCTAAAGGAAAGCATTTTTTTTTTCCAAACTGAAAGAAAGAAAAATAAAAAATAAGGTCTTCTTCTCTTCATTAATAGGTTTGTATCTTTGAAATCTGTATGTGCAGCAACTGAGCAAAGAAGCTAATTCCTCTTATCTGGCATCACATTTGGTTAATAATTCAATCTGTTTACTGTCGAGACAGAAAGTTCACGTGAGGTTTATGTTTAAAATTCTCCTAGCTTGCTTTCCTTCATGTTGCTTGATAATTTCCAAATTAAAAAAAGGGAAAAAAAAAAGAAAAAAAGGAAAAAAAAAAAGAAATAGAAAAGAAAAAAAAGAAAAAGTCTTATCTGGAATTAGTGGCCTTTGTGTTTTAAAAATATCTTGCTGCACTGAGGGTAATATCTTGACTGCCTTAGGTGAAGGTGGCATCTATGTGCATGCAGTAGTCAGATCATTGTCCTAAAAGACATAGTTCTTTAGGCCAGCCAAACTAATCTGCACTGAGGTTTCTTTTAGAAACCACAAAGCAGTCAGGAATCAAATGGAACCTTTAGCTTGTCAGCTGTTTGTACCACACTAGGAGTGCCAAATTAAATCGGACTGAAAGTTCATTTAAATCTATCCTGAGAAGAAAGAGAAGTTTAAGGAATAAATATGGAAATGTCACTGCCCTTCCTGGGTGCTAATGCATGTTACACCCTCACCACTTTTCCCCTGGTTTTCATTATTTTGTATCCTGCTGTAGTAATTTGTCTTCTAAATTGGGGAGCTGCTGATTTTTCCATCTCTTCTCATTCAAAACCCATTTCAGACTTGTTTCTGGTTTGTGTGTTGTGTGTCTCTGCCATATCCTTCGTGATACAGAAGAATGAGAACCACCTGGAGAAACACCAAATGAATTTGCTATGTGGATTTATACAGGGAAACATACCATAATGGAATTTGTTTCTTGCTTTCTTTTTTTTTTTTTTTTAATTTTGAACATCCACCTCATACTTTGCAAAGCTAAGCACAACTGCTCAAACCTTTCCTGAATGTAGACCTTATGATTTCATTTTACTTTGCTTTCAACTACTTGAGGCATTTCACTCCCTAAGGAATCACTATTACAATATCTTCCTTGAACTTTCATACTGAGTTATAATTCCTTGAAAAACATCATGTCAATAAGCTTGGTAAGCATAGTACCTATTGCCAGATCACTGAGAAATATGTTCAATAGTATCAATTCCCATGGACCTCTCCATAATGGTAAAAGCAGCCATCTATTCTAAACCATTTTCTTTTCTTCTTTTATCACTTATTAATGGTTACAGGAAGATTTTTCTCCCTTATCCCATGGCATCCTGTTTTACAGAGGGTCTTTCTCAAAGGTATTTTGCAAAAGCAAGTAGATACATCAATCATTATCTTTGCCTACTTTATTGCCTTCTTTATAGAGCATTGCACTCCATTTGTGAGGTGTCACTGCAGAACCTGTGTTGACTTCGTACTCAATCATGTTTACTCACTCTTAATCATAAGCTCAACAGTTTGCTGAGTGCAGATGCAGACTTTTCATTTGACAAGTTCTGAAAAGCCCTTTTAAAAAATTTGTATCACATTTGCCATTTTCAGCTCCTCCTGTGCAAAGGACATTTTAAGTGATAAATTACATACTATAGTTAACAGATCAGCACTTTCCTATTTCATTTTCCTTAGAACTTCACGTGAATACCTTCTGGTTCTGGAAGTTTGCTGCTATTCATTTTTATAATTGGATTGAAAACTGCTTCTGTTAACGTTTCCTCTGAGAGAATTCTTCAGCACTGACTTCTGTTACAAAAATCTTTGGGCAATATTGCATCCAGTTCTGGGCTCCCTAGCTCAAGAGGGACAGGGATCTACTGGAGAGTCAACAGAGAGCTACCAGGATGATTGAGGGACTGGAGCACTGCCCTATGAGGAGAGGCTGAGAGACCTGGGGCTGTTTAGTCTGGAGAAGGGAAGACTGAGAGGGGATTGAATAAATGTGGGTTGGATGTTGAGAGGGAGGGGACAGACTCTTCTCAGTTGCACTCTGTGATAGGACAAGGGGCAATGGATATAAACTACAGCACAGGAGGTTCCATCTCAGCATGAGGAGGAACTTCTTCACGGTGTGGCTCACAGAGCACTGGAACAGGCTGCCCAGAGAGGTTGTGGAGTCTCCTTCTCTGGAGACATTCAAACCCTGTCTGGACTCATTCCTGTGCAACCTGTGCTAGATTCTATGGTCCTGCTCTGGCAGGGGCGTTGGACTCAATGATCTCCAGAGGTCCCTTCCAATCCCTAACATCCTGTGACTCTCCCAGACTCTTGTCCTATGGCTTCATTTTACTCAGACACACCATATCCCAGTCTTTGGCTGTACAACTTTTGGGTTTCTCATTGGAATTTGTTGGAATACATTATTTTATACATATTTTATATATATATATGTGTGTGTGTGTGTATATGTGTATTTATATATACACACAAATATTTTCTTAGAACAAGATGTTTCTCAAAGTCTTGTTTCAGCTGTTCTACTGCAACCCAACTTACAGTTAAGTTACAGTTTCATTATTTGTAATTTGTGTTTCCTAAATAAGGCTTCAATAATTTCTAATTTGTCTCTTAATTTGTATTTAGCCATGCCAGCTTTTTGACATTATTTATAGAATATACTGGTTTTCAAAATAAAAAGTCTACTTTTAGAATAAAAATCTTATATAATAGTAACATTTTCAATAATACAAGCTTTTAATCTTACAAACACCAACCAAAAATTAACAGTAGCTGGTCAGTAACAGATTTCAGCCTTGAGAATCAGGTTAACCCTACTGGAACACAGGAGTTTCCATCTCAACAGGAGGAGAATGTGAGAGTAATGGAGCACTGGAACAGGCTGCCCAGAGAGGTTGCGGAGTCTCCTTCTCTGGAAACTTTCAAAGCCCACCTGGATGCATTCCTGTGTGGCCTGCCCTAGGTGATCCTGCCTTGGCAGGGGGATTGGAGCACATGATCTCTTGAGATCCCTTTCAACCTCTAACATTCTGTGATGCTATAATTCTATTCCTCATAGTCACCACATCAGGCTCCATGCTGCTAATACATGTTAGTAGCAAATTCCCTTAAGTATTCTGAGATACTAAACTTAAATATCATCTTTCAGGCCAGAACCATTTGCATGCCTTGATCAGACACTAGAGAAAAATCCATTATTTATAAGTATTGACTGTGTTGGCTGTTGGATTCTTTTATTCAATATATATTTTTTTTAGTCCTTATTAGCTCTGTTTGAAAAGAAGTACACAGAGAGCCCAAACATTTCATCTTAACCTAGCAGAACATCTTAGTTAACTATGGGGTGATAAGGCAGATGTCAAAAGACATTTTGTAATGCTATCTCCATCCAGTTAAGAATTTGTTGAAATGATCTAGAATTTCCAAAACCACAGACATCAAAATCAAATCTGTCTTGCCAGTTTTCTCCCTCTCCTGTGGGAGTCACCAGCCATCTTTCAACAGTTGCAAATCACTCAATACCTTCACATTATAATTTCCCATTGCCACACAGTCTTGCTGTGATGCTGTAATTCTATTTCAAGTCATCTGGAAAGGAAAGAAGAAGAAGAAAAAAAAAAATCAAACAAATCAAGAAAGATAAGGAAAAAATTGATAGCAAGAGGGGAAAAAAGAAAAGCAAACATAAGAGTAGGAAAAAAAAAAGCAAAATTAGAAAAGGAGGAACTGCTCCCACACCATCATGCCAGTCCACTCAGTGCTGTGTCTCATCAATACCACTGGTGACCCACTGCAAGTCCTCTCTCTGCTCTGCCTTGGAAAGTGCACTGCTTTTAGTTTTGCCATTCACCACATTTTCTTACTGCATTTGTCTGATTACCTATCTGTAGCTGCTCTTGCTCTGATTATCTACTTTCATATGTCATGTTTTTTTATCTGCTTTTGTGTGTCATGTTTTTCATAGAACTGTCAGTATGTTTTTCTGTTCCTTCCTGGAGTTTAATTGACCTTTTCAGGAAGAGGTTGCTGACTTTGCTTGTGTAGAATTTATCATTTAGCTCTTTGCATTCTTGCATATTTGTTAGGTTTTATCTTAAATCCATGGAAAGAGTTTTAGGGGGTTGTATTCATTTTATTTTAGGCTTCAGCAACATAGTTACATTGCAATGTAGATAAAGCATGTATTTCCACAACAGGTGGTATTGATTCCAAGATCCTTCCCTTATTTGCTGCTTCTAATTCTCACCCATATTCAGATTACTCTGCCTTTGTACACATTAATGCAAATATTTCAGAGAAAACTTCCTATTCAATAACTTCTTTAGTATCTTTTTTTTTCTCTTCTACATATGGATTAATGTCCAGAAATACTGCTATCAAATTTCCCCAACTGTTTAAATGATACCTTTTCACATAGCAGAAGTCACCATGCTGACACACACATACACCTAAAAGAAAACTCTTCAGAGTGATCATCTTTATCTCCTTGATATCCTAAAGCAGTACCCACAAGGATGGATTTTGTATCTGTTAACTATGAGGAGCAAGCTTCTTGCAAGTGTGGTGTCTGGCAGTCTGCTTCAGCTATGCTGCTGGATGGGAGGATGTGCAATGTAAGGATAGATCCTAATCCTTAGGCTATGATTCCATGTAGTTAACAATTAATTCACATTCACTTCATGCCACATATTCACTCCAGATTATACCATATTTTTCTCCTAGAAGTTGACAGAAGGAATCAAGATCTGCATTTAAACCTGCTAGGCATACAGTACTAAATATAGTAGCTGAGGGAGGGGGTTGGTTTGGGTTGGGTTTGGGGTTGTTCTTTTGTTTGTTTGCTTGTTTGGTTTTGGTTTTTTGTTTGTTTCTTTGGGGTTTTGTTTGTTTTGTTGTGGTTTTGTTTGTTTTGTTGTGGCTTTGTTTGTTTTGTTGTGGCTCTGTTTTGTTGTGGCTTTGTTTTGTTGTGGGTTTGTTTTCATTGTAGTTTTGTTTGTTCTGTTGTGGTTTTGATTTTGTTTGTTTTGTTGTGTGTTTGTTTCCTTTTTTTTAATCTGGGTTGGGTTTTTTTTGGTGGTGGTTGGGATTTTTTTGGTTGCTTTTGTTGTTGTTGTGGTTGGTTGTTGGTTTTTTTCCCCTTTTTTTCTTTTTTCTCATGGTACCAACAGGTTATTTTCTATTGTAAAGGAAGGAAAACAAAAGTCAGTACTGGACATGTTCTTTATCTCTCTTTTAGAGGTATTATTTTCCATTGACTCAAATGAGTCTCAAAGAAAAATTCTGTCCAATATAAAGTTGACTTGACATCATTTTTAAGGAAGTTCACATAAATATTAAAAAAAATCAATTCTGTGGAAGCTCTCTGTTTCTCAGTTTTCTTTCACATAGTTTTAGCTTTCAGCTTCTAGGAATAACAATTCTGTCCAAAGGAATGGATTATGCATTATATCATTTAAATCAATACTCCTATAACATGCACACCATTATGTGAGATACAATGGAGGATTGCAGGCAGGAGTTCTTCCCTTTTTAAAGCAAAAATACTTAAGTCACTTTTGTGTAAGGCTTCAAAACAGTAGAAATTCAAATCCAGTACACCAATTTTTATGCCCATATTGGCTGTTAATCATTTAAATATCTACACTGACTCTTATTACCATCCTGCATTGGCCCTGATTCTTATAATGACATTATACAGATTTGTTAATATTCATTTATATATTGCCCTTGTGCTGGCTTCATTTACATGTTAATTATTTTCTATTTAAAAAAAATGAGCTGTCCATTTGGCTGGTAAATAAGGTAATAAATCTTTCATCCTAGGACTATCTTAGCCTTACTAGGAATTCAAGAAATCCAGTACAATAACTGAAACACAGAACAGGAATAAACAATAAATATTCTTGGAAAAATAGATTCCAAGCAGTTAGCTTTCAAGAGGATATTTAAGTGATATTTGCCACATTCTCTGAGAAAATCACAGCCAATAATAGGCACAAAATCTGGAGAGAATATGAAATTACAATTTAATTCCAACAAAATAAAATAACACAAGATCAACATAATACAAACATCACAGTACATTAGAGGTTGGAAGGGACCTCAAGAGATCATCAGGTCCAAGCCCCCTACCAGAAGCAGGATCACTTAGGGTAGTCTGCACAGGAATGCATCCAGGTGGGTTTGGAAAGGCTCCAGAGAAGGAGACTCCACAACCCCCCTGGGCAGCCTGTTCCAGTGCTCTGTCACCCTCACTGTAAAGAAGTTTCTCCTCATGCTGAGGTGAAATCTTCTATGTTCAAGTTTGAACCCATTGTTCCTACATTGTCACTGTGTACTACTGGAAAGATCCTGGCCCCCTCCACTTGACACCCACCCCTCAGATACTGATGGACATTGATCAGATCCCCTCTCAGTCCTCTCAAGATAAAACAGTGCCAGGGCTCTCAGTCTCTCTTCACAGGGGAGATGCTCAAGTCCCCTAATCATCCTCGTGGCTCTGCATTGGATTCTCTCCAGCAGGTCTCTGTCTCTCTTGAACTGGGGAGCCCAAAACTGGACACAGGATTCCAGGTGTGGTCTCACCAAGGCAGAGTAGAGTGGAAGAAGAACTTCCCCAGACCTGCTGGCCACACTGTCCTTGATGCACTCCAGACATGGGATTAAGTATACACATACTCAGCCCTGAAAGACTGCTGAACTGAGGTTGAAAGCTCAGTGTTAGCTTTTTGCCCTTGTTCCTATGTAGATAAAAGTAATTTATACATAGGAAGTGGAATGTATTGTAGACCTCTGTAAATATAACACCTATAATGAGAGCATCTTATCAGGCACCTTGGCATTTTCAAAAGTAAAAATATCACAGAATCACAGAATGCTAGGTGTTGAAAGAGACCTTGAAAGATCATCTAGTCCAACCCCCCTGCTAGAGCAGGATCACCTAGAGCATAAGTTTTAAAGGATTTCAGTATCACTTGTAGTTGTACTTTGCTTTCTAAAAAATCTTCAATTTATAAGATTATTATCAAGTGTTAGAAAAAGCATTGAATTAAAAAACATTCCTTCTGCATTTCTTTAACTTTGTAATAGTTTTTTCAAGGTATTTTTTATATTTCATTTGCAGTATTTGAGGAATAGTTTAGGATGTAGGACAAAATGTCACACAGGAAAGTATTTGGTTTATTAGTAAACAAAATGACAAAGTTTAAGTCACTAACAGTCCACCCAGCAGCTGATATGGCTTTGTCTTTGCCTCCTCAGTCTTTCTGACACTCAGTCAATTTTTATGAACACTGCCTTATCAAGATAGTTTAAAACAAAACAATCTAAAGCCTGCAGCACAATATTTGAACTTCTTATCTTGGCTTTAACAATATTCTGAGCTTGCTTTCCACTAAAGTTTCCAAGCATTCTTCTATTCAAACTTTCCATCACCTAAGAGACAAGCAAGCAGCAATTCTGTGATGCTACAGAGTTAGTTTGAATGTCTTCTGAGACTGTCTATAAATGTCTCCAGAGTTTGTAGTCCTTAGAAATACCATACTGTCTTATTTGTAAACACCTACACAGACATAAAATCATATTTCCAAACCCATCAAAAATCTGTGTGTTCCAAAATTTCCATTGTTAAATATGCACTTTCAAAAATTAACTGCTTTACACCCTTCTTTCTCTAAGATGGATGAATCCATTTTGTTTGCAAAGTGGCATCTCTCTAAAGTCCTGTAACTCTACGCAGAATCAAATCAAGGGCAATATTTTTCCCCTTAAGATTCTCAAAACCCTTGAATTTGAAAGAGGAAGAAAGTATTTTTAGGACAAGGAAATTAGACTGCACAGTGAAATGCACTCTTCTGCTTGCTACCTAGTAGGGTGCCTTTGTAAATGCTGATAAAATGTATTTATTCCAAACATTACAGCTCATTGCCTAACTGAAAATGTTTTACCTCAATAGGTGCTATTCCACCCAGAGTATATTCAAGCAATTCCTCTGATCAACTCAGGATAGCTCTCAAACCATGGAATGATGAATTGTATATCATGTGTGTATTGTCATAAGTAGTCTGAAGCTGTAATGTGCAAGCTTAATAAAATTATTAGGAGTGAGGAAAGCAGCTACCTTTACATAGAAACTTATTTGCTATTTAAAATATATATATATTTGCATAATTACCAGCTAATTAGGACATTCTTCTTCACTATGAGTAGAACTGAGCTGTGGCCTTAGACAACACCACCATAACATTTCCATGGCAGCATTATGAATCCAAAATTGTGTTTGCCTTTACACTAATTAAATTGCTTAAAATATGAAGGAGTGTGTTCTGCAGCCTATTTCTGGTGAACTTAGTGGAGTAGATGAAAACAACCTCATGTTTCTGTTATTTTCCTACCAGTGTTATATTGGCTTCCTTTGCTTTTCTTTTTGTTTTGGAATTGGATTTTTCCAATTGCAAACTCCAATTCCAATTTCATTTTTTTCCATATTGATTTATAAAGCTGCAGCCTGTTTTCTTCTAATTGAGAACTTTACAGTTTGTGATATATTGTGTAGCATTTTTATGTATGTACACTTTACCAGGCTACTTGATTGAAAGGCATCTTGTTTTATTTTCCATAGAAATTGACAACCCCAAACTTATTACATGCTCCAAGGAGTGGGGAATGATCTATTTTTCCTGCTATGAGGATAGGCTGAGGGAACTGGGATTGTTCAGCCCGGAGAAGAGAAGACTCCAGGGGGACCACATAACTGCCTTCCAATACCAGAAGGGAACCTACAGGAAGGGTGGAGAGGGACTTTTTACAAGAGTGTCCACCAATAGGACAAGGGAAAATGGATTTAAATTGAAGGAGAATAGGTTAAGGCTGGATCTGAGGAAGAAATTCTTCACTATGAGGGTGGCAAGACTCTGGAATGGATTGTCCAGAGAGGTTGTAGATGCTTCCTCCCTGGAGATGTGCAAGGCCAGGATGGATGGGGCTTTGAGTAACCTGGTCTGGTTGAGAGACATCCCTGCCCATGGCAGGGAGGTAGATAATCTCCAAGGTCTCTTCCAATCTAAACCTTTCTATGATTCTATGAAATAAGTATACATGGCATCTGCAAGATGAATAGAATTCATGTATTAAAAGAGAAAAGTTAGTTCTAGTTTTGACACTCTATCATCTCTATTGGACTGAATTCTTTGACAGACTTCTGTCCAAGAACATGTATCTTTTATTTGTTGAAAATACATAGTGAAATGTTTCATGGTATCACAGTACATTAGAGGTTGGAAGGGACCTCAAGAGAACATCAGGTCCAACCCCCCTGCCAGAGCAGGATCACTTAGGGTAGTCTGTACAGGAATGCATCCAGGTGGGTTTGGAAAGTCTCCAGAGAAGGAGACTCCACAACCCCCCTGGGCAGCCTGTTCCAGTGCTCTGTCACCCTCATTGGAAAGAAGTTTCTCCTCATCCTGAGGTGAAATCTTCTATGTTCAAGTTTGAACCCATTGTTCCTTGTCTTATCACTGTGAACCACCCAAAAGAGCCTGGCCCCCTCCACTTGACACCCACCCCTCAGAGATTTATACACACTGATCAGATCCCCTCTCAGTCCTCTCAAGACTAAACAGCCCCAGGGATCTCAGTCTCTCTTCATAGGGAAGATGCTCAAGTCCCCTGATCATCCTCATAGTCACCACATCAGGCTCCATGCTGCTAATACATGTTAGTAGAAAATTCCCTTAAGTATTCTGAGATACTACACCTAAATATCATCTTTCAGGCCAGAACTGTTTGCATGCCTTGATCAGACACTAGAGAAAAATCCATTATTTATAAGTATTGACTGTGTTGGCTGTTGGATTCTTTTATTCAATATATATTTTTCTTTTAGTCCTTATTAGCACTGAATGAAAAGAAGTACCCAGAGAGCCCAAACATTTCATCTTAACCTAGCAGAACATCTTGGTTAACTATGGGGTGATAAGGCAGATGTCAAAAGACATTTTGTAATGCTATCTCCATCCAGTTAAGAATTTGTTGAAATGATCTAGAATTTCCAAAACCACAGACATCAAAATCAAATCTGTCTTGCCAGTTTTCTCCCTCTCCTGTGGGAGTCACCAGCAATCTTTCAACAATTGTAAATCACTCAATACCTTCACATTATAATTTCCCATTGCCACGCAGTCTTGCTGTTCTTGATTTGTATGCTGCCTCTTTTCAAATCCTGTCTAAGGTATGCATTCATTAAGAAAAAAAAAAATAGAGTTTTCTGGTTATATAAACACTAGCTCTGCTTCTAGGTAATGTGACAACTCTGTAAATAAGTGAAAGAACACTGAAAAATTTTATGCAATGCACTACAGGAGCTGGATATACCTATATTTTAAATAATAGGTCTTCCTGTCTTATGGATTTTACAGTCCAGATAAAGAAATTGATCAAAGGCAGGCAAAAGGGAGCATGAGTGTGATATACATTTTGCAGGAACCAAAACACTGTCAACTAAAAAGGCCTGCCCCAGATCTATGGAACAGACGAAAATGTGTTAAAAAGTAGCTAAATCCCTGCCTAAAATTTTACTTATTCCTGGTGGAGAAAAATAGTCTTGTCATCCTTTTACTCATCAGTCCTTTTGATCCCACTAGCATTGCTAAAAGGAGCCTTTTGATTTGTTACTTTAGGATTTTTTGTCATCTGGGGGGTTTTGAGGTTTGGTGGTTTGGGTTGGTTTTCTTGATAGTTCCTTAAGCCTGTGTTCACAACACACTGTGCATTGCTAGGGAGTGCACTGCATGTGAGCCAGACACATTTCTGGCTCATGCTCATCCTGTTGTCCAACAGGTCTCCCAGGTCCTTTTCCATGGAGCTGCCTTCCAGAAGGTCAGCCCCTAGCTTGTACTAGTGTGAGGTGTCCCTGCCCATGGCAGGGGGGTGGAACTAGATGAACCTTGTGGTCCCTTCCAACCCTGACTGATTCTGTGATTCTATGATGCATGGGGTTTGTTCCTCCCTACATCTGCCCTTGTTAAACTTCATGTTACTCTGTGCCCAACTCTCCAGCCTGTCCAGGTCACTCTGGATGGCAGCACAGCCTTCTGGTGTGTCTCCTTCCAGTCTGTGTCATCACAAACTTGTTGAGGGTACACACTCTTCCTTCATCCAGGTCTTTCATGAATATACTGAACAGTACTGGACCCACTACTGACCCCTGGGAGACATCACTTGTTACAGACCTCCAACTAGACTGCTACTGAATGTTTTATTGCTATCTTCTTCATAATCCTTGAAAGCATGGGGGGCATTATGTCAGCCAAGGATTTTACCTTCATCACCCTCTTCCTGAGTATCTTTCTTTGTCTCAAGTCTAGAGAAACTGATATTTCTGAAAAACAAAAAAAGTGAGAATTCCTTCTTTCTAAGAACTAATCTCCTTTAAGTCTTGATTCCTAAGATTAGCCTTATAGAATGTTCCACTTTTCTGATAAATGGGAAACTGGGTTTAACTTGCAGCAATAGAAGAATTCCATGAACTTCAAAATTCCATTCTTCTGGTAAGCCAAACTCTCACTTGGATCAAAGGTGAAACAGGTACTCCTAAGAGTTTTACACAAGCCACTCCTGACGCTTCCTTTGAAGGGACATGACCCTTAATTCTCACTCAGCAGTGATGAAACACATCTGGAATGCTGGCTCCAGCTCTGGGCTCACCGCTTGTGGGAAATGATTATCATTTTTTAGAGACTCTGGAATGTATTTTGCTAGGCAGGACATGCCAGATTAAACAAATGGGAAGAGAATATGGAAGCATATAATCAGGAAAATGTGATGAAAGTATAATTGCCAAAATCAGTGGGGTTTGTTGTGGTTTGATTTTGTTTCCATTCATCTGACCAAGACAGCTGGATGGTGTTTACTTGCTTGTTTGTTTCTTCCCCTCTGCTAACATCTGAGATGCAAAGTCTAATTTTAAAACTGTGTCTTTATGGACTGCTGTGTATTTTGGATACATTTCATTAAATCTCCTTCTCTTAGTTTATGTTATTTAAGTGCCTTTTTTCCCCACCCCTGTTGGCATCTGTAAAACTGCTTTCATAGCATATGTTTATTTCAGAAAATGTCACAGATGAAACAATCATTTCAAACTTTGCTTTGGTGTGCTCAGTGGCTGATGTGATTTAGAGACGCGGGGGATTCTATTGAAAAGTATAGAAAGTAGATGCTACCAAGAAGGAGGTTAAAGAAGAAAACAATAAAAAGAGTTCTGTGAGGTAAAAGCTCCAGTATGTGAAGAGTAAAGGAATGTAGGGGAAATATTTCTACAGGCTATATGGAAGTAGATATTTAGGACTGATCATGTGAAGTGTTTCCCTTAGGTTAAATGTACTTTGAGATTGTTGTCTTGACTTCCTTAGTTAATAAGAGAAGAATCAACAGTTTAAGGTGGGCAAGCAACATCAATTAATCAGCCCCTCAGAGTCTCCATGGAGAAAAAGATCAATCGCACTAGCAGCTTTGATGTAGATGTCCAAATCTGGATAGATGAATCCTACCTATGATGTCTTTGACTTCCTTTATGTCCAATCCTTTCCTCACTCACTTAGGGTAACTCCTCTTTGTCAGAGGCAGAACTTGTTTTCTCAAGACTTGTCAGTCTTTGAGTAGAATCAAGTCATGAGCTCTTTGCAATCAAGGTGAAATTTATACTGTTTTGAAAATAAAAATGACCAAGATTTGTGTGTTATATTGGAGTCCAAATTCAATTACCTCTTTTGGATATTTCACAGTATCAAAGTGTATCAGAGGTTGGAAGGGACCTCAAGAGATCATCAGGTCCAACTCCTCTGCCAGAGCAGGATCACCTAGGGTAGTCCACACAGGAATGCACCCAGGTGGGTTTAGAAAGTCTCCAGAGATGGAGACTCCACAGACCCCCCTGGGCAGCCTGTTCCAGCACTCTGTCACCCTCACTGTAAAGAAGTTTCTCCTTGTGTTGAGGTGAAATCTGCTATGTTCTGGTTTGAACCCATTGTTCCTTGTCTTATCATCACCAGCCCAATAGAAAAGATCAACCCCCAAAACTAGAAGTAGCAACCAGGACAAGAAGCCTTTCAAGTCACAATCTGAACTACAAGCCCCACGATACTTTGCTCCAGCCAGCACTTTCGTTTTAAAGCTGGCATGATGTCAACATGGGATCAAATACTCAGCAGTAGATTTGTCTGAACTCAGGACAAGAGGAACACAATAGGGCATTTTCTGAGGTAAGAGATGAATTAGGCTATTCAAATGTTTTGGAATTAGAACAAGTATGTAAGTGTTAGCAACCCAGGGTTAATTAATTCTGTGAGAAAGAATTCTGTGAGAAATCAGAGAGAAAGAGAGCACAGCAATTGTTCAGAAAGAAAAAACTGACATGTCCGTACAGTTGACAAAATTGATAGTGACATGAATTGTTATTAAAGTGATTCCTTTCAGCCCAATGGCATCTTATGAGGCATTAAATAGTTCAGAATTCCTTCTGAGACCAGCCTGTTATAAAACATTCAGCATCTCTCCACTTCATGCCAAAAATATTCCACTAAAACTAGAGTTAGACGTGTTTAAAATAATTGGCTATATCAGCTTTGCACAGGAAAGCCAAAGGACTGGGAGATTTAATACTTTCATTGAACTTTGCATAGGAGAGGAATCCTCTTTGGAAATGAGGTTGCAGGAATAAGCCTTCCTATTATTCTGGGTGTACACAGATCAACCTTCAAATGCTTCTTCACAAGGTACTTCCTGTAAAGAGCAAACCAATGTACTGTATGTGAGAGATGTCAAAAGAAGCTGCTACCTGGTTCAAAGGAAATCAGATACATCTTACTACTCAGAAGAACATGCCTGTATTTTTTATAGCTTTTTAAAGTTTGCCTTTTCCTTATTCCTCTTCCTCTTTCCTTTTTCCCTTTTCATTTTTCCTTATCCCTTTCCTTTTTTCTTTCCTTTTCCTTTTTTCTTNCTTCTCCTTTTCCCTTTCCCTTTTTCCTGTTCCTTTTCCCTTTCTCTTTTTTCCTTTTCTTTTCCATTTTTCATTTTTTTATTTTTCTTTTCCCTTTTCATTTCCATTTTCCCTTTTTTCGTTTTCTTTTCCCTTTTCCCTTTTTTCCTTTTCTTTTCGCTTTCCTTTTCCCTTTTCCCTTTCCTTTTTTCCTTTTCCTTTTCCCCTTTCCTTTCTCCTTTTTTTCCTTTTTCTTTTTCTTATGACATCAAGGCATCAAATACCTTATCTTAACATTTTCAGTAGTTACCATGCAATATCCTGAGCTCTTACAATGTGTCAAAGCAAAGCTTTTGTGACTGGAAACAAGCATTATTGCAGGATATTTTTTATTTACTCTGCTTTATAACTCTTTCTAGTTCAGGTAAAGCTACTTTTTATACAGACATGAACTGCACCTACACTTAAAAGCTGACTTGCAAGCCATGTTAGCCAAACATAGCAAGGATGTAAGAGAAGAGCACAGGAGTTTGGGATGCTTAAGTATGTATGAGTTGAAATGAATGTGGATTTCCATATATTTAATGTCTGCATACCTGTGTTTTTTTTTTATCTCTTAGCAAACAATGCACACCATCAAGGTATACCTGTTTTGGAGCAGGATTTAAATGACACTTAAACCTTAGGTCCTGGAGAGCTATAATTTGTTATCTTTAGTTTGTCCAAAAGGATTCCAATAGCCTGAATAAAGCAAAAAGTGATCATTCTGGTGTGAAACATCTGGTTAGCAAGGTTAAAGATTGCAAGAAACTACTGAGAAAAAAAAACCACCCCAAAAATAACAAAACAAATAAAAATTATGGATAGGGGTGAAAAGACAAACAAAAAAATCCTCATTTCCAAAGAGGCAGACCTCAGAAGATACGTTGGGATGATCTAAAGCTATTCAAGGAAATAAGAATCTTTGTAGTGGGGAAGGTATGCAAGAAGAGAAAGGAAAGTCATTCTACAGAGGTGGCTATGGTTTAATTACTGTAACTTGACATTCATAGCTCATTATGCTCTTTGAATATATATTTTTTTGAACTTTAAACAGAAAGTTTTAATAAAGTTCAAAGCAACTGTTATATATAACCAAATGGGGACACAAAATTTAATGAAAGAAGTAAAAGCTGAAAACAATTCATCATTGTTCAATGGATTCCTAAAAAATTAGTTAAAAATCAGGCAAAACTTCCTAAAAGTGAAGGAAAAAAATCAAAACAAAACTCCAAATAAACAAACAAAGGAGAAAAAAAAAGTAAAAAAAAATAAAAATCCAATGCCTAACATAGTTAAATAAATTAAGAGCATTTTCAGGAGGAAGAAAACCAAATGGAGATTTGCCCTCATTAGAGTACTGGCAAGTTCTAGACCATAAAATTAAATCCAGTGAAGAAAAAATCTCCCACGACATTCTGCTTTTTGCTTGGATGAAAAATGTGAGGATACATCATCCAGTGTGGATGGCACTATAAATTAAACAGGAAGCTCAGGAATCACAGGATGGAAGTGCCCTAGTTGACACTTAGGAAAGTGTCAAATATCTATATTCCATTCAGATTAAGAAATTGGCTCCTATTATAACTTTGACATGACTGGAAAAATCTAAGAACGTTTTGACTGTACAGATTCACATTTGCCTATTTTATTTTTATCTCTTTTTCTTATGGTCCCTTCCAACCCTAACAATTCCATGATTCTATGTGCATTTCACTTCTTTTGGTGTGCAGAAGAGACAATAAGACATATTCACTGTCTGATAATGTTTGTCCAGTCTTGAAATTTATAAAAATGCTGTCAGAGATAAGTAGATTATATTGTCAACCTATTAAAAATACCAAGTATTTAAGGATATTTGCAAACATGCTGGAGCATGACCAGAGAAGGGCCATGAGGGTGATCAGAGGACTGGAGCTCCTCTCTGATGGAGACAGACTGAAAGAGTTGGGAGTTTTTCAGTCTGGAGAAGAGAAGGCTCCAAGGAGACCTTCTTGTGGCCTTCCAATATCTGAAGGGGACCTCCAAGACAGCTGGGGAGGCACTTTTTAGGGTGTCAGGTAATAATAGGACTAGGGGGAATGGAACAAACCTAGAAGTGGGTAGATTCAGATTGTATATTAGGGAAAAGTTCTTCACCATGAGGGTAGTGAGACTCTGGAACAGGTTGTCCAAGGAGGTGGTGGAAGCCCCATCCCTGGAAGTTTTTAAGGCCAGATTGAATGCGGCTCTGAGGAACCTGATCCAGTGTGAGGTGCCCCTGTGCATGGCAGCAGAGTTGGAACTGGATCATCTTTGAGCTCTCTTCCAACCCTGCCAATTCTGTGACTCTGTGAAACTTGATGCTTCCTTAATCTTGGTTTGAAAAGGGTGAAAAGCACTGGAATTGTTCCTAATGCTGAAATTCCAGCATACATACTCATAGGTGATCCTTAGACCAAAGTTTTCCTTTCTGTGATCTTTCAGTGCACCAGAAGATTGGGTTAATTGCCTTTTACTCAAAGGAACAATCTTCTGCAGAGGAACTATGAAATCCTTATCACCCTGCTGCTCTGGAGAGTCAAATTCCTTGAGAGAAACCTTCCCCAAAAGAAACTGAGAAAACTCCTCCTCAATCATTCAGTTGGAGGCAGAATAGTTGATTGTTATGTATAGATTTAGCATTTTGCTGAATTAGAGCCTCAGAAGAGAAATGGCCCATGCTTTGAAAAAATGCCTTTGATGGAAATAAGAGACAAGTATTTGTATTGCCTGCATAAGTTATCAGGCATGGTACAGATGGTGAGGGACTTTGCACTGCAGATGGGAATGAATCAGAAGATGATAGAAGTGCTAAATCCAAAGCCTTGCTCCATCACTATCTAGGGATAGACATTGTTAAAGGAAAGTTTGCATATGAAGTTTACTTTCAGTATGCATACTTGTGGGAGTTGGAGTTAGGTGACAAAATGAAAGTTTATACAGTGATAAAGGGATTTAATTTTATTTGGGTTTATTTGTACTAAAATAATAAGTAACCTGTTTAGTGCACAGCTAATGCAGCTCTTGAAATGTTGTGGAAATTATATGATCAGCAAATAGAACTGGTCTGGGTGACTTTCACCTCAGCAGTTAGTAGTTTTAGGGCATCAGGATGAAACTCTAACTCAGCTCACATGTCAGATCTCCACAGTCTGTACTGTGCTTGACAAATCTGCAAGTTAAATGCCCAGGTGAAACACAGACATTTCCATGGCAACATCTATCCCATATATAACAATGCTCTGAAGAGTTAGCAAATTAATACCATCATTTACTTTCAGGTTATCAACTGATTGATTATAATGGCAGTTTATATGAAGGAGAACCATCACCCATACTTCATACCAGGAATGCCTTCTAAGAAGGCATGCCATCAAAAATAGCTCTACAACCATAGAGTTTGTCTTTTTTTTTTTCCTTTGACTAAAATTATAATAGGATACTTGTACAGAAGAGCAAAAGACTGTTCAGTGGGTCAGCTCCAGGTGTTACATCCAGTTTTAGAGCTTGGTGAAATCAAGTCAAAGCATTCTCCTGAAGACCAGACATATGGTTTTAAAATGTCTCAGGGGCAGAGAAGATATAGAACCTGTCTTTTGGTCCCAGGATAACTACTCTGGCTATTAAACAGTATTACAAGACTGAGTTGTTATGAATAAGCCTTATGTGGTAGGCATTGTTCTATAGGTATTTAAGCTGATAACACCAGTGAAAGTCACCATCATCATCTCTAACATGTACACTGATATGCCCTTTGATTTGTTCAAAGGCTTGATACCTCTAGTGAGATATCTGGATGCATTTCTGTGCAACTGGCACTGGATTCTATGGTCCTGCTCTGGCAGGAGGGTTGGACTTGATGATCTCTTGAGGTCCCTTCCAACCTCTGATATACTGTGATAAACCCCTTCATATTTCAGTTAAGTGAGTGCCCTGTCCTGCAAGTGCAAATGAGTGTTCATGCTTCACTTACTACAAAATATCAGACCAATAGAAAATTAAAGAGGAAATGGAACAGAAAAAAGAAATTAATAACACAGAGCAAATTCATGGAGCTTCTCTTGGTGACAATACCAGTGCAGGTTAACACCATCTTTATGACTGACAGCATCATAGAAGCAAATAAATTGGTAAATATTTTTTTATTGCTCAGTATGTATAACTGAGATTGTCACTGAAACTTTCATTTTCATTTCCAAACATGCCCCTCTTCTGGATTACTGTAAACACTTCACTTTCATTTATCTGGCTTCAGTACATGGAAATAGGTCAGTTTATCTCACTCAGGAACTTGTCTCAAATAGCTTTAGTTTGGTTTGTTCTCCCAAAGAAACACAAAAGGTTTGAACCTGAACCCACAATATAATGAGACAAGAGCAGCAAAGGGGTTATTCCAAACAAAGTGATTTTTCAGCGCTGACAATAATGGTTAGAGAATCTGTGTAAATAGTGTTTACAACTCAGCTTTGCATCACTTCTCACTGAAAAATAAATTGTCTACAATAAAAAAAACCCCAAACTCCTAAGAATTCTGACATGAATGACTCCAATATACTGGCTCAAGACAAGAAACATGACAATGTCACCAAAAGGCTTGGTGAAGCCTGGCACTGTATCCATAACTGTGGGTGTGACAATCTAAGAAAGATAATTATTAGAGACAGCCAAAAGGCCTCTATAACATCCCATCAAGAACAAATGAAGTCAGTACAGATAAATGAAATAATAGCCCTGATAAAAGATTTGAATGCATTTGCTCTTATTCTAGAGTGTCATGGAGAGTGTCTATGGGTGTGCAATTCAAGCAGTATTAGAAATTCTTCAGAAGACCTTTTCAAATCATTACATGTGGTATACAGGGCAGAGACAGATTAGTCACCCTGTAAAATTAGACAGCATAGCTAGGGCAAAGCACTAGATAAAAACTACTGGCATCCACTTCTGGGCACCCCAGTTCAAGAGGGACAGGGATCTACTTAAGGGAGTCTAACAGAGGGCTACGAGGATGATCAAGGAACTGGAGCACTGCCTGATGAGGAAAGGCTGAGAGACCTGGGGTTGTGTAGTCTAGAGAAGAGAAGACTGAGAAGGGATCTAATAAATGTCTATAAATATCTGAGGGCTGAGGGTCAGGAAGGAAGGGACAGGCTCTGCTCACTTGTGCTCTGTGGTAGGACTAGGGGCAATGGATGGAAACTACAACACAGGAAGTTCCACTTTGACATGAGGAAGAACTTCTTTACAGTGATGATGACAGAGCAGGGGAACAATATGCCCAGAAAGGTTGTGGAGTCTTCTTCTCTGGAGACTTTCAAGCCCTGTCTGAATGCATGCCTGTGCAACCTGCACTAGATTCTGTGGTCCTGCTCCAGCAGGGGAGGTTGGACTCAAAGATCTCCAGAGGTCCTTTCCAACCCCTAACATCTTGTGATCCTGCAATATTGTAATGGGAAAAGCATTCACTTCCAAGTGAAGACTGAATAAATAAGACTAGAGTTCTGAAATGTCATCTTCTCAATGGACTGGAAATCATTTTCATTGATCCTATAACAGACTGAGAGCATGTAAAAGTTATTAGTGTTTTGATGACTGCTCGAGATTCTGACAAATTTGTTTTAGCATAGTGAGCAATGGGTAGGTCCTTCAGCTTTGCCATTGCAAATAGCCCTAATGAACAAACCCAGAAAGATAAAAGTTTATAAAAGCAACTGGTTCAACTGACATACAGGAAATCAGAGTCCCTGTCTCATTGGAACACTAGTCTCAGAGTGGTAAGAAGATGTGATCTGTAAGGTTTCATCCTGTGACCTTATAAAATTCACTTAGACTCTGATTTCCACAAGGTAGAACTTCAGCATCAAGAGCTTTAATTCTCAAAAACTCTACTTACTTAATGGCCAAAGAGGGAGGAATTTAATACTCATTTAAAAAAAAAAAACAACTGTGTGAGACATGAAAACTCTTTCCTTTTACCTAGAATATCTCAGTCTGGAGAGCATTTGAGCTATTTTAGATACATCTTTTATTTCCTTCTGGAGTTAAAAATTGCAAAGGGTGGCAATACAAACAAAACTTGGGGCTTGTGAAATGTTAAGGATCAATAACAATGTGGAGATGTGGAAGACACATTGACCTGTGCTTAAAAAAAGACTACTTCAGATGAAGTTCATGTACTTGGAATGTAACAACATTTCACTCCTGTTAACCATTCAGTGGTTAAAAAGCACAAGTCAGTATGGGCCACAGCACTAAATAATGGTAAATTACTAATTGCCTAGGAAAGTAAATGAGGTACACTGCTGGAAACTCTCACTTCTGAAGGCAGTTTTAAGAAAATGGAGTTACAGTGCAGAAGAGTGGTCTGATGTTAGCAGATTTATGTCTTCATGCTGCTATAAATAATATTGCAAGTTAAAGGCATTTGCAAAGAAACACTGTAGAGCAGCAAGAAGCAAGACTCAGCCATCTAGTTTGCTTCTCTTTCAGGACCATGAGTTCCATGACTATTTTATCTTTAAAAAAAAAAATAAAAGTAGAACCTACTGCTTGTGTGTACACATTTATAAAGGCAAGTTCTTAGCTTACCCATTAAACAGTGTCAGTTCCTAGTGAGAAACTTGTCAGTGTGTATCATGAATCATGATGATCAGAAATTATTCTAATAACTCTCAGCTATTAAAGAAGATTTAAAGTTATATTTATATATATCACATATATATGCACTTATATAGAGATGTGCATGGCATGTCAAGCAGATCAATGGCAACTAATTTGTACAGTCTAGGAAATTATATATCTCTACCTCAGGCAATCAAAGATTCCTTTAATAATTGCACTGGAACCAGTTTTTTTTCAAGCAATTAGATCTCAGATGCCAGCAAATAGCTTAGATTAAAAGGAACAGCATTTTAAAATTACATGGATGAAATTGCAATGGAAATTCAAACTACCATCATCTAATAGGCAATCAAAAGTATAGGAACGTATGAATTCCCAAGACTGTTCAAATAAGTTTTATTCTGTATTTCCTAAGTCTCTTTTGGAGTACTGCTGAAGTGATATCAAGGGACTGAGCTTGTGTGTAGTCAATGGCAGGAGTCACAGACTACATACTCTGTACCTAGGAAAAGAAGTTTATGGGACATAATGTTTCTTGTCAGTTCTTAGATTAGGACAAAGCAGAGAACTGACACAAAACCTTTTTCATTTTGATGTTATTTGCTTCTGGGGACATCACTCCTTGTAACTCATGTTGGAAATCTATTTGTGTTGAAACACGTTTCAAGCATCCTGTGCTGATAATTGAAGCTAAGTATTATTTATTGATATTAAACTTGACAGCCAATAGTACAAAGCTTCAGATGGTGTGTTAACTGTGTAGCCCCATAGGATGTTCTGAATATTTCCTTTAGTATTTAAAGTGCTGTTAGCATCAGTGCTGCAGACAGAAAATGAATTAAAAAATCCTAATGAAAATTGGGTGGGTTTAGAAAGTTTTCCAGCAGATTCCTTATCTTATAAAGATGGTGTCATGAGGCATTTTGATGACTCAAGGGATCATCAATAAAACACAGTTCCTCTCATGTCTTGGTTTCCAAGCCATTTCATGTTGTTAGTGCCTGAAGTTAGCACATAATGACTATTTAAGACCCACAGGAATTGAGCAATGATCTCCATCGTGTTCCATAAAGAATATATTTGCTGAAAGGTGGTGAGAATTGAAGAGTTTGCCTGAGCACTAAATGAACTGTAGTGCTCTATAGACAAATCTGACTGACAGAAAAAAAAAAAAAACAGTCAAATGCCAAGGCAATTTGTTTTTTTCCAGTCTTCAGTTCTGCTATAGAGCAAATGTGGTGCTGCAGGACTTTGTGATGAATAAGTTTAGGTGTGATTTTGGCTGGATGGGTGTTTATTAAGGTTTCATGTTTGTGCAACCTCCAGTTAGGGGGCAGAGTGTGTGGGGAGAACAGGCAAATAGCTACACATGTTGTAGGCACAGAGAAAGTTATTTCCTGCTTTTAGAAGAGCTGAAGTTTTTACATCATGCTCAACACTTAGGTACTTGCCTGTGAAGTCAGTAGAGTGGGCCACATGCTTACTTATAAGAAAACATTCCCATGGGTTGTAATGAAGAAGAAAAGTCATGCTCAAAGGAGAAAAATTCCAAAGGCTTTGTAGATAAATGTATTTTCATTTTTATGATAATGACCAAATAAGAATCTGTCAGTCCTAGCTGCTGGTAGTGCCTAGAGAGGTGTTACCAATAATGGACTTAGAACAATGATTGCAGAGTCTTTGATTGTCGCTGTGTGTGATGATTTGAAAGAAACTCTTCAGACTGTTATAAACATGTTTCATTTTTAAGCTCACACTATCTAACTGCATTTTGAGGGGGGGAAGGTAGTAAGTGAAAGAAAGAAACTCTGGAGGGATTTGCAGAAGGTAGGAAGTAAAAGAAACTCAGGAGGGATTTGCAGGGATATGAATAGTAATATCAGACCAATAATAACTTTCACAATGAAAGCAGTATCCAAAATGAAATTCTAGATCAGACACTACATCAGCAATGTCAGAGTAACCACAAAGGATCTTATAATTAAGCTTAATAGAGTTTGGGCTTGTTGACATTTCTAGGACACATTACTCCGAAAGTATGATGGTAAAGAGCACTGATAAGTTTATTCTACCTCCTATAATGACACATAGCTTCTCTGGTCAGTCATAAATTGCTAGAAAGCAAATTTTACTTCATCTACTATCCTAGCAGGATGATTAGTGTCTCATACTGACACCTCAGCTCAGCTGATCCAGAGCGCTTTTTGCTAGGAGTTTTAATAAAAACACACCCTGAGTGCCTTTGTAGAAATTACAGTAGAAATTTTTCAAGCTGTCATCAACCCTTCATTTTTCTGTTAAATAAGTGTCTGATATTCTGTTTTCTATAACACATATAAAACTCCAGATATAGTCAGTAGCTATTCTGTGCCTTGAGCCTTAGCAGAAAAAGGTTCTCTGAGTTAAAAAGAGATAATTCCAAAACACCTGGAAAAATATGACCCCCTTTCAAAACACCACTGTGACTTCCCCCAAACATGTACATTGATAGAACTCATCTGAAAGTAACTGACAAACTTGATCTACAGGAAAGAATTGCAGGCTGCTATTCAGCAGATTATAGAACAAAAAAATAACCACCTAAAAACCTGAAAGTGTGTCTCACATGTTTAGGAATCATCATCAGCATGCTGTCCACCTGTTTCATTTACCATCATTGTTAACTCAGGAAACAAGGTGCTAAGATTTGATCTGTTAGAGGACCATTAACACTCCTTCCAGTCTTGATGGAAAAGATTAGTGTCATGGTACATGTAAATACCACATAAAATGAAAGATTCTGTTCTGATTCAGACCAACTGTCTGTCATGATTAAGTGTTTTCAGTGTGGTGGCTAGCTTGAAATCTACTAGTGGATTCAAATGAGCAGATAACTGCATAGGAATTCTGAGTGCATCTTGGACAGTTAGGAGACAGTTAATATTCTCATACAGCAAAGTTATGAAAGACAGAAATGCTTTTTTTTTTTGAAAGACTTGATTTTTGAGGACATTTGTTACATTCTTTAATACTTGGAAAATGGAAGACACATATATATACACACATTTTCCGCTTAGCTTGGTGAAGAGGAAAATGGGAGTATAACAGGACAAGAGACTGCTCCGAGATAAGCATTGTGTAAATACCTCAGCATCAAATTTCATGGTGCTCTTCTTCTGGTTATTATATATAAAACAAATTAAAGGAACAAAAAATGAAGGCACCCACAAAAGCGCTGCTGAAGGATCACAGGATCTTAGGGGCTGGAAAGAACCTCTGGAGATCATTGAGTCCAACCCTCCTGCCAGAGCAGGATCATAGAATCCAGCACACAGGAATACATCCAGGAATCTTGAACATCTCCAGAGGATGAGACTCCACAACCTCTGGGGAGCCTGCTCCAGTGCTCCATGGTCCTTACAGAAAACAAGTTCCTCCTTGTGCTGAGATTTAACTTCCTCTTCTGTAGTTCATATCCGTAACTCAAACTATTCTGTCCCAAATTATCATTCTCCAAGGTGTGCAGGAAGCATGGTTAAAATGTCTGAAATAAAAACAGAGCAGCTTGGGCTCTACAAGGAGACTTGTGACTGAAAACCTCAGCTGTCACTTTAAGGAGATGCTAGAACACAAACCCCAACCCTTCCACATGTGGACAAACCCTCAACCACAGCTGCAGAAAGGCTTGAAACAAATTCTAGTAATAAAATCTTATTATATCACAAGGCATGTTTCATTTTGACCTCACTGAGAAGAGGTGCTGAAAAGGAAGTAAATGAAGTAATTGTCCTTTCTAACATATTTACCTTTATTTCTTACAGAGGCATAGCAGAACCACAAGTAGTTCATTTGCTAAGGCAGTTTCCATTTTTTCTAGCTCAGAAGTCAAACTTGATTTTTGAGGTACTATAAAAGCTTGTAAAGGAAATCTGTTTAAATATAAGACTCAGAAAATGTTGAGGTTAGTTGCAGAAATAATCCCCTTTACATTAATGTATTTGAGGAAAAAAAATTCCATCACTAGACATAAGAGTATTNTTCCATCACTAGACACAAGAGTATTTATTTCCATATATTTCAGTGTGTTTGGAAGCAAAGTTAGCTGTTAGCAAATGCCTGTCACAGCATCACAGAATCAGGGAGCGGTAGGAGTTGGAAAGGACCTCTGAGACCATCTAGCCCAACTCTCCTAGAATATCCTTCCTACTCTTTTTCTGAATCAAAATTTATTGAGTCAGGCTGAAAAATTAGGCATGGATTATGGAATTTTCTTTCTGGAATGACATAATATATTGGTAAGACAACTTGCCTTTGAGTTAGGAATTTAGTTCAGTGTTTCCACTACCTACACTTCAGGCAAAGACTAACTTCTGCTGAGCAATAGTATGGAAAGAGCCAAACCCTTGCGACAAATTCAGTTTTAAATGGTTCTTATGCCAATAACTTTTACCCACTCTTGAATTTCACATAATCATTTCATTTCTTATGTCAATATACAGAAGACCTTATTTTCAAAATAAGGTAGCTTCAAATCCAAAATCCATCAGTTCATCACAACTACCATATTATGTTTGGATTTCTCTGTAGAGAAAAAACCACAATAATATGCCTTTAAAGAGGCTGATTTGGTCTAGTGGAAGGTGTCCTTGCCCATGGCAAGGGGGCTGGAACTAGATCATAGAGCCATAGAATCACCAGAGGTGGAAGTGGCATCCATGGATGCTGTGGGATATTGTTCATCAGTCCCATTCCTAACGAGCCAGGGGGCCACCAGGCCCCCCAGCCTTTGTCCACCATCACCCAG
>VXBD01014282.1:0-11184 GCA_013399975.1 Indicator maculatus
TGAAATATAGTAATGTGTGGCACAGAATAATTAAATTTTTTTACATAATTTTGCCATTCTAAGTTAAATTCAGCATACTTCTCAATATTTCTGTTCTTTTCTCATTTCTCCATTTTTATCTTATGGTAAAGTCCAGGTTGTAAATAATAAAATGTTTAACATGTTTTGGTTTTGTTTTTCTGTTGTGCATGTTTTTGTATCTTCTTTTTTGTCATTTCCTGCTTCCCCCTTCCCTCCCCATCCCCCCACCCTTTCAACTTTTCCTCTCCATCCGCTGCGCATATTGGTATATGACCCTCTGTTTCTCCTCAGGACTACTTGGTCATGCAAGACAGAAAAACTCAGTTTAAAAAAAAAAATTAGGAAATTATGATAGGTGGCAAATCCAAGCAAGCTTCTGCAATCTTATTTCATCTCTTTGTGTGCATATATTAGATTTCTGCATTTAATCATACATGTACACAACATTTTCCCCAGAATCTCTTTTGTTAAACTACATAGCCAGCATACATACAGATAAAATAAGTATTTTGTTGTCTCTACACTGTCCAGTGTACAGTCTGCCAACTATGCACCATCCAGATCTGTCCAGTGCAGGGATGACTAGTAGCAGTGTGATCAGAGGGATGATTTTGGCTGTAGCATATGTGTAGCCATACTCTATTTAGCTGATAGGCAGGGGGTGATGAAATGCTGGTGCCACAGTAATACGAAAACCACTTTTAGTACTAAGACTCATAAGGGAAGTTAGTACTTATCTAACTGGTTTGGCTATTTTATCTGATAGTACATCTTGTTCTCTTCACCTGTCTGCTCAGTCAGTTCATTTTGAGAAAAACATAATTTAAAAAATGAGTAGCATAAGACAAGGAAAAAGATTATAGTATATTATGATGTTTGTGTGTCAAAACTCCCTAAAGACATTGTAGTTGCAACTAATGTAATTAGTCAAAACTGTGATTAGATTTCAAAACTGCAGCGTGCATCATACACGTACCCAGAACTTTGTAATACAGATAAACTTTTCACTCCCGTTACTCTTCATGCTTAACTCAGGTTATATGGCCAAAATGACATATAAAGTGTCTAATTCTATTGTTCCAGCTTTGTTGCTTAACGATATGTCCAGAAATCCCTTGTGCATACAGCCTGGTGACAGTTTTGTCCCCACTGTCTACTCTTTACATCTGTTTCAGGTCCCCTCTGGATTCTTCAGCTCCCTGTGTGGAGGAGGAGCTGCTCCTCCTCCTTGGGCTGAAAGTAAATATCCTGAGGCCTCTTCACTTCCTCATTGGGCAGACTGAAAGAAATGGTACACATGTTTTAGTTATGGTGCAAGAGGATAAAAGAGAGAATCTTCCAGCTCTGTTTTCCTTTCTTTCCTTTGAATAAATTTCTCCATAATCTTTAAAAATGTTGTGTATTTTGTATATAGGGGCTGGAAGCCCTAATGACAGCTCTCTTCTGCCTCTTACCTATGTCCTTTAGTTATTTCAATTTGACATCTATCAGGCAGCAGACTTTCCCACAGACTGAAAGATAAAAAAGTGACAGACAGCTAGACAGATAATAGTGAGTATCTGTATGATAATTAAGTGTAGATAGTGAGAACTGGAGTTCTAACAGGAACTGGCTGTCAGATGGATTTACAAGGCATTGTAAACAAGAGCGCTTAAGAAAAGTGAGAAAGAAAACTATATGGGAAAGGGAGGAGGCAATGGGAAGACTATTAAAAAGGACTTTTAAAAGGGAAAAATAATGCCATCACTACCTTAAGAATACAGAACCTTTTTAGTATATATTCACTTGAAAAACCTTCTTTGAGGTGATGCCCCTGGCTTTAGCTTCCTCAGCAGTGGATGAATGGAAAGCCTGTGCAGTTTAAGATCTAAGCTAGGATGTTGCTCTTGTTTAGGAAATGCCGAGGTAAAAAGTAAAGTTTCTGGGGCTTTTAGGCACATACAACAGGGAAATCAGATAGGCCAAAATCAGATTTGCGCAACAATAGCTGAAAACATAAAACACAGCAGTAAGGAAATACTTCAAAATTAAAATGAGACATTCTGAGGTATCCAGAGCTAACTACTACTGAATGAACACTAGGACTAGCCAGACATGGAGAGAGATCCAGCAAGACAGTTCCTAAATCTGAGATGTTTGCCATCTCATTTAATTCAAACAGAAATTTAATTTACTGTTGTAAAACCATTGAACAATCTAACAAAAACAGAACAAAACAAAACAACTCAACAAACCCAAAGACCCCCCAGTAAAACTAACCCAAACAAAAAAACTAAACCTCTATCTTGCATTGGCAATTAAGTATATTCCTAAAAATCCTGGGGTTGGTTTCTCTGTTGTGGTATGAATCAGAATATGTGCTTGAAACAATATTTGACCTCTATCAGAATCAACAATTCAGGACCCTGTCCCTTGAGCTTTGATGTTTTGGAAAGAATGGAACTCAGAGTCTATATTGTATGTGGTGGCAAATCCAAAATAGCATAATTTGAGGCTGGAAGAGTTAAAGGTAGATTTTGTGGAAGTAAGAAGAGGAAGAATGTGAGAATTCAGTAGATCTGGAAATACAAGGAAATCATCATCTGTGTCTATGGTAAGGAAATTAAAACTACCATTCCATCAAATCAGTGTTTCATTCTAACTGTTTTTTTACAGCCCACAAATTTACAAAATATCTAATCAGGTATTCTGTCAGAATAGCTGAATATTTTTAAAAATTGCTGATATTATTTATTTGAAGCACATAAAATTCTACATTGCTTTTTGGATTAAAAATCCTGTGTACTTAGATTTATCAGTATTCAACCCAAACACTAGTCCACACCACACGCATGTTAATGCCTTAGGCACCTTCTGAAACAAGTCAGATAGTTTGCTCTCTCAGGTTTTTTTTTTTTTTTTAGATTAATGATGGGAAGACTGACATGGAAAATACCTTTGGTTTTAGAACAACAGAGCTTCAGCCTGAAAATACTGCACTACGTAGGAGTTGGAAAATGGTCAATATTTTACAAATTCCTTTAAGCACGAGGGCCTCTGAGATGACATAATAAGAAACATTTCTCCAGAACGAAAAAAATGTTTTGAATAATTTTTGCTTAATTAAAAAAATCTCAGCAGCCCACAAAATAAAACAAACCCAAACCAATCAACCAAACTGAAAAGTTCCATAAACAGCTACATAGAAGAGAGAGAGAGAAATAGAGAGGTAGACAGAAAACAGATAGGGATTAAAGAATGTTTGCACTTGGACAAATAATTTTTTATTCTAAGAATACACTTTATTCTGTCCTAGAAAAGACGAATGGGGTTTTTTTGTGATGACAGGTAATTGGTACTCCTGGTACATAAAATTTGGACTCTGAGTGAGGTTGTGCTTCAATTTATAGCCACTGAAGTGGTACACGTGTGTGTACTGGAATGTATGAAACCCTGCCAGCTTTGCTAGAAGCTTACTTCTTTGAAGAAGATTTTTCTGACTTTTCTAAGTAACTGTTTATTTTCACAGAATTTTTCTTTTCACACAAATTTTGCTCTATTAGATGTTTCATTTATTAATCCCTGCAGCACAGAAAGAATTCAACAACATTCTCCCCAAGCAGTGGATGCCTCAGCCTGCTGGTTAGTAAGTGAGAATGCTTCCTAAAAGCCAGGTGAGCATTGCATGATTCTTTCTTCTTCTTTACTGCTACAGAGTTTGTCTTCTTTCTGCCTCATGTACCACCGTTAATAATTGTACCAAAATGTCTTAGTATTCCTAGTCATGATGTATCTAATGTTACCCTGTATAACTGAAGTGGCACAGAGAATATTTCAACCAATAAACTGGAAAAGGCATGACAGCGTTGTCCTGCCAAGAACAGTATGTATTAGGAGATTGCTGTACATTTCTCACAGTCAATTTATCTATTACGTTAAGGAAAAATCTTAGACAATGCTGTAGTCCAGGCAGCAAGTTCTTAGAGCTATAATTAAAAGGAAACTGAATTATAAGGAAGTAAGTGGTGCTAGGTCTGTTTATGGCTTCATAAACAGATCTCATTTCCCAGTTCAATTCAGCATCAAGTTCAGCTCTCATGTTATACTTCAAAAAAGATGTTAAATTTTTGAGAGCTACAAAATGATTTACTGTTTGGAAAAAATGGGGTATTTTTAGAGTGAGAGACAGCATTTATATCACTTATGGGAAAGACAAGAGAATTCTTTAAAATGACATATACACATTTAGGTGAAGAAGGCATTTCTTACACTATTCGTCTTTTTAATTTGTCAGAAAAGGGTCACAAGGTAAAAGCTAATTAAAAAAAATCAGGCTAGTAATAAGGTGAAAATTTTTATTTACGAGGCTTATGCACTGGCACTATCTACCTATAAACATGCCAAGCTCCTGTCATGGGTTAAGTTGAATATTTGCTGCTGTCTTTCAAAACTACCCTGCCTTATGCCAGCTTCAAAATGAAAGTGCTGGCTGAAGCAAAGTATTACAGTGCTTGAAGTTCTGATTGTAACATGAGAGGCTTCTTCTCCCAGTTGATGCTTTTGGGTTCTGGGTTTTGGGTATTGGTGACACTGGTGGGAGCTGGTTAGCTCACCGGTTTTCTGCTTTATGCTGGGTTTTCTCCTGCATTTTGCTGTTCTTTTTCTGCAAAGAGATTAAACTAATGTAATTGTACATTGTATTATTAGCTAAAGTAATTGTGCATTATGTTATCTTTTCTATCTGTTATCATTTGGGGTCCTAAACTCTAGTCAGAGCTCAAACCGCCACAGGTGCTCTTGAAAACACTTATATAATTTTGAGTCTGTACTTTAGCTTAAACAACCTGAATTCTAGAACAGTAACAAAAAACATGGTATACATAATTGGTTAATTAAAGTAGTTTCATTAATGAGTGTTTTAGTGTTGTATCTACTACAATAATTTTATCTGAAATTCATGTAAATACCTTGTTTGCAGTTTCATGAAATGCAATACAGGACTTAATTACAAAATTGTTCCAAACATGAACATCATACATAGCATCAGGTCTTTTCTCATCTTCTGTAGGAATATGTAGGCTTTTTTCTTCTTACTGGGCAAATTTTTTAGGCTTATTTGTTGACAGAAAAATAAAAGATTTATTTTTTTATCATTTTTAGAGTCTGAGAGCACTAGCATCTAGAGAGAAAAGATTCCACCATTGCATTCTGGGAGCTTGCATGAAGTTGCTGGGTTTACATAAAGCCTGACTAGGGGTATTTCTAGATGTGCAAAGAAAGGTCTTCTTTAAGCAAAGAAAGGATCATAGAATCATAGAATAACCTCAAGCTGGAAGGGACCCATAAGGAAACTCTGCAGAAGAAAACATTCCTTCAGCAGCAGCATTGGGTTAAATTTTCTATTTGTTGTTACAAACAAAAATAGATTCAGCCATTCAGACTCACAATGTCTTATTGTTTTACTAGTAGATGCTACTTCTACTGTGTTTGTTTTATTTTTCCTTCAGTGAAACTTACTTTCATCTCCAGTTTCAAATTCAAACTTCTGGCTATAGCCGCTGTATCCTGCTGTTGTCCTGACTCTTATATAAAATATATACTTGGTGGCTGGCTTGAGACCTGTGATGATAACACTTGGAGCCTTGGACCTTGTGGAGGAATAGCTGAGCTGTTCATGCTCCTGAGGGACAAAAGAGGGGAGAAATGATTTCAGGTTGAGTTATACAAACTTCACAAAAACGATATAGCAGATCTGAAGCTCCATAGCCTTCTCATGAATGCAAAATGTGTTTATAAAAGGAGGTGCAGCTATGGATTCGTGTACTTTGATTTTGTACTATAGTCATAATGCATGACATGGCCTTGATTTAGATTTCAGCTTTTGTCATTAATCTTGCATATAAGCATATTACATCTTTGTGACTTGGATTAGTAATTACACTGTAGTCAAAACAATATGGATTTAGTACGAGACTACGTTCACAGAAAATGGCAGCTAAAATGGTAGCTAATTATTTTTGCACAATGGACAAACTAGGAGGGAGGTAAATACTAGTAAGCCATAAAGTAAGCTGTAAAGTTGTAAAGTAAAGATGTGGGAGTATTCAAATACTCGTGACTCACTTCTACCCACAGGTAGTGCCAAAATGCTGGCGCTATCCGTGGGTAGACTTGTGGGTAAAAGAAAATAAAAATTAGCCTTTTCTTTAAAGTCTATAAACTTCTAGCATGGTTCAATTGCTTTGCTGTTGTTGAACTTTATTTCTCTTTCCAGGTAGCTGCAATGTTGTATACATGAAATTCCCTTTCACACTGTATAAGGAGAAACGATTTCTGCCAAAGTCCCCTGTTAATCTCCAGGCAGTAGATCTTGGACATCTGCTGAGAATTTCTGCCTCTTTGCAGAGATCATTGAGAATTACCATGTGCAGAGATCACTGGGAATTACCACTGCAGACCAGCTGCTGTAGTTTGGACATCTGCCACATCAATTGCTATGCTGTTTTTCTAGACAAGTCACTGATGATACTTTTGCATGAGGGGATGACTTTTAAGAAGAGAAAGTTTATTCCCTATCATTAGTTACTGTTACTTGGTAAATCAGTAATCCGTAATATTTTATATGATGCCTTAAGGCTAGCTTTACTTTGTTGCAGCAGGATTTGTCTCCAAATTGACATAAGAGTAGAAATATCCTAGCCATATGCTCAAGAATCCAGTTGTAACAACCATAGGGCACCATACACATCTATTATACCATGTAGTGATACTAGTGTATGTAGAAGTTTTTCAAAGGGTGCTTCCAGTCTGTTAAGAAGGAAACAATCTGTTTCATAGAAGAGATATAAACAGGAGAAGAATAGGTTTCAGTTGGATTATGTTGGCTCAATCTCTTCTGAGCAATAATGAGATTTGTTTTTAATATAAACCATACAGTTTTATATAAAATATGCTGAGTCAGCTCTGGTCATGGTTTAAAAAAGTCACATTAGCATAAGGCTCTGGGTATAATCAGTATTCCCTGAGCAGGCACATAAGGAGATGGCAAAGAAAACCATATTAAAAAAACTCCAAACAAACACACAGTAATAACCTAATGATTCTGTTAAGTGAAAGGGTAGAAAAAAAGGCAACAATGACCAATGTCTAAAATACTTGCATTTAATCTTTACTTCAAGCAGCAGAAATAATTTTAAAAAACTATAGTAAGAGGAAGTGGTGATTTGTTCTACAGTCTATTTCCAAATTCTGAAACAGCAAGTATACACTTAAAATAGTGAGACATGATGTTCCTATAATCTTATGATTAATACATCATCTAAACACTTCTGTAGCTGTCAGATTCCTCCTAATTATGTGCAATGCTATCACTTCACATTGAACAAGTCAGTGAATTTTAGACACACACTTTAAAAAAAAAAATCAGAATATATCTATTTTCTCCTGACAGTATACCATCTTATTAAAATGATGGATTTGTTTTTGCTTGAACTTGAAAAATATATTGTTTGTGAGCCAAAAAAAAAATTAAAATAGGTTGTTATTCCCCTAGAGGGAAGTTTTCATATTAATGGATATTTCACAAACATTCAGTGTGTCATACATAGCTATTTTTTATTCCGTAGACTTTTTATATGTGCAGATTCCAGAGTTGTAATGTATAGAATGGTTGTATAACTTTACACATAACTTGGGCTAGGCATGCAATGTTGGAGAGCACAATACTTGAATTTATTAATGAAGCTGCTATCTAAAGCATACACATTTGCCCAAAGAAATGTAACACAAGCTTGCAACCAACTCAAAATTAATAAGTGAATTAGGAAAAACACTATACTATGTGATTTTGCACTATCCTACACCACACCAATAGTTCGATGTTTCTCATCTTGCCTCTTAAAAACTATATCAATACATGACTCTGTTTCTGCACTTCAGTTCACCACATCCAGTGAAGAAAAGATTCTGAATATCTTCATTAAAGGCTATGTAAACAGCAAATGTTTTATGCAGGCACTGGCATGCTTCAGTTCGAGGTTTTAACAAGTACCACATGCTCCATCCATCATGGACCACACATAAGTGGGCAGAGACTTTGCACTCTGGAATGTTCTGGAATTTTTAATTTAGGTTCTGCAACCTAAGGAGAAGATCAGCACCCAAACGACTTAACTGTGCAACATAATAGCTGCAAGTATTTCCTTTCCCCAGGCAACATTGCTGCCTGTAATTGAGTACTAAGCATTTAACAATTTACTGTTTTTTTCTGATCTAATGGAGAGATTGAAGAAATAATTGATGGAATTGTTAAAAAAATAAGTTCCTTCTGAAGAGGATGGAGATTGAAATTTTGTCAAAATGTGGTAGAGAATCCCTAAGATCCAATGATAAGATTTACTTCCTGAGGCATACAGAACAAGGTTAGTGGCAGAAAAAACTGTGAATGACTTCTGAAAAACACCCACAATCTGAGCTATATCTATTATTTTATATCCATTATTACACTGCTTGTGTAAAACAGTATTTGGATGTAGTGGTTCTCCAAACAGGGACACGAACACAGTTATCAAGCATAATTTATTATTTGTAGTTGGTCAAAGATGAGAAGTGTGGCAAAAGATTATGATGCAAATATCTAATCAACAAAATGGGTCCCTCTGTCCATGTGGGCAGGCAACATCTTGAGGGACAGTGGAAGATATTTTAGTCACCTCCAGGATCTGTCCCCTCACCCCCTTCCTGGGGATGCCTCCATCTCTGTGCCGTTCCATCTCCTCTCATCTTTTCTGCATCCTCCTATACCTCTCATCACACAGTCTAAAAAAATGGTGTCTAGGAGTACATGATCATAAAAGCGATACTGCTGTCAGACAGAAAAGGGGGTAGAATTTGTTACCGCAAGTGAACTGGGGAAATGGAAACTTGTCACCTTGGTGTGTTTGAGAATAAGAAGCTTCAGAAGCCTGTATCTGAAAAGAGAGTTGCTCAAAATTGAGACAAAATTATAAATAGCAGGAAACTTCACAGTTTTGTGTGAGTATTCACACAAAGAAATCATCATTTTTAGGCTGGATTCGCAAATAAGAAAATTCTCCAAAGAGTGGATGTTTTGCCACTACTGTCTTCTCAAAACAATGCCACATTCTGCAGACAAAAGTGAGAGTTTTCCTCAGAGAAAAAATTTGGGGTCGGTGGGGGCGGCTTTCAGTGTTGGCCACTCTTTCTGCCATGGTATTTCCTATGAAGGCTAAAGACAGTCTCAGAATAAAACAATACAATTCTAGCCTGCAGAAAAGCATGGGATGCTTTGCCCTATTCTTGCCCCAGAGAATATGCACTTAGTTTTGCATGAATTCTGGTTGCGAAATGTGAATTTTAGACTGTAGGACTTAGGTGTACTTCCTGTAGGTTAGTGCGTGCTTTTACCAGATCCTGATTTCATGTTGGGCCAAAATTTTGACATGTATCAGTACTCCAGTCATGCACCCTATTTTCCATAGAAAGGAAGGATGATTTTGTGGGCTAGAAGAAACTACACTATGGTCTGTGACAGAACTCTGACCTGGACAGTAACAGCACCAAGATCAATGGGAAATGTCAAGAACTACAACTATTGTGTATTTTTTGATAACTACATGGGACTACTAAAAAAATCTGCAAAACAAAAGTTTCACTGATATGGCTGCATTTCCCATTGCATGTAAGCATTAAGTGCACTATTGGCTATTACATACATCTCAGAGTTTGTTTAAAAGAAGCAAAAGAAGTGCTATGATTCTTCATATTCGTATCAGAGCAGCATTTTAGATCTTAAGATGGCATAGGACTCACAAGAATCAGTTCTGGGAACAAAGTGGCTGGGTGTTTAAACATAATTGAAAACTACCAGCCCTGATCTGACACCTGAAGTGCCCTGCTGCCTGAAAGTCAAAATATTCTGCCTCTTCTAAAATTACAGATTCACAGATTGCGTTGGGTTGGAAAGCACCCTCGAAGGTCATCTTATCCAACAGCCTCACAGTCAGCAGGGACACCTCCAACTGCATCAGACTACCAAGGGCCACATCAAGTCTGATCTTGAGTGTCTTCAGGAACGTTCCAGTATTTTACCACTCTCATTGTAAAGAACTTTTTACTTATGTCTAACCTAAATCTACCCTGCTCCAATTTAAAACCATTGCCTCCCTTGCTATATGTCCTTCTAGGCAGTCCTTCCCCAGCTTTCTTATAGGTGACCTTCAGGTATTGGAAGGCTACTATAAGGTCTTCCTTGTGTCTTCTCTTCTCCAGGATGAATAGCTCCAAATCTCTCAGCCTGTCTTCATAGCAGAGGTGCTCCGGTCTTTTTATCGTCTTTGTGACACTCCCCTGGACCTGCTCCAGCAGGTCTATGCTCCTCTTGTGTTGAGGGTCCCATAGGTGGACACAGTATTTCAAATGAGATCTTGGCAGGGCAGAGCAGAGTGGCAAAATCGCCTCTCTCAATCTGCCAGCCATGTTTCTTTTGGATGCAGCCCAGGATGCAATTTGCCTTCTGGCCTACAAGCGTGCATTGTTGGCTCACATCCAGCTTCTTGTCCACCAGTACCCCCAATTCGTTTTCTGCAGGGTTGCTCTCAATTTTGTCAGCCCCCAGCCTGTGTTAATGTTGAGGATTCCCCAACCTAGGTGCAGGACCTTGCACTTTGCCTTATTGAACCTCATGAAATTCTCCACAGCCCATCTCTCCAGCCTGTCCAGGTCTCTCTGGATGACATCCTGTACTTCAGTCTTATCATCCACACTACTGAGATTGGTATCATCTGCAAACTTGCTGAGGGTTCACTCAATCTTGCTGTCTATATCACTAAAGAAGACATTGAACAGAACTGATACAAATCAATTAAAAGAACTGGTCCCAGTCGTATAACAGCTACTATGGACTTTGTGCCTCTTGTTTGTGCTTTCCAAAAAATACACAGCCCTCATAGCTCTTAGTTTTGGAAATTGCTTCTGATTTATACTGCTTTCACAACTAATTTGTCCCAAATATTTCTCAAACATTATTGTCTTTCTTTGGACTAAAATATTTTCATAATATGGTCTATGAATTTGTAATGGTATAAATCAAAACAAATTGGGTCAGACTGAACCAGCAGTTTAACCTATTTACCCAACACAGAAGTGAGGGAAAAGTAACACATG
>VXBD01014283.1:599-3099 GCA_013399975.1 Indicator maculatus
GGCAGCGCGCCGCGACCAGGAGGAGGCGGAGGAGGCAAGATGGACGCGGGGTTCTTCCGCGTAAGTGCCGGCCTCAGGGCGGGTCAGGCGGGCAGGGAAACAGGGGAGCAGCCCCCGATACGGGGCGCGCGGNGGGCTCTGTCGGCCTCCCCAAGGCCTCGCTCGCCCGTTCCTGCCCCGCATCCCGGTGCGGCCTGGGCACGCCGGTTCTTGCGGCACGCCTCGCTGTGGCCGGGCCTCTGACTATGCTGGGGACGAGGAGTCCCACCGCGGTGGGGCTGGCTCCGTGCGGGCTTGCGCCACAGCTGCCTCCTGAGCTGCGCTCCGACGGCCCCTGAATGCGAGGAAGTGAGGGAGAAAAAACCGAGGGCAGAAGGGAGGGGATTTTGTAGTGGAATGCATTTTGGTGTCCACCTTCAAAGCAAATAAACAAAGCTGCCCCCTTTTTTAAGAGGGAATTTGAACGTTATGTAATATATGCAAAGTAAAAGGCCATTATGCTTGATTTTTTATGTTGCTTTTACTTATTTTTTAATCACTGAGTTTTTCTTTCCTGTAGATGCTAAACAGTAACTTATCTAGGGTATATTTCTTTTCAGTCTTTTCTCCCATTAGTTAGAAGGAACCGATTGTGTGTGGGGTTGTTTCTTGCTGATTTTGAAAACCAATTTAATTTCCCAAGATTCATTCATTTGTTCAGCCCTGTTATTTTCTGTTCCTGCAACTGGGCTGCTTCTAAACCATGAGGGCTCACCTAACCCTTCTCTTCATTCCATATGGTGCTACCATCCTAGCCTGAGGAAAAAAAAAAACAGTTACAAGTTAAAACCTCCTCTTGCTGTAATGCAACTGTTCAAGAGTTTACCAGTCCCAAGTATTTCTAATTGACAGCAGAGTTACTGAAGCTGAAAACACTCAGTTAAAAAAAAATCTTAATATTTTAAACAGACCTGTGAAGGGTGGCTTGATAAAAACAAAAAGCAATGTGGATAAAATTTCATTCCTTTCCACTTTTAGGTTGTGGAATAATTAAAAAAGTATAGAACATGAAATTTTGGAGTGATCTGACAAGTGTTGTGTTTGTGGCAAGGAAGCCACAAAGCAGTTAGGCTGCAAGTAACATAAAGAGTTTTAAACTGATTTAATCCTTGCCGCAGCCAGTTTTTACAGTAACTGTGTTCCAGTAAATGGGAATCAGAGCTTGATGGACTGGTTTGGGTTGGAATGGACCTTAAAGATCATCCAGTTCCAACTCCCTGCCATGGGCAGGGACACCTCCCACCAGTTTAGGTTGCTCAAGGCCTCATCCATCCTGGCTTTGAACACTTGGGCCTGGCATGGTAATACTTTGTTTCCTTTCAAGATCTGATGAGTGTAGCATGTTACCTTGGTAATTCAAGGTGCCTGCTGATCAGATGCAGTGCTTAGGTGATGTTACAATTTGAGCTTTTTGTTATTTGTTATCTTTTGGTTCCTCAGCAGCTTCTCTTATTGCTGGTACTCAGCTTCTTCCTCTGTGCTTAGTAAACTTCATGCATTAAATTCCTGATTTCCACCAGTCAGGTTGGCTTACTTGAATAAACTTCACTTCAGGTGTGACCTGTGGGTTTCTTTTGAATCATCAGCACTTGGTGACAGACCTGTACATAACTGGGGATCCTGTGTGGTTATGTTTACTTTTGTGCAAGTAAATTTTCCAGAACTGGACTTTCAAGCCTTTCAATTCCAAATGAATTAACCTATAGTTTGTGTTCATGTAAGTGGAACAAGTTGGTGAACTTCAACAGAGCATGATCAATAAACCACAATTCTTTGTACTGCTGCTGGCTTCACCTTGGGTCATTTCCTTCAGAGTCATTTACCCAAAGGTTTCATAGGTGTCACTGAACAAATAGGATGGGTTTGCTCTTGGCCAGAGGAAAAAGAGCTTGTTCCTCCTGAGGAGTCTGTGAATTCCAGCACAAATCCTTTTCCTAGCAGTCTGATGCCACTGTGCTTTTAAACTTGTAAGCAGTCTGACAGGGAGATTAAATGATTAAGGTGTCACAGTGTGGAGCTCAGGAGCCTGCTGACCCCTGGGTGATGATCAGGCTCTGGTGCTAGGGTTGGAAAACACCTGCAAAGGTGTATTTGCCTACTGGGTGGTATGACTGCTGGTGATGTCACTGTGCAGTGCAGATAGGTGGAAAACTGATGCTTGCAGGCAGTTGAGTGTCACACAGCCTAAAAATGCTCTTCCCTGTGCCGTAGGGAACCAGCGCAGAGCAGGACAATCGCTTCAGCAACAAGCAGAAGAAGCTGTTGAAGCAGTTGAAATTTGCAGAATGCTTAGAAAAGAAGGTAAGTCGAGGAGGATGAGAAGATAACAGCAATCAAAGACCATTTTCAATGGAGTAATTTGGTATCAGGTGGGACTTAGAGGAATGTGAAGAATGTCTTCTCTAAAACGGTTGCAAAGTATGGAGCTGGTCCTTCTTCAGGCTGTATTGGCCCTAACCTG
>VXBD01014283.1:5599-18950 GCA_013399975.1 Indicator maculatus
GCATGCATGAATCTTGAACTTTCACAGCAGGGTGTGAGGTGCTTAGCAGGATGTCATCTGCAGTGGTAGGCAATTACACAGCTTCTGTGCATTGTGCAGATGTTAAGAAAGGTTGCCAAGCAAGGAGAATCAAAACCATTTGGGGAACAACACCACCACCAACAAAAGAAAAATGCTTAGCAAATAATTCTCTCCAGTCCTAGCAGCGTTCTAGTGGTGTGGCTGTGATTTAAGGCCCCTGATTTCCTGCGTGGCAGCAGCCACACAGTCCACAAATATTTATCAAACCCACAAAGGATTAACAGGCCTTGCTCTGAATATTTTATGGTAAGACACAAAAGGCAAATTAATAGTACAATAAACTTAGATTGCTAAGAAATCATTAGGGAAAGATTAAAAAAAAAAAAAGAAAAGAGAAAAAAAAATAGTTTTTGAGTGCTATCTGTACTTTAGCCCCCATGGTAGCTTTAATTTAAGTTTAATAGAGTCTCTCTGTTGTTTTTTTCAGATAACCTGTTTGTCTTCCTGTCATATCTCTTTGCAGAACCCAGATTCCAAAATGATGCAAATCAACCTGACTGGTTTTTTGAATGGGAAAAATGCTAGGGAGTTCATGGGAGAACTGTGGCCACTGCTATTAAGTGCACAAGAAAACATTGCTGGTATTCCAACTGCCTTTCTGGAACTGAAGAAAGAAGAAATAAAACAGCGACAGGTAGGGAGGGTTTATTAGGATTGGGGATGAGTTGTGGAGGTTGTGGAGTCTCCTCTAGAGGCTTTCAAGACCCATTTGGATGTGTGCCTGTGGGACCAGCTCTAGGCCTTCCTGCTGTGGCAGAGTGGATTCAATCTTGAGGTCCCTTCCAACCTGCTATTCTGTGGTTCTATTGAGTTGTGACCACTGGGCAGAATTGTACAGCTGCAGATATTTTGTATTCAGCAGAAATCTTCTGTCTGGGCAATGTATTTTAGTCCTGAAGCATTGTGGTGGTGGTGCACATGGGGGAAGGTCTTTGTGGTGCCTCTGAGTTAAGTGATTGTATTTGGTTGCATAGATAGAGCAAGAGAAACTGGCTTCTATGAAGAAACAAGATGAGGACAAGGAGAAGAGAGATAAGGAAGACAAAGACAACAGAGAAAAAAGGGACAGATCCAGGAGTCCAAGAAGGTAATGGAAATGCAGAGGCAAAGTGTCTGTCTTCACTTCAGAACAGAGTGAGGGGCATGTGGCAGAGAGAACTAAATGGAACTTTGGGCACATTTGCCTTAGCTGTTTTTGCAGGCTGCCTTGAGGTACTGAACAGGTCCTGCAAAGAAGCTAGAGCAGCTTTGACCTTGGTGGTGTTTATATTGGGAACTGTCTGCAATGGTTTGGCTGTTCCAGGCTTTGTTGGAGTTTTTTGTAAGGGTTTGGGGGTTTTTTTGTGTGTGTGTTTGGGCTCTTAATTCAGCTGTTAAAGTCTGAAGCAGTCTCACCTGTGTTCCTAGCACTGTAAAGGGTCCTGACACTCTGCCTGATTCAGAAGAGCTTTTAGGGGCTTGGAGATGAGATTTTATTCTTCTCTGCGTTCTCCTCTCCTTCCCAGGCGCAAGTCAAGGTCTCCTTCCCCTCGCAGGAGGTCGTCTCCTGTGCGGAGGGAGCGGAAGCGCAGCCACTCGCGCTCCCCCCACCACAGAACCAAGAGCCGCAGCCCTACCCCTGTGCCGGTGAAGAAGGAGATGACTCCTGAGCCAGAGCCCTCTGTGAAGCCAAAGGAGACTGTTGTTCAAGAGGCAACTTCAAACAGGTGAGAGTGGTGACTGTGCAGAACCAGGGATAACCCTGCCAAAAATGGACCTGGTCTTGTTACCTGCCTGCAGCTTCGCCTGGGGGGATGCCTGCTTCCTCCTGTCCCTCTGCAGTGGCCAAAGGAGATGTTTCATGATCTTCAGTAAGAAGGACACAGAGCTGCTGGAGTGAGGCCAAGGGAGGGCCACGAAGATGAGCCAAGGGCAGGAGCACCTCTGCTGTGAGGACAGACTGAGGGAGCTGGGGGTGTTCAGCCTGGAGGAGAGAAGGCTCCAGGGGGACTTTAGAGCTGCCTTCCAATAGCTGAAGGGATCCTCCAGGAAGGCTGCAGAAGGACTTTTCATGAGGGTGTCTAGAGACAGGATAAGTCAAAATGGTTTGAAGCTGAGGCAGAGCAGGGTTAGACTGGAGCTGAGGAAGCAGCTCTGCAGTATGAGGGTGATGAGACTGTGGAATAGACAGCCCAGGGAGGCTGTGGATGTCTCCTGCCTGGGGGTGTTCAAGGCCACGTTGAATGAGCCCTTGAGCAGCTGAATCTAGTTGAGAGGTGTCCCTGGGCGTGGTGGGAAGGTTGGAGCAGATGGTCTCTGAGGTCCCTTCCAACCTGAGCCATTCTAGGATTTCTTTTTTTCCTTTCTGGAATTCTAAAGGCACCGTGCTTAGCTGCCACCATGGTTTCACTGTGCTGATCATCTTTTCCACTTTGGACAGTGCCATTTTGTTTTGTAGCAAGCTGATACACAGCCTGTGGTGTATTACTTTTTTCTTCTCTTTGAATCCTTGTGCCACATTCTGATTCTTTCCACAGGTTTGGAATAGGATGACATCACTTCGTGAAGGATAGGCAGGAGAATGTTCATAGCCTCTGAAGTGTTAGCCCATGGGCTGTGGTTTGTGCTTATAAATTCTTTCCTTTTCACAGTGATGTCCCAAAAGCTCCTAAACCTGAACCTCCTGTACCAGAGACTAAGGAAAATTCACCAGAACGTAACTCAAAGAAGGAGAGGGAGAGGGAGAGGGAGAAGGAGAGAGAGAGGGAGAAGGAGAAGGAGAAGCCTCGGCAGAGGTCCCCAACTCGCTCCAAGTCCAGGTCAAGGTCCCGGTCACGTTCTCCGTCTCATTCTCGACCGCGGCGGCGTCACAGATCACGGTCAAGGTAGGGCTGCAGTTTGTCTTGGTTGGGAGGGTTCAGAACTGAAGGTTTCCTTCTGAATGTGAATATGTTTTGAGAGACCTTGAGCTGTGGGTGTTTTAGGCCAAATGAGAAAGGCATTCAACGGATGAAGCTGTTTGGGAGTTGTTCTCTTCCTATCAGTTCATGAGAAAGTGCTGGAGGAGTGTGGTGCCTAATGCTGAGCATGGCACTTGTTAGGCAGTGGGAATTGTGTAGTCTTCTTATAGGAGATAGATTTTGTACAGTCATAGACTGGCTTGGGTTGGGAGGGACCCTGAAGATCATCTAGTTCCACCCCCATGCCATGGACAGGGACATCTCCTAGCCCAGCTTGCCCAAGGCCCCATCCAACCTGTCTTTGAACACTACCAGGCTTGGAGCCTCCACAGCCTTTCTGGGCAACCTGTTCCAGTGCCTCACTGCCCTCATGGGGATGAATTTCTTGCTAATGTCTCATCTAAATCCAGCTTCTTCCAGTTGGAGCCCTCATCCTGTCACTATGGGGGCTGATGGCTTTTGATTTGGTGCTCAAAATTTGATGATGATGATGCTGTAAATGATTTTATAATATTGTTGTCATTATTCTATAGTTATAGTATAATGTTACTATATTGTTGTTATTTTGCTACTCAGTAGAGCGATGTTGGTAAACTTAAAGCACTGACTGAGCCTCAGTGCACCCTTCGCATCATCATCAAAATGCTCCTTTTGAGGTACTTGGAGAAAGGCAACTTGGCACTCCAGTGCCCTGAGGATAAAGCTCCTCAAATGTGGAGGTTAGATAGCTGCTTTTCACTGGAATTTCTGATCATGACAGGTCTTACTCCCCTAGAAGGCGACCCAGCCCCCGCCGACGACCATCTCCGCGGAGAAGGAGCCCTCCCAGGCGAATGCCTCCCCCACCCAGACACAGAAGAAGCCGCTCCCCAGTCAGGAGGTAAGGTCCCCTCCTTTGAGATAAGCCACTTGGAAAGCTGATGGGAGCATTAATGGTGAGGAATGAGTGTCACCAGCATGCCCTTGTCCCTCTTAGCACTGGCAGGTGTGTGAGCGATGTGAAGGCTGCAGGGTCACATTTCAGAGGTGTGTTGTGGGGGAGCACAGTGGCAGCTGTGGAATGATTCCTTTTGAGTTGAAACAGTGCTGAGAATCCCTGCTGGAAAAGTGACAATTTCACAACTGGAACTTCTTCAGATGGCTCTGGATAGCCCCCACTGTAGATTGACATGACATCTTCCAGCACTTTTTTTCCTTAAGTCTTAATATTCTTTTGGGTTGTTGTTTGGGTTTTTGGTTGTGGGTTTTTTTCTGGGGGGTGTGTGGTTTTTTTGTTTGGTTTGATTTTTGGTTTTTTTTGTCTCCCCTGCCTGGGGTAAAAAGCTAGAACAACTGGATTTTAATGGTGGGAGGTTTTTTATTATGACTTACACTTCCATCATAAAAGACTGGAATAGGCTGCCCAGGGAGGTTGTAGCTGCCTCCTCCCTAGGGCTGTTCAAGGCCAGGTTGTATGAGGCCTTTGAGCAGCTGAGTCTAGTTCAGAGGTGTTTCTGCCTGTGGCAGGGATGTTGGAGTAGATGACCTCTAAGGTCCCTTCCAACATGAGCCATCCTAGGATTCTATGAAAGTCAAAATACAATTTTGACCTGAATTTTGCTTCTTCACATTCTGTTACTTAAAATCTTGAAGCTCTGCTCTGTGATGTTGGAGGTGACATTTTTGACAGTGGAAGCAAAGCTCTGAGTGGCCTTGCAGCAATGTCAAAACAGACATTTGTCTTCAGAGGAGGAGAACAGGTTCTTGTCCTCTTCATAGGAAGAGAATTTAAGTGGTGCTTCCTGTGTCCAACTGCTGTTCATTTTAGGAAGGATTTTACTCTTTTTTAATGCCTGTTCTTTTTTTTTTTTTTTTCCCTCTTTTTGTATGCCGAAGTGATGACTATTTATTCCCCCCCCACCCCTGAGTTTCTAAAGAGGTTAATTTCACACAGTGACTTGGGGAAAACTCTGACAAGTATCAAACATGTATGTTGCAAGAGCTCCCTTTCAGCAAATGTTTATCTTGCTCAAGGTAGGGTTTCTTTTTTCCAGGTTCTCAGGGATTCTGCAGCCAAAGGTGGATTCTGCAGGTACACAAATTGCAACAGAACTTGCCACAAATTTTGCCTCAGAATTCTAGAGGCCCTACCTTTTTCAAATGCCCAAAGTAAAGCTGAAGGACTAAAAAGAGATGGACCAGATGGATTTTGAGTTGTTAAAAAGTTGTTGTCTGAATTTTTTTTTACCCCCTGCTGTAAGAACTTCTCAGTGTACTTGCACACTAAACTCTTTTAAGATCTGTTCTGAAGGTCCTTAAATCACATCTGCTAACACTCCAGAAGTTGAGAGCCCGAACAGAACTAATTGCCGCCAGGAGGAAAGCTTAGTCATAGTCTATAGATTGACAGACAGCAAGCAAAGGTGACACTAACCAGGTTTTGCTCACTGTATAGTTAAAAAAGTAACTGAAAGGTTGGTGGTTGTTCTCCTCCCTGCCAAGTGTTGAAGGCTGTCCGTGGCTCTGTGTATGTGCTTGCAAACAAATGCAGCTCTGTGTTCATGCTCAAAAGGTTTCTGCAGCTGGGTAGAGTCTTAAGGTTGTGTTCGATTTGCAGGAGAAGAAGATCATCAGCATCCTTATCTGGCAGCAGCTCTTCCTCCTCCTCCTCACGTTCCCGGTCACCACCAAAGAAGCCACCTAAAAGAACTGTGTCCAGCCCTGCCCGCAAGACTCGCAGGCTGTCTCCTTCCGCCAGCCCTCCCCGCCGCAGGCACAGACCATCCCCACCAGCCAGCCCTCCTCCCAAACCACGCAGGTCTCCAACCCCCCAGCAGTCCAACCGCGCGAGGAAAAGCCGCGGCTCAGTGTCACCCAGCAGAGCTTCAGGTACTGCCGGCAGAAGGGGGCCCCCAGCAGCTCTGGTGGGTCGGTTGCATGAGCTCAGAAGCAGGCAGGGGTGGAACTGTAGCATGGCTTGGGTTGAAGGTATCTCAGAGGTCATTTGCTTCAACCTCTCTGGGGCAGGGACACCTCTCAACTAGATTTGGCTGCTCAAGGCCTCATCCGGCCTGGTCTTGAACACCCCCAGGCAGGAGGCACCCACAAACTCCTTGGGCTGCCTATTCCAGAGTCTCACCACCCTCTTACTGAAGAACTTCTTCCTCAGCTCCAGTCTAACCCTGCTCTGCCTCAGCTTCAAACCATTTCCCCTTGTCCTGTCTCTAGACACCCTCATGAAAAGTCCCTCTGCATCCTTCCTGGAGGATCCTTTCAGGTCTTGGAAGGACCTGCTCACTGCAGGGGCCTTGGGGTTAGGTGACCTTTAAAGGTCCCTTCCAACCCATTCTGTGGCTCTGTCTTTCAGCACCCAAACACAAGAGTACTGAAAAAAGAGAATCCCCTTCACCAGCGCCAAAACCGAGGAAAGCAGAGCTGTCTGAGTCAGGTATGGCTCTCACCTTGCAGCACTGGGCTTGGGGGTGGGGTTTTTAATCCTAGATGGCTGACAATAAAGGCAGTGACAAAGTGCTGAGCCCTATTGGCAAACTGGCACTGAACTCAAGAGTTGTCAGAAGTCACCAAATGATCACTCACGCTGCCTCAAGTGTTTTTATCCAAGCTTCATAAGAAAAAAAGCCCAACCAGAGGGTGCTCCAGCCTCAAAGTTATGTTTGGATTTGATGGTCTGCTATGAAATGACTTTGCTTCTGCCTGAAAAAGGCAAATTTCCTGTCTTGTGTTGAAGTATTGTGTCCTGCTGTGTACCTTTCAGAAGAAGATAAAGGAGGTAAAATGGCTGCAGCAGATTCAGTTCAACAGAGGCGTCAGTACAGAAGGCAAAACCAGCAGTCTTCATCTGGTATGGCTCACAGGGATTTCCTAGCACTGGGTTGTAGTTTTGCAGGGAATAGTTTGGGAAGTTCACTGATTTAAAAACTCTGTGCACTGCAGTGCTGTGTCAGCTTCATTGTAGATTTACCACTCCTAATAGAGTCACTTTAGTTACTGCTTATGAAGAAGGTAACTTGTAAAGGTTATAGTAGAACTATTGTCAGTGGGTTTGCATCTTTAAAAGTTGCACTTTTAAACTCTTAACACCACACAGCAAAGGTTGTTTGCTGTGGATCATTTCAGCTGCTGCTGCAGTAGGTTATTTCTGAGCAGTTTGGATTCTTCTGTCTTGCTTGAGATGAGTAAATTCACCTGGGCCTGGCACAGGTCTGTGTCAAATTAGTTTATGTCCATGTAATGTTTCCATAAGTGACTGCAGCTCACTATATAAGTAAGTTAGGCTTCCTGTGCATAGCTGAGGTGCTGCAGATCCTCTTCCCCAGCTCTCATTTATTTACCACCTGACTTCAACCAACACTTGTAGCTAAACTGCTCTTAGGTAGAAGCTTCTTTTGTGGGAGAGAGGAAGTGAGCAGCTCCGACTGCAGTATAGCCCTCAAGAACTGTGTTAATAGAGCCAGGAGACTCATTTTTCAGACTGATTCCTCTTTCTTTCTAGATTCTGGCTCTTCATCTTCATCTGAAGAGGAAAGAAATAAAAGATCCAACGTGAAGAACGGGGAGGTGGGGAGGCACCGCCGCCACTCTCACTCCCGCAGCCCCTCGCCGTCGCCACGGAGACGCCAGAAGGAGGCCTCCCCTCGGTAATTCCTCCTTACCCTGGACATCTTCTCTTGCCTCTCATTTCTCCCTAAGCTGAACATCTCCTTCTCTTACCTCACTTCTGCTGTGCACCTGTCAGCAAACACAGCCCAGAGCTAAGTCGTGCCTAGCTTGCTCAGTCTTGTTTCAAGCTGGTGTTCTTGTTGGGCTTATTTGCTGAGCTACACTGAACTTTGTCTGATGATGTTCACTTCTGACTTCAAACATGTGGCAGATAGATTTGTTTGTTTTGTTTTCCCTCCACTGCTGTCAGGATGCAGATGGAAAAGAGGTGGCAATCACCAGTGATGAAAAGGTTGGTTAGAAATTTATCTGTTCAGCAGAATTTACATCCAGGAAATCATTTAGGCTCTCATTTATGTAGTCATAGGTGGGTGCTTGCCATGCTTTGTCCTATGGACTCACACTCCAGAGTAGTAGGGAGGGAAATTCAGGCTGCTGTGTTCCTTCACTTGTGGGATCTGGGAGCATTTCACTGACAGAGACATGCCCAGGAGAACACCTGTCCTGTCCCTGTCATTGCTCACTCTTTAATTCACATAAGCCTGTAACAACTCAGACATTAATGTTGTTAGCCTCTCCTGATACCTGAAAATGACCTCACTTCATCAGTTATGTGGCACTGCTAGTAGTAGACAAGTAGTAGACTAGTGGTGAACCCCTGGTTTCTTTTCTGTTCCATATTGTTAACATTTTTGCTTGAGCAATTGTTTATTCTGTGTTCTCACAGTCTAGGAGGGTGCAGGGAGCTGAGTGCTGGGTGGGTTTATTAATCTGTTATAATGACCCCTCTGAGCAACCTGTAATTTAGATTGAGCTAGGATAAACTTGCAGTGAACATCATGATATGATGAGTGGAATAGGCTGCCCAGGGAGGCTGTGGATGTCCCCTCCCTGGGGCATGTTCAAGGCCAGGCTGGATGAGGCCTTGAGCAGCTGAGTCTGGTTGAGACTCGTCCCTGGGCATGGTGGGGAGGTTGGAGCAGATGAGCTCTGAGGTCCCTTCCAACCCAAACCTATGAATCCATGAGCTTCCAGAAGAAAATGGCAGAGAGCTGGGCTTCCAGCACTTGCAGTGGAGATGTTACTAGACCAGGTTAAGCAGGAGGTGAGGTTGTCTCCTGGCTGCCCTGTGGGCTCTGGCAGTGACAGTGAGATAGGGCTTGGCCCACACTGCTTTTCCATCAGTGATTCTGAACAAGATGTTTTTGTACAATGAAAGCAGACCCCCCAGCCCACCCCCAAAAAAAAAAAAAAAAAAAAAAGCATCCCCTGAGGACTCAACTGCAGCTTTTCTGAGCCATCTCTCTGCTCCTTCAGCCGCAGGAGGAGGAGTCCCTCGCCCCCACCAGCCAGGCGCCGCCGCTCCCCCTCGCCTGCTCCCCCTCCCCGCCGGCGGCGCTCACCCTCCTTACCCCGCAGAAGGTGAGTCTGGGGTGGTCTGGTCTGGTCTGGTGTGGTTTGGTTTGGTTTGGTTTGGTTTGGCATGGAGTGGCTGCTTTTGGCTTGTTGGCTTCCAGCTGTGCCGTGTCAAAAAGAGATGCTGTGACAGCAGCTCCTTCATTCCCAGCTCTCTGAGGGCACTGTGGGAGATTTTGGGTGGTGGGTGTGTGGAGATGTAACTGGGTGACACCTGTGGAGGTGGTTCTCAAGAGGTTTGGTGTTAAATGAAGTTCTAAAGAATTTTTAGAGGATTTTCTCCTTCTTTGGCCAAGCTTTAGCCTGGAGATGAGAAGGCTGAGAGGGGATCTAATCACTGTTTATGAATACTTTTAAAGGTGGATGTGAGGAAGGTGAGGCCAAGCTCTTCACTGCTACCCAGTGATAGGATATGGGGCAGTGGATGCAAACTGGAAGCCGGGAGGTTCCACCTCAACATGAGGAGGAACTTCTTTGCTGCGAGGGTGGTGGAGCCCTGGAGCAGGCTGCCCAGAGAGGCTGTGGAGTCTCCTTGTCTGGAGAGCTTCCAACCCCACCTGGACACACTCCTGTGTGCCCTGCCCTGGGTGCTTCTGCTTTAGCAGGGGGTTGGTCTGGATGATCTCCAGAGGTCCCTTCCCCCCCCTGCCACTCTGTGATTCTGTGAACTGCAGGACGCTTGCGAGTGCTGAGCCTGACTGGCAGCTGAGCCTTTGTTGTCTCCGCAGGTCTCCATCCCCGCCCCCGCGCAGACGCTCCCCCTCCCCCCGGAGGTACTCTCCGCCCATCCAGCGCCGCTACTCTCCCTCGCCGCCGCCCAAGAGAAGAACAGCCTCTCCTCCTCCCCCGCCCAAACGCAGGGCATCTCCTTCTCCACAGTCCAAGCGTCGAGTCTCCCACTCGCCCCCTCCCAAGCAGAGGAGCTCCCCCAGCAAGCGGCGCTCCCCTTCCCTATCTTCCAAGCACCGGAAGGGGTCTCCTCCCAGCAGGTCCAACCGGGAGACTCGTTCCCCACCACAGAACAAAAGGCATTCACCTTCACCAAGGCCTAGAGCTTCTCATACCTCTGCAAGCCCCCCACCCCCACCACCACGGAGAGGAGCTTCAGCTTCACCCCAGAGGAGGCAGTCTCCATCACCAAGCACCAGACCCATCAGGAGGGTGTCAAGAACGCCGGAACCTAAGAAGACAAAGTAAAAAAATCCTCCTTTGGGCTTTGGGGAGAGCTGGGGAAGCACATTCCCGTGACTCTCATGGCTTGGGGTTGCTCAGGTGCTGCTGGTGGCTCCATTCAGCTTCCACCATCGTAACACTGATTGGTTTTGGAAGCATCTGTTAAAGTGCAGACGGTGGGAGAAGCATTAAAGAGGCTTCATGGAGGCTTTGAAAGGTCTTTTAATAGCACAGGAAAGCTTGAGAGAAGTTTTGTTGCCAGCTTTGTTTAAAGCTAAATGAACTTTCTCTTGATTTAAAGTTAATTCTGGGAGGTTAAGCAGCACTTCATTAGCTGATAAATCTGTTCATCAGTGCTCATCCAGGATAAGCTGCTGAAATTCTCAGTGTTGGGGTTTTCTTTTCTGTAGTGTGAGGCTGCTCTCAGAGCAGATGGTCCAAAGCGTGGTGCTGGCTGCTTAATTTTTGCAGAGAGAAAATGTAGCTGCCTGCCACGTCTGGCACTGTCTCTGCTGGATGCTGAGAGAGAGCATTGCTCTTCTCCTGGCTTTTCATGTGGTTATAAAGCAGCCCTCAGCAAAAGGAGCACTCACTCCTGAGCTGCTTTTGTTTAACAAGCTCTCACCTTGCAGTGTCCCCACAGAGGGGCTGGGTGGTTGTGTCTTCAGTGAGGTGCCAGCAGAGTTAACTAATCCCACTTCAGGTGGCAGCTTAAGCAGCTCAGGTGTTCATCTGGCTCTCTTGCTATGTTTTGCTGTCTTGTTTTGTCTCTCCTCTGTCTCTCAGCAGGAGCTAACCCCAGCTCTTGTGCTTTCCAGGGCCTCCACGCCGAGCCCGCGCTCTGCCCGGCGAGTGTCTTCATCACGCTCTGCTTCGGGATCCCCTGAGCCAGCACCAAAAAAACATCCAGGACCTCCATCTCCTGCTCGCTCCCGCTCCCCTTCTGCAAACTGGTCACCTGCAAAAAAGCCTAAAAGCCCAACTCAGAGCCCATCACCTGCAAGGGTATTTGTTTGACTTAGAAAAGCTACACTGGGTTGGGTTAGATGACACAGATCCAGGCTGGGTGCAGAGTGGGTTGAGGGCAGCTCTGAAGAAAGAGCCTTGGGGGGGGTGTTGGTTGCTAAGCTGCCCAGGGAGCCAGCAGTGCCCTCAGGCAACCCAGAAGGCAGCTGTGTGCTGGGCTGCAGCCAGAGGAGTGTGGGTAGCAGGGCAAGAGAGGAGATTCTGCCCCTTTGCTTTGCTCTGCTGAGACCTCACCTCCAATCCTGCATTTGGAGAGAGTCCAGAGGAGGCCACAAAGATGATCCAAGGGCTGGAGCACCCATGCTATGAGGATAGGCTGAGGGAGCTGGGGTTGTTCAGCCTGGAGAAGAGAAGACTCCTGCTGGGAAGAGAACAATTCCATTTAGCATCCTTATCTCTTCTCCCAAGGAGCTTCCTTCCTAGGGACTCTTCCATCCTTTGCCAGAGGGAGTTGAGTCCACTTGGCAGTCTCAGTGAGGGTGAAGAGCTCTGCCTGGTGTTGCTGTCAGCAGCATATGGAGCAGGTTCTGTTTAAGCATCAACAGCACAGCCATGCATTAGGGCATCTGTCTGCTAGGATTGCTTCTGGATCCTTCCAGCAGGATTTCTTCTGGGCTAAGTCCTTCTGAGCCCCCTACTGTTGTGTGCTGCTCCCAGTTGATTAGGAATGTGACTTCCCCCCACATCTGTAAACAGTGTTGACTTCACTGAGTTTCAGAGCTCTTGGTCCACTCAAATTGCCCAGCATGGCTGTGGCCTTGTTTTAACAACATCTTGAAACCCTTAGGGGATGAGTTGGGTTGGAAGGGACCTGAAAGATCATCTCAGAGTTCATCCAGATCCAAACCCCCCTGCCATGGGCAGGAGCACCTTCCACTAGGCCTAACCTTTCTCTGTTGAATTTTGTTAACAGAATTCAGATCAAGAAGGGGGTGGAAAGAAGAAGAAGAAAAAGAAGGATAAGAAGCATAAAAAGGATAAGAAGCACAAGAAACACAAAAAGCATAAGAAGGAGAAGGCTGTGGCGGCCGCGGCAGCTGCTGCAGCTGCTGTTGTGGCTGCACCAGACACCACCTCAGCACAGGAGGACCAGGAGGCAGAGACAGAACCCAAAAAGGTAGGAATTTGGTAGCTGTGCTAGGGTCTGGTGTGAGCTAAGAGCTGGAGGTGAGTGTTCCCTGTGCTCCACACACCAGCAGTGTGCCTCAGGGTGCAGCTCACTGTCCTGCCAGGCTCTTGGGTGCTGCCTGGTGACAGGACAAGGAACAGTGGGCACAAGCTGGAACCCAGGAGCTTCCACCTCAGTGTGAGGAGAAAATTCTTTACGGTTAGGGTGCTGGAGCCCTGGAGCAGGCTGCCCAGAGAGGTTGTGGAGTCTCCTCTGGAGACTTTCCAAACCCACCTGGATGCGTTCCTGTGTGACCTGCCCTGAGCAGTCCTGCTCTGGCAGGGGGGTTGGACTGGATGATCTCCAGAGGTCCCTTCCATTCTGTGGTGTTCCTCAGAGGTTTGGGGGTGCTGCAGCCTGGCTGAGCAATCTGGCACTGAAGAAATGCTCTCTCTCTTTCTTTGAAGGAGACAGAAAGTGAACCAGAAGACAACTTGGATGACCTAGAAAAACACCTGCGAGAGAAGGCCCTGAGGTCCATGAGGAAGGCTCAAGTGTCCCCCCCCTCCTAGGCAGAGACCCCTTTGATATAATAATGTACATTTTGATTGGATTTTTTTTCCTTTTTTTTTCTTTTTTTTTTTTTTGGTTTGTACTCAGAATTCAATTTCCAATGGCTAAATGTGTTTGAGCTTTAGACTATAACATTTGTTGTCAGAATTGCTTAGGTTTGGAGGTTCACCATGTACAGAGGGCCTGGATTTACATGACAAAAGGTGTCCACAGTGTGCTAGTGACATTCTTTCATTGCCAGTCAAACATTTCAGCTAGAGGGAGACTTTTTTTAGAAGCAGTAGGGATTTGTTTGGAAGCTTTTAAACACCACTCTCAGTTCCCCAGTTCCTTTGGAAACCCAACGGGGGGGGAAAAAAAAAACCCTGGAAGCAGA
>VXBD01014285.1:0-67276 GCA_013399975.1 Indicator maculatus
GATTCTATGATTGTATGATTCTATGATTCTAATTTGACTGCCATTAATAATTAGTGCAGAATAAACCCAACACAGCAAGACAGAGACTGTATGAAGTAACACTGATCCTGAGCAAAGACCAGAAAATCAAGAAACTTCTTTGTCAGTGTGAGTTGACTTTGTAATATTTGTGTAAAAATAACGGTATCTTAACTGATTCGTGCATGAAGTTACTTCCATTTGTAAGCAGTTCAGATATCAGATTAAAATAGGAAGTGTTAAATATATGCGACCATTTTATATGAAAATTCTTACCTTAGAGAAATACAGACACTTTGTAAAGAAAAGGCCACGTGCATGGCCATGTGATCCTTCCTCTGACATCATTATAATTATTATTAATGGATTCGACAGGAGTAAATCTGGATCCCAGATATAAGAGAACAACTTAAATAGTATAGCACAGGTACTCTTTTCAGTTTTCCTCCACAAGCCAATCTACTCAAACAGATTTACAGTCCAACAGCTAGAGTGCATGTTAATGAATGATAAATGCATCCAGCAGTTGCTCTTATATTCCATTTCAGATTAATAATATAGAGAAAAATTCCCTTTTCCCAGTAGTAAGTTCACACATGGCTGATGTAGGAATAGAGGGAATACATACTAACTTCCAAAATGGAAAATAGACAGGAGATATAATCTGTCAACTCTCTTTCACATCATCCAGCTACAAGAAAACCTTTGAAACCATTGAAGTTTTGATTACAGCATTGATCTAAACCAGTAGAAAGAGAAGATGAATTTAGTGTACCTGAAAATAATTGCTTTAGGATTAGCTTGACATTCACACAGATAAACTGGAAAGAGACACTTTCCTCAGTATAGAAGTGAGACAGAAAATTAGATTTCACCCAGGCAGAAAAACTTACAGATTCTAATCCAGGAAAACATATGCTTACAAAATTGACCATGGGTATAGTAACTGATCTTGGACATTGTAGTGTAATTGGCTGTCATCCCTTGTGGATTTTGTCCTAAAGTTACAACCAAATCCTATTAGAGCAGTGATTTGGAAAAACGTCATCAGAGTTTGTATTTTTCGTTCCTGGGAGAACCTCTAATAAATTGGAAGAAACTTGTTTCTTGGAAAAGCACTGTGAAAATATTGTCTGCTGGCAGATAAAACCATCTGCAAATCAATGGGAGGGAATCAGATTATAAACTTCAACACCATAAAGTGACCTACACATGACATCGATTCCCTTAAGAGGTGGAAGATAACATGTAGGCTAAAGCACAGGATAAGTATTGGCCTTTGTTATGTACAACATGTTATCCACAGGAGGGGAAAGATGAACTGCAACTATATCTGTCAGCACTTGAAAGATGTTTTGGTTTTTCTTTTAGCAATACATTAATCAGGAAATAAGCAACACACTAAAAAGTCACATTTGATTAAAAACCACTTCTATGGTGTCTCATACCGTTTGATACAAGGAAGCTACAAGATAGCAAAACACCATTAAAATTTACATTATGATTTTAAATTGCCAGTCACAGCATCCTTTATCAAGTGAAAGTATAGTATAAATAAATAAATTTGGAACATTAAATTGAGATCTGCTATAACTTTGGACAGATTTTCATAACCCTGATCTATATTAGATACCCTCATTCAGATGAGAATAATCTTACTCTAGGATTCTCTTTTTCTCTACCCAGCAGTAAAAAGAGTCTAGAGAAATATACTACTTAGACACCTACAGTACAATGTCTACAATTGCATTATTGCAATGTACACTGCAATTTGCAAAAGTCTACATGCAGTCAGGTAAATATCAGTCTAAAAAAAGTTTCTCTGAATTTGATCATTTTAGAATTGTCTGTATCCATTAATGTTAGAAGAATGGCTATGGAAATCAGTGTGAAAGGCAGGCCTTTTCCACCTCAAAACTTTGTATGTGTCAATAGAAAAGAGAATATTTTTATCTTCAATTTTCAGCACATCATACAATGTGTAAGGGTGGGAAGAAACAATGACGGAACACTGCAGGAAGCACATCATACAGAGAGTGCTTTCTTCACAAGGAAAAGCATATTAGCCAGGAAAAGTACAGCACTTTCAGGGCTGCCCAAAGCATTAGCCCCAAAGATGTAATATTGCCTTCCACATATATAGTTTGAACCAGCATTATCTCTGCAGGCTTTACTTTGCTTTGTATGAAGCAGCATAAGCAAGTACTGACTATCAAAACATAGAACCTGGGAGACACATCCAACTGTTTCAGAAATGCAATCTCAATTTAATTTCAATGTCTTACACAAACTACAGTTTGCTCATTTAAATTCAGTCTTTATGGGGAAAGGTCAAATCTGTCCGTCAGGATCAGAGGTCATAATCCATCAGATCAAGTCATTACTACTGTTGTATCCTCTATGTGTAGGTAGGCTAAGTGTATTGTCATGATATCAACATCCAAAGACAGATGTAAAATCTACAATCTCAGAAGGTATTGGCAGGTTCAGATGTTCATATAACATCACAGAGGCTACTGTCTCTTATGTGCTTATTCTGATATATCTGCCCAGTAATTTTTACATGATGTTTTGCATGAATAAGAGTGTGCAAAACATGTAACACTACCAAACCCTGTGGCTTATTCTCCACCTTAACTCCATTCTTACTGTTAGTAATTATTGTGTATGTCATGGTGTGTTACTTCCATGCCTTGCAGATCTGAAAGTGAAATGCTGTCCAGTTGTGGATGGTTGTCAAGTCATAGCATTTCTTGCATTTTACCTCAAGATCAGTAAAGCTGCTATGAGGTTTACAGTAATGCCTGTTAAATGACAATTCTGCAGTCTGATCTTTTGCAATCACAAGGGATAAAATAAGAGCCCATTGCAAACACAGTAGCCAGTATTACTTAATAATAATTTTGGTGACATAAAAATGTGTCAGTGTGAGCTGAAGTTCACCCCCACTGACAATAACCAGGCTAGCTCAGTCTGGAAGCAAATGAAAGCTGTATTTACAAGCAAAATCTACAATCTATGATGAAATGCAATGAATATGTACAAATATACAAAACTCACAACCTTCGCAAATATATACAATCAACAGAAAAGCACAACCAATCTCCCTTTGCTTCCCCCCAAAGAGGACCCTTCCCAAAGGGGCCTCTCTCCCAGGAGCTTCCCCTCCAGACCCCCCTGGACAGAAAGCAGAGTTAGCTAAGCAGAAAGTTGTTAACTTAGCTGCCAAGGTCAGTGTGTTATCTTCTGCTAGAAGAGAAGAAGAAACAGCAGCCAGATAGCCCAGCAACTGCCCCCACTGCAGAATGCAAAATGCGCAGAGTGTCCCACTTTGTTTTGGGTAATAGTTAAACGTTTCTATCTATCCAATGGAAGTGTTTAGAGCAACCATTATTTTGCTTTCCTTACACCCAATAGTGACTTATTTACACTCTTTCACTTTCTCTGTTTTGAACTTTGCAAGGAAAAAATTAAAAAGACAGTTTCAAACCATCACAAGGATACAGATGACATAAGACCTTGACAGTAGGCAAATTTCTAATCCATTCCAGGATCTCTTTGTCCAAATGATGCCTACACTTCTGGAAACATATAGCCTGACTAATTAGGAGTCTTGCTAATATTTGTTGCTGTGTTTTTGTGGCTGTTGTCCAAGATGTGTTGCTACAAAGCAATCAATTCTGTAGAGCTGTCCGGGCTTCTTCTAAAAAGTATGTGCCACATCAAAACCTTAATCAATCTCAGTATCTGCAGAAATGTTATATTCTTGTTGCTTATGTTAGTGGTGGATGGTTTATGTTGGCCATGATCTCAATATTGCTGTCATCTGGCTGTATTCATTCTGAAGAGAAAAGAGATTTCATGTAATTAGCTTAGATTTCTGCAGGCTCAATAATATCTGGATTGAACTTCACATAGTCTGTTTGGGTTCTTGCCATCACTTACAATTCTGATTCTATTCTGCCTGAGTTGATGATGTTTTTAATCACACAATCAGTTCTCTAATACATAGTAACTCCAAAAGTTTTATTGTTCTTTTGCTTGAAGTTTTCATTAACTGTTCCTAATGGAAAATAGAGACAAAAATGTTTATGGCACCTGGATGTGTACTTGAGATAATTTCTTGTTTAAACCAAATTGCATATATCTGAGATTCTCATCTATTGTGAGAACCCAATTCTCTATTGTCTGAAAAGAGTGTGCATGTCAGGGCCTGACTGATGGACCTTAATGACTTTCAGGATCTTTTGAATAGGCCTGGCAGAAGTTTTAATAATGAAAAGAGATCATTTCTTTGGAGGTGGGAATTCATTCTTCCGTACTTTAAAACCACTGCAACAGCGCCACGGAAAGGCCTGTAACAGATATCTCACTGCAACGACTTCGTGGCAACTCTGTAGTTTAGAGAGACCACCCCCAAACAGCCCACTGCTGCCAAGAGGGTATAAAAAGACCACAGCCTCTGGGGTCCACGTGTGTTCCATCTGCCACAGAAGACCTTGATGGATGTATACCCACGACCAAAGAACTTGGACTGCATCCATGAGACCTCGTGGGAACCGAGAGTGGTGGTATCTTCCTTTCTCTCTTATTTCTTAGCTCTCTGTTTGTCTCTCTCTTCTTTTTTTTTTTTCACCTACTTTTTCTTCCCATTTTCCCTTAAAGCACAAGTGACTGAGAGTTTTCCTTGGATCAAATAAACCTAACTGATCTGCTGTTTGGTGTCAGTTCACTTTAAGGGAATTTTTGAATCTTAACACAACAAGCCCTGCTGCCCAGGGCTGGCTCAAGACAAGGGGTCCTGACATTTTAATTAGTGTAATCAGCAGGATACCCTTGTTAGAGGAAAGTGGCTGTTGAGACTAGACTTCTGAAGTTTTTCCCAGGGAAAAGTGATACTGGAGGAGACGGAAAAGTCTGCTGAGGACTAACAAGGGATCCATCCCCTGCACTTTTTGTCTTATTTGTGGCCCCCATGAAGCAGGTTTAACATTTTTGGTTTGTGACACCCCACAAAGGGAAGTCATCAGTTGTGGGGTTTGAGCCCTGCAAACAGTGTTTGGCAGTTTTATTTGCAGCTCCACTGTGGGGCTGGAGAAAAGGATGGAGTTTAATCACATGAGTCTGAGTTCCCTGGCAATTGATCATGATTGCCCAGGTTTGGCTTGATTTTAACTACACCATCCTGTTAGAAATGTTGAGAGCGTTGATTTTTTCTGGTTTAGGGGCAGTGCTGGCAACAGCATGGAAAGATAGATGTCTTGTAGATCAAACAGAGCAAGAAAAAAAGAAGGTATTTGAAAAATTAGTTGAGGACTTGCAGGTGAATCTGGAAACTGAATGGAAAAGTGTCTGTTAGCTGAAACCAACTTGGAAGCCAAGCAGGAAAAGTGGCAGCGAGCTGAAATGATTTCGGATGGCCTACAAGAGCCAGCTGCTCAGGGCTTCTGTTAGGGGGAGAGAGCTGCATTTAGAAGTGGCCGAGCTGTGATGAGCAGGCCTGGAGAGTGATTGCAAATTTAATACTATGGCTAAAGAGCATGATTTAGTTTTCTAGGTAAACAGCTTGTCATTAGCCCTGGACTGCAATGGAAGAAGAAAAGCCTAAGCAGGGAGAGAACATTTCTATTCCTCTTTGTCTGCTTATTAAAACTGAGTTCCATTATGATGGGAGCAATGAGGATGGCCCAGAGATCATAACTAAGGAAGCACCCTACAGTGCAACAAAACTGGCAAAATTACAAGAGAAATACAGCTGCCTCCCTTGGGAGTCTGAGGCTGAGTACATATGGAGAATCTCTCTCATCAGGGGAGACAGGATAAATCTGACTGAGAATAAACCCCAGGGATATTGGGGTCCTGGTGTGTTTCTGACTGTGAAGGATAAGCATGCACCCTGTACTCTGACTCAGCTAGCAGCATATTGGGCTGGAGGGCTGGACTTCTTAGAAAGGAGAGATCTGATAGCCATCCCCACTTTGGGTTTAAACCAATTAACTGAACGTGTGCAGAAAACAGCTTGCCTTCAACTAGTGCACGAACAGCAGTTCATTCCACAGCAACCCTCCCTGATGCTGTTAAAGGCTAGTCTGGATCAGATGACACCTCTAATAAGAGACCTTCCTGACTTTTTGAAATTGTATGCCATCCAAACCCAGGATTGCCTGAGGGTGGCACCCTCAACTCCAGCCCAGGGACACTTGGCAGAAGCGTTCACCCCAGCGTGGGGTGGGAGGTTCCTTTACAGCAACACTGGTTGCACAGAGATCATTAGGTCCAACCCCGCTGCTAAATCGGGATCACCTAGGGCAGGTCACACAGGAACATGTCCAGACAGGTTTGAAAGTCTCCAGAGAAGTAAACTCCATAACCTCTCTGGGCAGCCTGCTCCAGGAGTCTGTCACCCTCACATCAAAGTTTCTCCGCATGCCGAAGTGGAACTTCCAGTTCTCCAGTTTGCGTCTATTGACCTTCATCTTATCACAGAACACCACTGAAGAGATTGACCCCTTTTCTTGACACCCACCCACCTTCTTGATATTTGTAAACATTGAAGGTGACACAGTTTGGTACCTCAGAGTATTTGGTATACTAAAGACAATGACTGAATGTTAAGGAAGGCCTTCTGAAACTGACTGATGCAGTGAAGGAGCAGAATGGCATTGTCATGGGTTAGGTTTAAATCTGTTGCTGTGCTCAAAATGATCCTGGGTCATACCAACTTCAAAACAAAAGTGCTGGCTGGAGCAAAGTATCATGGGGCTTGAAGCTCAAATTGTAATGTGAGATGCTGCCTGTTCCAGAGTTTTGGGTGTTGGCTATTTACTGCAGGAATGGTGTCAAGGAGCAAGATAGGTATGAGTTGGTTAGCTCACTGTTTTTCTGCTTTATGCTATTTTGTTTTTTTTCCTATGTTTCACTACACTTTTTCTGCAAATAGGCTAAGATAAGGTAATTAATTGTGCATTGTATCATTAGCTAAGGTAATTGTGCATTATGTTATCTCATTTATATTAAACTCTTTTAATCTCAATTCTTTATCTCAACCCAAAGTTTTCTGTGTGTTACTTTCCCCTCATTTTTGTGTTGGGGGACACATCCAAGTTAACTCTTTATAGCTCATTAATGCATTACATTCTATTTTTAGTGCCTAATGTAAGGCACAAAAGCAGCTGACTTAGAACTAAGTCAGGCAGGTTTTGGTAGGAGACAAAAGGGTTGCGATAACAAGAAGTGAGATAAGGAAAGGATTCAATTAAGACTGGAGGCTTGTGGCTTGTTAATAGAGGTTTATATAATTTATTTTTTTCCTATGGTGTGTTGACTATGTTGAGGTATTTGCTTTACAGGGGTGGTTGTGGCCAATGTGCTGGCATTTTGTATATATTCCTTATGGTGCCATGGTTGTCTCAGAGTAAATGGATATAAATGGGGTATCCTGGGGTACATCAAGAAAAGTGTGTTCAGCAGGTCTAGGGAAGTTCTTCTACCCCTCTACTCTGCCCTGGTGAGACCACACCTGGAATACTGCACCCAGTTTTGGGCTCCCCAGTTCAAGAAAGACAGAGAACTGGTAGAGAGAATCTGCCAGAAAGCCATGACGATGATCAGGGGACTTGAGCATCTCCCCTGTGAAGAGAGACTGAGATCCCTAGGGCTGTTTAGTCTTGAGAAGAGAAGACTGAGAGGGGATCTCATCTATGTTTGTAAACATCTGAGGGGTGGGTATCAAGTGGAGGGGGCCAGGCTCTTTTTGGTAGTGTGCACTAATAAGACAAGAAACAAGGGGTTCAAGTTTGAACATAGAAGATTTCACCTCAACAAAATGAGGAGAAACTTCTTTACAGTGAGGGTGATAGAGCAATGGAACAGGCTGCTCAGAGGGGTTGTGGAGTCTCCTTCTCTGGACATGTTCAAAACCCGTCTGGATACATTCCTGTGTGGACTACCCTAAGTGATCCTGCTTTGGCAGGAGAGTTGGACCTGATGATCTTTTGAGGTCCCTTCCAACCTCTAATGTACTGTGATACTGTGATAAAATGAACAAACAAATCTAGCATTCTACAGAGAATGATTGACTCTGCATATGTGCTGAGTCATGATGATTATTACCACTTAGGAAGAGGTCTTCAAAGCTCTACAGAAAATTAAGTAGACTATCAGGAAACTCTGGGAATAAAATAAATCAGAAAACATGATAATATCAATGTACAACGAATATATGTACCTGTTCTTGACATACTCTATATAGCTCCAGTACCTTCTTCTGAAAGAGGGTGGTATAGATACAGAAAAATGGAAAAAAAAAGTTAAGATGATAGTCAAACAACTGAAATAGCTTCAGTACCGTGTCAAATTAAATAGCTTAGTGTTCCTCAGTTTGGTAAAGAGAGCAGGGTAATGAACAGCTGTTCAGTGACTCTTTCAATGTAAGAACTAGCCCACGTAACTAGAAACAACTTAAAGAAATATGCAGCTAAACTCTGGAAACAGTTTACTGCTGAATATTGTGGTGAAGTTGACAATAGTTCAATAAAAAGCTGGATAATTTGTTGAAGAAAAGTGTTGCTATGAAATACAAAGACATCTTTAATCCAGAAATTATAATTTATCAGAAATGAGAATTTCTGCAGTATAACAAAATATTTTCACCTATGTATTTGTAGCCACTGACCAATGTTGTAGACAGGATGCTAGCCCAGTTATAGAATGTGATTTAATCTGGAGTGGTACTTCTAAAACTTCAGGTTGACAGAATGGATAAGGAACCAGAGCACAGAGAATGTTAAAAAGAAAATAAGTAAATGAAAGCGGCAGAAGAATGAAAAACAGGTCAGATCACAGCCCACAGAATGCTGAGGGATGTGAAAGTAATATTAGAGCAGTGATGGAGATGAAAAAAGGGAATAAAATACAGCAAACTATATAAACATCCTTCAACATTCATGAGCTCAGACTTAAACAAGTGTAGGAAAGGACTGCTGGGGAAATAAGAGAACAGAAAAGACCAAAAAAAAAGCAGTTCCACCTATCTAACTGAAAATAAAGACATGACAGTTCCACATAAATATGTTCACATACATCAGGACCATAAACTGAAGGACAATTCTATCATGAAAATGAATAGGTGTAAGGTAGCCATGAATAGATAAGGATGGAAATTCAGTTGGCAGAGTAAAGCTCTGAAACAGCCTTTTGGTAGGACTAGTTTGGGCTGTTTCCAAAATAATTATAAAATATTGTGATATGTCAAAACGGGAGACAAGAATCAATGAACTCAGTGGACCATTATAATTCTATGTCCTATGTTTTAAATACTAGCAAAAAAAAAAAAAAGAAAAAAATTAAGTGAAAACATTTCAGACATTTCTTTTCTGGCATGGGTTTATGCATCTCAGTATAACACAACAGGAACAAATAGATTCTTAGAGAGTAAAGTTTGCAGTAACCATCAACTATTTTGATGTCCTGTAATCACAGGCCATAATATTTTCCTAAGATAAATCCCTCTTGAGTATAACAAACTGTCATTGTCAAAAACAGGTCTTCCAGGTGGGTATCTGTGTTCAAATAAAAGAATTCAAAAGACAGGCAATTTACCACTGCCTTCTGAACATTGTCCTTTTGGATGACCATCAGCACAGTGAAATATCTATGCAAAATTTCTAATTTGGAATTCCATGGCTTTCATCTTTTACTGTGGTAATCCCCATGAGGTTAAAAAAAAAATCTCAGGAGTTGATATTTTCTGCCTTTGAAAGAACTTATACAATACAATCAAGTAAGCTAAAATCTTCTTGGAAAGATAAAAAAGACTGAGCTGAGTCATTTGTTGTAAGTTGTTTCCTCTAGTCCACAAACACTACCTGTGTATGTTTTCTGACTGTTGCAATTCCAGATTCCTTTGTGCAATTTCAGGACCAATCTTCTGTGCTAGAGCTTGTATTTTGTAATCGTAGGTATTTCAAAGAGATATGTTGACACGTTTCGTATTATTAGCCTACAAAATACAGCAGAGGACTATTATATGAAAGTGTCCTTGCTATATACATCTGTTTTCCTGGCTCAATGAGTGACAATTTTTGCAGAAACCACTGCAAAGATGAAAAGAATTACTATGAATCATTACTGTAAATTACATACATTCACCTGTGGAAATTTCCACATTCAAGAGGCATAAAAAAAATATGTGCAAAAAGAGATCAAACACAGGCCAAGATGCTGGCAATGCAACGAAGTCTGGAATGAAGACCTGACAAACTTGTACTGGTTCAATATTCTGGCCAATTTGCTTTAGCTATTCCACACATTGGAGGATTTAAAGATCAATACCAAATTTACTTATTAGATTTTTTTTGATGTAATGTAGGATTTTGATTTTGCAGGGGGACAGAGTGACCTACTTAAATCACAACACAAATTACCAGAGTATAGCAACTGCAATGTAGAGTTGAATCACAGTGCTGATGTGGTTATCTATAATATCCTCACATCACAATACCAGGTATCCTCAGCTGCTAGGAAGGAATGTATGGTCTGAATCCAGCTCAAGTCTGTCACTCTCTTTATTGTCTAGGGTTTTTTTACATATATATATATATATATATATATACACCCCCAACTAATATAGTCAGTTGATGCAGTCCACTAATACTGGTGGCTGATCCACTCAAAAGAGTGTAGTCACTTATCCAAAAGAAACACAACCCTCCAGTTCCCCTTGTGTTGAGTTCAGCTTTCTTTACAACAGCCATGACCATTCACTACATCTCTCTGTGAGCTTCATGAGCAGGTCACCTTTCCCATTTGCCCAGAGCCTTCTGCCATTGTAGGGGTTCATTGATCAGTCACAGTAGACAGGGCTTGGGCAAGTGATGGTAAGTTTGGGAGCATATGGAACAATTTCCTGTTGTTCAATATTGGTTTTCTGCTACATGAATCACATCTGCATAGCAATCATCATACCAAGCTTTGCACTTAACAATCATCCACTACATATCGCAGCAACACAAAATGGTGACTTTTGAAGAATCTGGAGCAATTCTAATACCAGAGAGCATCCAAAAATGCTCTTTTCTTGTACAGTATCTAGATATGAAGCTTCTTAGGGAGATTTAGAGGGGGTGCAAGGGTGGTTTTTTTACTTTAGACAAAGTGTTCTTCTTCTGAACCTCTTCTCACTCTTCGGCCACTTTCACTCATTTTCATACACATTTTGCTCTGTTTGCAGTGTGCCAGTTCACAAAAGGAAGCCCTCCTTTCTTGCCTGCAGGAAGCAGCTGGTTGCACCAGCAGCTGAATTAATTTCCAGTTCCTTGAACCAAGTCAGCTCACTGCACAGCTATGCAAGCTTGTGATGGTTTGAAACTGTCTTTTTAATTTTCCCTTGCAAAGTTTAAAACAGAGAAAGTGAAAGAGTGTAAATAAGTCACTATTGGGTGTAAGAAAGCAAAATACTGATTGTTCTAAACACTTCCATTGGATAGATAGAAATGTTTAAGAACTATTACCCAAAACAAAGTGGGGCACTCTGGTCATTCTGCGTTCTGCAGTGACTGCGGTTTCCTTCTTCTCCTTCTTCTCTTCTCACCGAAGATAACACACTGACCTTGGCAGCTAAGTTAACAACTTTTCTGCTTAACTAACTCTGCTTTCTGTCCAGGGGGGTCTGAGGGGGAAGCTCCTGGGAGGGAGACCCCTTTGGGAAGGGTCCCCTTTGGGGGGAAGCAAAGGGAGATTGGTTGTGATTTTCTGTTGACTGTATATATTTGTGAATGTTGTGAATTTTGTATATTTGTACATATTCATTGCATTTCATCGTAGATTGTAGATTCTGCTTGTAAATACAGCTTCCATTTGCTTCCAGATTGGGCTAGCCTGGTTATTGTCGGTGGGGGGGGAATTTCAGCTCACACCGACACAAAGCTCCAGTGACAGCAGCACAGAGGGAGAGGATACGAGCAGCCATAAGGAGGAAGGTGGTGTCACTGTGGCTCGTACTGCCAGCTAGTACACAGGTACACATACAGAGCTTTCCATCTGTCTGTGCATCAAGCATCAGAGGCCCAGCTCCAGTATGGCACAGTTGTATAACTTGGACTCAAACTGATGAGAAAGAGCTGTCTACAGACAGGAAATGTTACAGACAGGGACCTGATTCCTGAGACAGAATCACCAGTAGCTCAACATTTTAAAATCACCATCATGGAAAGATGCAAGGTGAAAAAAAAAGAAAGCAAAACAAAACAAGACTAATTGAGATGGTGTGGCAGTACACCCAAAACCCATCCCCTGCCCTCCCTGAAGGCAGGATGGGGGGAAACAGAGAAGATAGGATGAAGGGAAAAGAGGAGATACCTCCCCCTCTCAAGCCTGTGGATCAGTGGATTCACATGGGCCCTTCCCCCAGGCCACATGTCCTGCCAGGCACAGACCCCATGCAGGGTCAAGTCTGGGGGTGTTTGGGCAGAGAACTGATGGTAATCAGTCCTGGCTTTTTGTTTAGCTTTTGATGACAATCCAACAAAAATTAACTGACTGGATAAAATAGGTGAGCTGCACATGAGCTCTTCTCTCTTAGGTCTTTTCCCCCAGCAGCAGTTCAGGAGGATTTTTCCAATAAAAAGAAAAAAGAGAAATTCCCACAATCAGCAAGAAGCATTGGTGAGTAACTGATATATTCCTAAAATATATCCTAAAAAAAAAGGGAACTTCCTTACCTTTTATTAGTGGGTAGTATTTAATGCTTTTGGGTTTACCTTTTTCCAATTACTGTTATCAAACTATTTGGAACCATTCCTATTCTGAAGACATTTCTCAACAAAATACTGAATTTTTATAACCTTTATAACTTTTGTACATAGTTATGCAGGAGGCAGGTCCAAATTAATAAATAATTTATATTTTTATTAATTTCTTGCCTTATTACCCCTTTATTCATAACAGATGTGGAGACCTCACTGGGAATCATCAAGCCTGTAATACAGCAACTCATCAGCAAGTACTTTCTGGTAACAAGCAACATTTTTTGCTGATATTTACAAGAATGTCAACCTTGATGATTCTTTTCTGGGAAAATTGTTAGCAATTAGAAACAGTCAAGTATTTTTACCAATTCTGTTTTCACCAATTCCTGACTCTCCTTGTTTTTTCATAGAAGACAGTCCGTCCTTTGAGTCTGTAGGTTTGGGAGAGAAAGTAGAGCTAACCACTACCATAACAATGGCTACCCAAGGAAGGAAATTTGATACAGTCCCAGGATATTTCAACAGTCTTCTGTAGATATTTTTATCTCCACCCCAGATATGGATCTACATGCAGCTGTAATCACAGTATCACAGTATATTAGAGGTTGGAAGGGACCTCAAGAGATCATGGGGTCCAACCCTCACTGCCAAAGCAGAAATAATAGAGATGAGGAAGTAGGAGTGGACAGACTATGAGCATTAGCAAGAAGCCCATTGCTCCCAGACAATTTTGTGGTAATCTGACACCTACCTACCTCCTTTCCTCCTACTTCTTTTCATTTCCTCTTCAGTAGCATGCTTACTGTGATGCTATTAGGCATTTATATTTGTTAGAAAGTCTCCTGCTGGAAGCTTCTGCAGGAAAACTGGTCAGAGGGTTAAAGCCATTCTCTGTTTCAAGTCTGGCCTCCATTTTTCATAAGGTGTTTTAAGCTCAAAATGTTAGTGGAAAGATTTCTTCCACATCTTAAGGAGATACTTTACCTTTCTAACCTCCCTATACAGTCTGAATCTGACTCTAATGCACCAGGCTGTGCAAATATGTTTATGAGCTTGTTTATTTGTTTGCTTGTTTTTAAAATAAAAACAAGCAACAACAACGAAAAAAATCAGAAAGGACTTAACCTTAGAAAAGAGCCCAGCTGACTACTTCTGCCTGGGACAGAATTGTGTCTAACAAACTACAGAAGGCAAATAGATAAAACTGGAAACTACATGGCTATGCACTAGGAATTGAAATGTCTGTGACCACTATGTGATATTCTTTGATTCGAACAGAAAAAATGGAGGATAAAAAGAAGATGAAATATGGTAACAAAACCAGCACAAAAAATGCTTTTAGAATTTATGGCATTTGTATAAGAAGTAAAAAAATACCATCAGGTCACAGCTCAACCATGGTGGTCTCTTGTCCTCCTTGCCCAATTTTTTACATGTGGGGACTGAGATCTTTCATGCTCTGTAGAAAACATCCTTAAAGATCTGCCAGCTCTGTTCTGCTCCCTTGTCCCTGAGGGCCATTTCCCATAGGGTCCTATTTACTAACTCTCTGAAGAGCTGGAAGTTTGCTTTCTTAAAATTTAGAGTCCTAACTGCACTTCTTATGAGCTTCATACGCCTTAGGACAGTGAACTGCACTAGGACATGATCACTGCTGCCTAGGCTTCCTTTAACTTTGACATCCCTGACGACTTCACTATCATTTGTGACCAACAGGTCCAACAATGCATCCCTTCGGGTAGGGCTGTTAAATTTCTTGTCTTAAGAAATCATTGTCTAAACACTCCAGGAGCCTCCTGGATTGCCTGCAGCCAGCCATACTGCTTTCCCAACAGATGTCAGGGTGGTTCAAACCCCCAGAAGAATGGGAGCCTGTGATCCTGATGCCTTCTCAAGCTAGAGGAAGCATCTTACTACAGGCTCCACTTGGTCAGGCAGCCTGTAGTAGACTCCTGCCACAAGGCTTCCTTTGTTGTCCCGAACCTTAATACCTACCCATAAGCTTTCAACCTGCTCATGGCTTCTTTAGTGACAACTCTTCACACGTTATCCACTTCTTCACATAGAGGGCAAGACCTCCAACCCTTCTTCCCCTTCTGTCCCTACTGAACAGCTTGTAGCCATCAATAGCTACACTCCAGTCATAAGATTCATCCCACCAAGTTTCTGTAATTGCCATTAAGTTGTAGCTTTCCTGTAGCAGGACAGCTTCCATCTCCTCTTGTTTGTTGCCCATGCTGCATGCACTGGTGTAGAGACACTTCAGCCAGTCTGCCAGCCATGTCACCTTCTTAGAGGGGCACCCCACTGTTCCCCCAAGGTGCTTCATCGGACCTACCCTCCTGTCTCCTATTTCCTTAGATGCCCTTGGTTCAGCTCTGTAAGACCTTGCCTTTGCTGCAGTGTTCACAGCATGCTTCAGTGCAACATGTTGGAGGCCCCTACAATCACCCCATCCTTTCAACCCTGATGTGTCATCCTGCCACTTGCCACAGACAATTTTGATATTGTCATCATCTCCCACCTCAAGTGAAATGGCAGACTGAAGGCTATCCTTAGGCCTTGTCCTCCAGTTGCTCTTTTATTACCACTGGTGAGTAACATAAATAGAGGTAATTAGGAGAAGGCAGTATTCCTCTTTCCAAGTCACTGCCACATTACTAAGTGGTTATAACACTCCCAATTTTAACAGCATGAAATGCAGCAAAAAGTTTAATTCCACATATGCACAAACTTGGCTTGTGATGTCCACACTCTACAGCTTACTTTGTGAAAACAACAGGTTTTGGTGTTGCTAAGTGTAAACACACCTTTCTTTTTGCAGAAAAAACTATCCAGGCCATCCTTGCAATCTGCTTTCAATCTTCCCAGATGCCACAAGTCTCAAAATACCACAAAATTTAAGCAATATAAAATTGTAAACAATTTCAGAATTTTGAATACTCATTATGAATTCCATAAGGAAGTTAAGGTTCCTTTATCTGAGGCCGAGTGTATCAGCTTATTAGAGACTAAATAAATGACATATAGACCAGGCTAGACAAATCCATTTTCAGGATGAGTTGATGGGCTTGATTCTTCTTTCAGAAGATAATGAGTGAAAGGTAATGATACTAAAAGTGAGATTAATTTACATTATTTTTTCCAATTCTTATTTCAGTACTGCTTTAGAAGCCGTAATCTAATATCAATTTCTGCATATTTTCCCCTAACCAGCTCAAAAAAAGAGTGCATGGGTTTCTTATTAGCACATGGTTACTGATGCTTTGTTACTGTGATATAGGAAGCTTAGCTGAAAGCAGGTCTTACTGTGCTGTGTGCTTTCCTGTTCTAGAATTGATATATTCAAAAGCTAAAATCTGACAAGGACACAACGTACACATATACAATAATACTAGAACTAAAAACATTGAAATTGCAATTATCTTTCATTGAAATTATGTTTAATTAACAGCAATTCATTTGTTTGCTAGAAATCATGCTGCAAATTAGACAAGGGGTATGAAATGTTAACAGAAACACTGATTATATACACACTTCATATCAATTTTCTAGACTATGAATCTTCATGGTGGTGTTTGCTCCTGAATTCAGCTCTAATGAGTCTCTATTAAATGTCTTTATTAATTTTGCCTTGTTTATTGCTGTAAATATATCACCATTTTCCTGCTCACTGAGATGAAGCTACATCCTTTTTTTGTTGTTGCTGCTGCTTCCCAGGAGTGTAAAACATAAATGAGTTACACCTCATCAAACCTCACATTTCTATTCTGTGATATAACTAGTCATGTTCCTTGCTGGTACATAATTCAACCTGCAGATGCCTCATTAGATTCCCTCTCTCCTTGACACCTGTCAACTGTTTGTCCTCTTAGTGAAGGTGTTGAGCGCATTATTATTCCAGTCCAAGGAAAGTCCTTGAGAAGTGTCTGTCAACATGGTGCATAAGAGCACTGAAATGCAAACTTACACCTTTCTCTAAGTCACTATTCAGGAATGATAACATGAATCAGAATGCTAAGGCTATGCTAGAAATACTCATCAAATTCCTTACACATTAAACAGTCAGATCATATTGTAACATGTTCTGAGGATCTTAATCCTGCAGTGAGCTCAATGCATGAACGGAGAAACTTGGATCAGTACATTTATGTAGCTGGATCTAAGTAATTTTTAATTATCTGAACTCAGTCACTATTTAGAAAGTGGCCAAAATATTATTTCAGAAGAAGAGCCTCTGATGAACATTCTTCACCATATTTTTTATCTGACACATTTGAAAGAGCAGAAGTAGCATGAATAAACTGCAAAGGTTAGGAAAAATTGTGCATGCTACTGGTAAGGATGGATGAGTTAAGCAGAGATGTCAGTGGTTCCCACAAGTAAAGAAAGGACAAAGGAGCAAAGGACAGGTAAGATCATCATATTTTTATCTGAAGATTATGAACTTCAGGATTTGTGCAGCAACTGTTTCTGCATGCATGTGATCTCTTCTAAAGTTATTACAGCATATCTGAACCACATTAGATTGACAGCCACAGAGAGGTAAGTCCTCAGTATGGACTCACACAGAGAAAACAGAGAAAGCAGTCTGGGAACAGCAACCTCAGACCTGTTGTGAAATGACCATGTCTTGGAGTTCCAGCATCATACAGTTTCCAAACTGTTTCAGTGCTTGACCTCTGTTGAAACTGCTGACCAGACATTAATGCCAGTTATAATATCTAACTGGACAATGTAAAGATCTGTCAGATGAGAACTAGCCATTATCTATATTTCAGTTAAGCCACAAAAAGGCCATCACTCAGCAGCATTTTTGTAGAAAAGCCTACCCAAACCTGCCATGAAATGTACATGAGGTTTACTTCAATGAGGTTTTTACATTTTCAGATAAACTAAAAGGTGCTGCATTAGACATAAATGAACAGAATGTATCAAACACCACTGCAAAGAGGAGTAGTCACAAAGAGCTTTAAAATTGAGAAGCATTGGAAGATGAAGAAAAGAAGTTAGAGAATTTGATCAACATGACCTGAGAGACCTAATTTTGTAATGGACTGGCTGATGTGTAAATTTGGAAAAGCAGGATGTGAAAAGGTGATAATAGTCATTGAAGGATATAATGTGAGCCTAAACAGGAGTTTTGGAATAGGGTAATGAAAATGAGATGAAATGTGGGAATGTGGAGATGAAAACCAGAGACATGCAGACATCTCACGGTTATCTGATACAAAGGAGCAAAACACAAATTCCAAGTTTTGTTGGTCAAGCTCATCAAATGCATCAGAGATGGAAGGGAAGCTAGGAAAGAAATTTAAAGTGTTCATTTTTTGTTATATTGACTTAAAAGAGATGATGACTCATCCCAGGGGAGGTTGTTTCAGGTTGATAGGGATGCCACTGCAAGTAAGAGACTGGAAAATTCATAAGTCAACACAGATCGGTTGTGTGTGGATGAGCAGTCAGAAATAATGCACTTAGTGTGAGAAACAGAGTGAAAGATGTCATTATGGATACCTCAGAGGCAACAGGAGAAAGGAGATGCTGTCAAAATAGCTGATAAAAGCATAGTTAAAGGAAAACAAAGTGAAAATACTATTATTCTGAATGCAAATGGCCCACAAGCACCAGCAACACTGTTCTCAAAGAGAAGAAATAAATTCCCCCAAATTCAATAGCAACTAATCTATTACTGGGTTCTTAGAGCAGTACTCATAAATCCAACAACAGGAGAGAGCAGAAAATTAGCAATATCCATCTCAACTGAAATCAAGAATGATCAGTGTTTGGGGATCTGATTTTTGTGTAGGAACAGTCATTGCAAGCTGTAGATATGCAAAACGTATGTTTAGAGGAGGGAAGTCAGCATATCCACAGTGTGCCTGAACAGAGCAAAACAGAACAACAAATGAAGGGGATGTGCTTTACCTGAAATATTTCTGCTTGCTTTCAAAGCAAAAACAGAAGTCATCTGTCTATTGCTGTTAAGTATTTCAGGAATTTCAGATAATAATATAAAACACCTCAAAATTATTCATCTATTTATTTTCTAGAAATAAGTGCACCTTATTATTATATGCATATGCTTATATTAAAATATGTCCATTTTTCCATGTGTATGTCAAAAGAATATACAATAATGTGAAAGATAAATGGCTTACAGGTCACAGAAGAGATTTTGACTTTTATATAGAAACACAACTTGAAGCTAGTCTGGAGTTTTAAAATGAGGGATGCTTGGAGACTTAAGCATTTGCAGAGTCAGGAAGAAGCAGAGTAGGGACTGTGTCTTATTCTCACCCACCTGGTAGATATAGACCTCTGAATTCTAGCAAAAATTACACTTTATTCTCTTATGATGTATATTGAATCTAAGCCTTAGGATTTCATCAAATTCCCTGAACATTTGCCCTTAAAGAAATGTTTTATTTTGTAGAAAATCCCACCTAGTAGCTGGTTAATTTTCCAATCTAGGTGCATCTATAAACATAAATTTTAGGTCATCTTTATTACAGTTCTTGAAGGGTTTTGCCTATTTTCTGTCATTCTTTAAAACTTTTAACATTCTAATCAAGGTAGTAGGTAGCAAGAAATTAACTTTCTGGGCATCTTAACTATAGAAGGCCACATGTTCTCCTGCATTTCACTCTGGTGCAGAACATTGCTACCAGAAGCTGAATTTAGTCCAGAAATATTTGGTGACCGCCCTGCCTGGATTTTACATGTCTCCAGGGCTTTCACAAAGAGGTGATGGTATTAAAAGCAAGATGAACGTATTTACAGGAAACTTCTGGTATCGTAGAAAATGAATGCTAAAGGCCACAGCATTTCTAATACAAGCCAAGATGACATTTGCTTTCTTGGCCACCTGGGCACACTGCTTGCTTATGTTCAGCCACTTGTCAATTAGAACCCCCAGGTCCCTTTCTGCTAGATAGCTTTCCAGTCACACTTCCCCAAGCCTGTAGCATTGCATGGGGTTGCTGTGGCCCAAGTGCAGGACCTGGCACTTGGCTCTGTTTAAGCTCATACCATTAATGCTGGCATGATGTCAGCGTGGTGTTTAATACTAACCCTTGGATTCAATTGGCTAAACCCATGACAGCTAACTAATCAGCAAACATAATTTCACTCTAGTGTAAGCAGACTGGTAAGGGCAACCCATTAAAGAAAAATGCAAGACTGTAAAGTGTCAGATGCTTGTCAAGTGCTGGTCCTCAGCAATGGGTTTCAAGAGTCTGAGTTTTGGAAAACAGAGCGAAGATCTTACTTTTAACACAATATAGTATCATCCAATTAGTAGTTACATAAGAAAGCTCCATATAGGCAGCTATGCACTGGACAAAGTACATTTGTGAGTATTTATAGGCCATCTGAGTCTATGATTTTGCCCACTCTCTTCCATGATCAAAAGTATTTCAGATACATAGCCGACTTCTTAATTAGTTTGTCATCGTGGCCACAGTAAATCCCTTCAAATTAGATTTGCATGTGTAGTGATAGGATGAGGGACAATGGCTTCAAACTAAAGAACAGTAGATTTAGATTGGATTTTAGGAACAAGTTCTTTACCATGAGGGTAGTGAAACACTAGAATAGGTTTCCCAGTGAGGTGGTTTGGAGGCCCATCCCTGGAGATATTCAAAGTGAAACTCAACAAGGCTCCAGGCAACTTGATCTAGTAGATGATGCCCCTGCTTACTGCAGAGGGGGTTGGACTAGATGATCTTAAGAGGCCCCTTTCCACCCAGACCATTCTATGATTCAGTGATCCTAAGTAAACAATGAGGAATCAAGGAGACTAATTATACTTCAAGGCAATCTAATATTACTCCCATGCATTTTAAATTAATGTCATAATCCAGAGGCAACAGGTGCACTCTTATAATCTTCAAATTCAACATTCTCTGCCATGTAATATTTTAATGTATTATTTAAAAAAAAATATTCCAATTACATTCTACTATCCAGTGCTATAATATTTAATGAGGCAGAGGAAATGAATACAGACTTAAAGTTAATATTGAAATAAATGGTCATATATACTGTCTGTACTATATTGATTTTAAACTTTTATACACATGAGTTCAGCCTGAAGCAGAATATTTTGAGGTGCATGAGATTTTTCAGAAAAAGTATTAAAAGCAGAATATTTTGAGGTGCATGAGATCTTTCAGAAAAAGTATTAAAAGCAGAATATTTTGAGGTGCATGAGATTTTTCAGAAAAAGTATGAACAAGAAATACATGAAGTATATACATTGGAATTAAATGTTCTATCAATTATTATTTCTGTGTTTGATATTCTGAATTATCTTAATACTCACTATCAGATTCCCAGTCATCCAATAGTTCACCTTTTTTTTTTCTTTCAAGTTAATTTCTTGCAAATTAAGTTGGTATTTGAGTCAGTGTTAGTCTAGTTGTTCAACAATCATTTATTCTAGGATGCAGGCTTTTATGATTTATCTGTCAAAATTAGCATAAATGAAATCAGATTCATGCTGCCTTCCAAAATAGATCACAAACAGTTTATTTCAGAACATGTGCTCACTAATTTTCCAAATTAGAAAGAATCTTAGAGAAAACTTTTTTTGCTATAATTAGTTTTCCATTCCAGAAAACTTATCTACGTATGCAATGTTTTTCTGTCTCTTTTTTTGTTTGTGGTTGTTTTGGGGTTTTTTTTGTTTGTTTGTTTGTTTGTTTGTTTTTTAAATCTATGTGTTTGTTACCACAGAACATTAAAGGTTGTAAGAGACCTCCAGAGATCATCAGGTCCAACCCTGCTGTCAAAGCAGGATCACTTAGGGTAGTCCACAAAGGAATGCATCCAGATGGGTTTTAAATGTGTCCAGAGAAGGAAACTCCACAACCTCTCTGGGCAGCCTGTTTCAGTGCTCCATCACCCTCACTGTTAAGATGTTTCTCCTCATTCTGAGGTGAAATCTTCTATGTTCAAGTTTGTATCCATTGTTCCTGGTCTTATTATGGCACACCACTTGAAAAGAGCTTGCCCCCCTCCCCCCCCTTGACACCCACCCCTCAGATATTTATACACATTGATGAGATCTCCTCTCAGTCTTCTAAAAGCTAAACAGCCCCAGGGATCTCAGTCTCTCTTCATAGGGGAGATGCTCAAGTCCCCTAATCATCCTCATGGCTCTCCGTTGGATTCCCTGCAGCAGATCTCTGTCTCTCTTGAGCTTGGTAGCCCAAAAGTGGACACAGTATTCCAGGGCACCAGGGCAGAGTAGAGGGGGAGGAGAACTTCCCTAGACCTGCTGGACACACTTTTCTTGATGCACCCCAGGATGTCATTGGCTCTCTTGACCACAAGAGCATTGCTGTCCCATGGAGAACTTGCTGTCCACTAGGACTCCAAGGTCTTTCTCTGTGGAGCTGCTTTCCAGCAGGGCAACCCCTAACCTGTAGGGGTGCATGTTGTTATTCCTCCCCAGATGCAGGACCCTGCACCTGTCATTACTGAACTTCATGAGCCTTGCCTGCACCCAGCTCTCCAGCCTGTCCAGATCTCATTGGATGGCTGCATAGGCTGATGGGGTGTCAGCTACCCCCCACATCCCCCACCCCAATTTTGTATCATCAGTGGATACATCAGTGGATATATGAAATAGCAATTAGGCAAAGTTATTAGCATTGTGAGCTTTTTGTCCCAGGCATATGGTAGGCAATTTCCATCATCCTTGGTGTGAAAAGCATCAGAGAAATTCAATATATCTATATATATATGAATGACTCACCATCTGTTGACTGTTTGCAACTGGAATGGCCACACACTCCCTGAACTGTTGACAGTTTATAAACCTTCATTAGATAAAGGAGTTGGAGCTTGAGATATGACCAGCAACTATTTTACAGCAGTTTTTATACTTGATTTTCTTCAAAGTACAATACAGAAAAAGCAGCTTTGGGGCTTTAGACTCAAACAGCTGCAGAATATCATTAAGCAGAACATTATCTCAGTACTGATATGTGCTGAAGAAGGCTACAGAAATTTAGAAAAATCTGTATTAAATTTGCATGTATGAATCTTGTTTCCTCTCCCTTCTATCCAGGCTTTAGGAAACGTGGTTCCCCAGATATTTTCCTCAACCACATTTCAATAGATTTTCGGGCAGATTTCACCTGATGATTTCTCTGGTGATATTGAAGAATGGGGCAGTCTGAATTGCTTCAATTTTTCAAATGTGCTTTTAATAAAATTGGCTACTACTAATCACTGTAGAATGTGTCTAGATTTTTCCTTTTTAATTTGCTTACTAAATTAATAGGAGCTAAATTCATGTCCTGATTCATTTTTTTGTGTGCTTGTAATTTAACATATTCACATAAAGCAAAGTGGGAAACATTGGCTAAACTCTCAGCAGTTTTAGTAACCCCTAAGGAAATGACTATGCTAAGAAACTCACTGGCAGGTGGTAATATTAAATAATCATATTCATCCTATATGGGAAACAGATTCCTGTTTGGATTAACCTGTCACAGGGAACCCAAGGCTCAGACCTCTGTGCCTTTTTTTCTCATCTTCCAGTGAAAGAACTCTTATTTCCTTTTGTAGCCTTAAAAGCTTTAAGAAATCCAGTTTTCAAATTAAGTACTCTCTTCTTCCTCTTCCTCCTGTTCCTCCTCCTTCTTCTTCTTCTACTACTACTACTACTAATAATAATAATAATATAATAACATGATGATGATCATGACAAAAAGTGTTATCTGCCATTAGAATACTCTATTTTTGAAGATTTGTTTTTCATTGATCAGTCAGCTGAGATGAATTAAGAGAATACAAGCAGGAGTTATTGCATTGGTTTCTGGTTTTGTCCAGTTCAGGTCTCTCCTGCACCCAGTGTTGCTTCTCACATCTGCTTAACCTCCTTCCCACCCTCTTTTCAACTTACCCATTCTCTGTTCCAGGTTCCTATTCTGGCTATTCCCAATCTTCCCTGTAACATATTTCCCACCAGAAGGGAAATTCTTTCTCTATTGACATCTTTACACCAATTTCTCCTTCTTCAGATAAGGAGTCTTGCTAAATCTTTTACTTCAGTAATGGGCCTGAACTAAAGCACCTGATTAAAATATTTTAATCATTTCTGTAGGTGATCATTAAAGTTAATACATGAACATAAGTTTTCAAACCTTATTAGAGCAACCTAATTTCTTGCAGCAAATGTCACTTTTCTGGTACTAGCAAAAAGAGTTAGCCATGTTGCACACAGTATTTTGTAAGTCATCAGCAGAGGAAGTGATCTGCAGGACAGTCATTGAACTGTTTGAAAGTCCTCACATTTTTTTACATTATAGAGTTAAGATGGTGGCACTTTCCCTTTATGAAGACTTTCCCCATGCAGTCAGCTAGCTTGAGAGGCCAGTGTTTAGATATCTAGTTGTACTTTTTCTTATCCATGCCTTCTTTTAGATGTTCACAGTATTAGAGCAAGAATAGATGAGACCACAGCTATGCATCAGTCAAGAGTTTTGCCCTCTCTGCTTGGTAATTCCATATTTGAGTAATACATAGAATCCAGCAATGATTTATACAGTACAGCTTCTAGGTTTACCTTTATTAAAGGCTAGTACTTCAGCATGTCATGGATTCTTCTGCTGCACTGGGAAAGAATGTCTCATATTTTCTCATCACTCACTTCCAGAGTTAGGGTTTACTACCTAGCTGACAACAGAAATTTCCACTGTCTTGCCATTTCTTCTCACTCAGGTTGCAGAGATTCTGATTGCTCCTTCTCCTGAGAGCTGGAGGGCTGATACATGGTTCTCTGGTTTTGTCTGTTTTGTTGTTTGGAGAAGGGTGATATGGGAAGGAGCAGGTTATCTACATAGTTTTATCTTTTGAGCTTTCTTTCTTGGAGTTTCTGAACTTATTTTATTAGTTCAATACTTTCCCTAGTTTTGACTGTTTTCATTATTCACCTCAATGTCTTCCATTATTTAACTTACAGCAGTCCTTCAAAGCTTCAGAGAAAATGTCACACTCTGTCTGGATGCCACAATTCATTTAATCCATTACATGCATTTCAAAACTGTTTTTCAGTGCACATTCACAATCTCTGCCTTACTTGTTGGACACTTCATAATTTGTCTTAGTTCCAGCATATGCTATTAGTTTAAATTAGAGCTGCTGGAAGAGATTCATCAACATGCTGATGCCTGATGAAAAAGTTTCTTCATATTCTTGTGTAATATGGTTGCTCTGCTCTTTTCTGATCTAGTTAAAACCTGCAGATCAATGCAGGGAAGAAGTGTGTGTCTGTGTGTCTGTGTGATTAACTTCAACACAAACTATAATCATACCAAACAAACTTGGAAAGTCAAAAGGCAGGAGTATGAAATTCAGTGAACAAAAGCAGCTGCCCATGAATACCTCCAGCTTTATTACTTGCTATTACTGTTTCAAGAGGATTGTTTGGTTTGGTTTTTGGTTTGGTTTTTTGGTTGGTTCGTTGATTGGGTGGGTGGGTTTTATTTTTGTGAAAGACAGTATACAAAAACAAAACAACCAACAAAAAAAAAAAGAGGGGGGAAGTAAGACTACAGAGAAAATAAATTTTGGGTACTTTTTGCCTTCTGAACATTTTTAGCCTCCTGGTAGCATACACACAGGATATCAAGGCTGGGTGTATTTTCTTGCCCTTTAGGGTCATTAACAGGGCTCTCAGCAAGTCACTTAGGTGCCTTTTGTGGTCTGTGGCAGAACAGTTTAATTTTCCCAGTCCTGCAACAGACTTTGACTGCAGTACCATATATATAGATATGTATCTGTGTCTATCTATATGTGTGTATATATGAATATATGCACACATGCACAGATCTGTCTGATTGTCCACTGTACACTCTAAGCTAACTGTTAAGTCTAGAAATAGCTGTGTCTACAGAAGTGTTTGGTGAACACAGTGATCAGGCTTTCTTCTTAGAGCTAAACACTGTGAATATCTAAGCAAAGTATTAGGGTATAAAGACTTTTGAAAAAAATAACTAATTAATCTTACCTAGATCTACATTTTCCTGTGACCATGATTTATTCAAGACTCATTTCTTTAGGTATCCTATAACATCCTATATCTCCACCTATATTCACCTTAAATACCTCTTCACTTTCTCTAGAGATAATCCCTTCTAGAAATTCTTTTAACCTCTTCTGTGGTTTGTGAGTTGTAATTTTAAGGCTTTTAAAAATTTTATAATGAGATTTTCGACAGGAGGAATGGTGTCAGTGACAAGGTAGCAGAAAGAAGCAGAAAAACATTTTCATGTTAGAAAGCAAATGGATGAATTATGCATAGTCACATACATCTAAAGGTTTTCAGAGAGCATCTGAATGGTGGTCTATAGTACTCCCTAACCCAGGGAAAATCATAGGTCTTGTATATTTCCACTCATCCTGTCTGCACCAGCTTAGGATTTTATCAGGAATTTCTTCATGGTGATGTTACCATAGTTACTCATCTCTGTAATAGTCAAAATAAACTAGATTTACTAATTCTACAAATTCAAGATGGTGAAGTCATCACAAGTTACAAGCTACCATTCTATTCAAAGTTACATTTTCAGGTCTACAGTAGTTTCCCTTAGTTATATGACAAGGAGTCTATTTCAAATAAATCATTAAATCTAAACCAAAGTTCTACCGTTACAGTCATTTTATTAATTAGACAATTTATCATTAACAATCTGCTGTGCCATAACACCTCTAAAAATCTTCAGGACACAGCCTTCTTTCTGTAATATCTGGGTTTGGATAAGAACAAAATTCCAAGCAAATCTTCTGCAGTCTTAGTTTTCAGGAGGTTGTTATATGGATGTATGCTTTTATACATTAAGGTATTAGAATTATGAGAATTATTTCCTACTAGGCCATTAAATAATTGGAAAGTAAATAAATATGAGCAGAATGCCTCTTTCTCTCTGGTACTAGCCAAGAGCTAGCCTATGTCCAGATGCAGTATTTCACATTCTATACAGTAGAAATAAGTTTCCTGAACAATTTTTAGGTAGACATTAATATAGAAATACATTTCTGTATGTGTTCTTACTTGTCTTAGGACAAGTTTTGGTCTGACATGAAATGTATCTCCTACATCAATATTAATTTTAGTATTAATACTGTTAATTATAATTATTTGTGGTGGTGATGGTGGTGGTAGTAGTAGTAGTAGTAGTAGTAGTAGTAGTCGTATGTTGCAGGACAGCTTTCTCTCTCAAACTGTAATAGGATCAGGAGATCCATCTTGTTTCATGACATTATATTCTATAATTTGCAGCAAATTACAATCATGGAGTGTGTGAGTAATCATACTAAATCAGAGTATGAGTTCTGTTTTAGCAGATCATTTGTGTCATGGTAAAACCATAGATTTGAAAATATAGGACTAAATCCAGTTCTGGGGAAATAAACATACTTTAAAAGCCTGGTGTTTTATCTAAACCAATATTAAATTTCTATTTAACTTACATGTCACAGAATACACAAAATGATTTTGATAATTCCCAGAGAATTGCTAGCAGTGGTTCAGACAGTAATGTGAAACATGTGAAATTGAGGTAAACAAACTCAGAAAAACAGAAAATCTCTTCTGCAAGTCATCAAAAATGGCATATCGATACACTGTTAAAATTTGTAAATGTGCACACAGGTCTGACTAAAAACCATTCCAAGTGTTTGGAATGCTATGGCACAATAATTCTACATATAAATGCAGAAAATAATTTTGCTTAAGCTTTTTGTCTTTCCAGTGAGAGAAAAAATTATACTGGATTTGTCTCATCACATCACATAGGCCTAAGAGCAGGTAAATTCCAAAACTATACTTGAGATAAACTCTCAGTATTTATTTCATGCTTTCTGTATGGTGTCAGCATAACTAAGAAGAATGAAAAAACCCACAAAAACTTTCACACTTTGTCTGCTTATAAATTGGACTAATAATTTAACTTGTTAAGAGCCAAGTTCTATTCCTTATCCAAAGTATCAGTCCACTAAATCACAGATTGTCTTCATGATGTTTCATAGTGGTTTATTTGACCAATCACAGAATCACAGAATTAACCAGGTTGGAAAAGACCTTCAAGATCATCTTGTCCAACCTATCTCCCAACACCATCTAGTCAACTAAACCATGGCACAAAGTGCCTCATCCAGTCTTATTTTAAACACTTCCAGGGATGGTGACTCCACCACCTCCCTGGGCAGCCCATTCCAATGGCCAATCACTCTTTCTGTGAAGAATTTCTTCCTAACATCCAAACTAACCTCCCCTGGAGCAGCCTGAGACTGTGTCCTCTCCTTCTGTCGCTGGTTGCCTTGGAGACCAACCCCCAGTTAAAAGCTTTGGCTGAGTACTCTGTCTATTGGATTGTTTCTTTTCACTCACAGGGGAAACATGCCAGAAAAGGACTCTTGTGTCTCCAATTATCTAAGCAAAAAATACATCTTTTGCTAACAAATGTCCAAGTTTAGGGATGAGGAACCTCTGAAAACAAGCACACTTGGATCAGAAGGGGGATCTTTTCTCTGTGTAGAGTTGATAACACTGGATCATACGTAACTTTCTCAATGTTGCCATCCACATAGTGTTAAAACAAGCATCCACAAGAACTAAATTAGAAATGGAGAATAGAAGTAGAAAAAGCAGAGGTTGAAGTATAAATATACATCTGATATATAGCAATATAACAGCTAGACCCATCAACACTAACTAAATGATGGGATTTGTATGCCACTGTAGTTCTGAATGTAAATACAAGCACACTAAGATTTCATTCCCATTTTCTTGCCTAACATAAACTTATAGGCATGTCCGTCTCTAGCCTTTGAATAAAGTACCTGTAGGCTTTATGTGCTTAACTTCACATGGTGTCTTGGATTGAAAGAGGTATTGTTTTATCTGCATGTAGGGAACTAGGGAACCATGCTTAAAATTAGCTATTATTTTTTAAATTCTAAAATAGGTAATGTTTTGAGCAAGGTGAACACGTGTCAAACCTTACCCTAATACATTTCTACTGCTATTTTATTCCTCAGTGTAACCACTCTGAGCCCTGTCACTGAGCTTTGGTATGTCCATCCATCACCTTCATTTCCTGGTTAGAATAAAATTTGAAACAATAAATTAAATCAAGTCAATTGTTCCCCACTCCTCCCAAAAAAAGTGAACTTGAACTATGTTCATATCATTCAATTTTATTATGTTCTAGGAACACAAAGCAGGTTTTAGAGGTCTTGAGTAAGATTTAGCATATATTAAAAGATTTTCACTTTAAAAGTAGAGGTCCTTATTTCACACTCCTCAATATGAATTTTGGCCACGGAAACCTCACAGTGGCTATTAGACCATAAATCTTTGCCAGCAGAGCTCACATTAGAAAGATTCAAGTATGTCTGTTCACTTCTACCTATCTCAACATTTTCTGACAGGTTATTAATAGCCTTTGCATGAGTCTTTAAAATAGAAACATGAATTATGGTAAGGTGCATAACTCCCTATGCCTTAATAACAAGTTTAAAAGAAATATGAAAATATGCTCACAATTATAACTCTCCATAAGACACTTTTTATAATTCCAACTTCCACTTGAGATCCTCCTTACCAAAGCAGCAACTCTATCATCTTTCAGATCTCTCCGAGTAGCTGCTGACAACCAACGCGTCCAAAGCTTCATCCCAGATCTAGAAATCACTAACCCAGTCAAGAGTCATTATGTCATTGAAAGTAACATTATGGAATAATAACATTACTGGGAATAACATCATGTTATAGGGCCACAAAGATGATCAGAGGGCTGGAATATGGCCCTTGTGAGGCAGCTGGGGCCATTCTGCCTGGAGAAAAGGTGGCCTCAGGGAGAATTTGTAGCTGCATTTCAGCATCTGAAGAGGACCTATGGGAAGGATGGGAAAGGACTGTTTAGAAGGGCATGCAGCAATAGGACAAGGGGGAATGGTTCTAAACTATGGAAGGGTAGATTAAGGTTAGACATAAGGAGGAAGCTTTTTGCAATGAGAGTAATGAAATACAGGAACAGGTTGATCAGAGATGTGATTGAGGCCCCATCCCTGAAGATATTCAAGGTCAAACTTCACGGGGCCCTGAGCAATGTGATTTAGTTGGAAATGTCCCTGCCCACTGCAGGGGGAGTTAGATAAGATGATCTTTGAGGGTCGCTTCCAATCCAATGCATTCTATGTGATTCTGTGTGAAATATTCTTACACATCTTGACACAGGAAGTCAGAATATTACTAAAGAGGTAGTTCTCTGAGAATGTCTTACATGCAATCAGTAAGTCCTCCCCTGCTTCTTTTGGTGATTCCTGAAAGACACAGGATAATAAAGCTTTGATTTTATAAAACATCTGTCTTCTATACCAGGCAACAGAATTTTACTGTTGCAGTTGTGTTTTGCACTTAAAGAACTACTTACCTTGTGAGACTGCTTAACACAAAATTCTTTCTTTCTATAGTATCTTTCACTATTCAAAACTTTCCTTGTCTTAGTGCTATTGAATGTTTATCCTGAAGACAAATGCTAATACAACTGACTTACAGACAATCTTTTTCTGTGATACAGTATAAAAAATTAGAAGTTTTCACTTCTATTTTCTTTCTTATTTCTTCCAATCTTGTTAACAACAATTTCTCAGCTGACACGTCTGTAAATTCTGATATCAACTCTAATATTGATCTACAGTTTATGCTGCACAGTCTTCAAATAAAACATTTACTTACAACATCTGTTAGGTTCTTTCTACAAGTTTCTTTTTAAATAAATATTCAAAATGAAACTTCTTCAAGTAAACTAAGTTGCTGAGCCTCATTCTATGCATATGGGCCTTCAATAATGTGTTCCAGAATGACTTATGTGGAAATAATTTTGTTTTCTCTTTGTCTTTTTATGTACACTTTTTTACATTACATACTTTTCTTCTCAGTTGATAACAGATGCAGTATTTAAACTAGGAATGTAATGGTTTAAGAAAGGTTTGAGAAAAATAGAGTTAAAGATGAAAGTGTCAGCTCATAGATAAACTGCAGATATCTGCCACAACATTGCATTAGAGTAATGGCAGTTATGTACTTCTGCTGAGACAGCTGCTATGCTTTCTGTCACAACTGGGTTTTACACCAATTAAGCATTGTGAAATGAAAAGCTATCATTGTTTGTAAGGCTGTGCATTATTTCTGGTTCTAAAGGAATAAGTAATAGCGTAGTTAGCCTATTCATTAAGGTCTAATAGCTATAATGGAATCAATGTCAATGGAAATTATTGGCACCATTGAAGCAATTTAGGAATTTTCCTTCAAGATAGTTGAGTACTATAACAAAATATAACTCCTTAAGGAATACTACTTTGCTGATTACATTGTGATAATAAAGCCTTCTAAGGAGGTTGATTCTAAGAAGTCAGGAGCCTATCTTTATATGATGGCATAAGAACTTAGAACTCTGCACATATGAAACTTCACTGCTAGAGAAGGTAGGGTCATATGTTTCTTACTTCACAATTAATTTGAAAGTAATTTCATTCAGTAAGCCTTCATCTCAAATGAACAGTAGAAAATTATATTACATAATAATTTAAATATAAAAATATAAAAATTCCCAGTTTCGTCTTGACCAATAGCTAGACAGCCACCCAGTAGAAGCCATTAATGGTGAAGTATAGTTTCAACTTAAGTGATTTAAGGACTGTTAAATACAGCTTATACTCTGTGACAGATATTGCTGAGTCAAAAGCAGAAACTCTATATCAACTGCATAAAGCAAATACCTCCTTTCAGAAAGAAACCATGTTGGTTGTGCAGCTCCACATAATGGTCATGTTAGCAATTCAGTGGATCTAACAAATGCTTGTGAGAGGCTCTGAAGCAATGTCTTTTACTTTTAATTCAAATCTCTCTTTGCTCCCAAACCAATTCACATAAAATATCTATAAAGCTGTCGTGAGAAAGATTTAATAAAATAGTAAATAAAAACAACAAAATATGTTTCATAATTACTCAAGGAATAATAATCTATCCATGTGCATACATTTTGCAACATATTCATAAAAATGTTTACTGTTTTTTGAAAGATGCACTTGCATTTCTGTTTGTATTGTCCTGGTTTAACATAGTCTGCTCTAAACCAGACTCCCACAGCTGGGAGTGAACTCAAAAAAAAAAAAAAAAATAAAGAGAAAGAGATAAAAGCCCAAAAGACCTATGGATTGAGATATGGAGAGTTTAATTAAAATAATGCAATATACAATACAGATACATTTAGGAGACATTTGGAAAGGGAGTACATAAACACTTTATCCAAATCTGTGCCACTACAACTTGCAAAACGTGTAATCAAAACTGCAGTGCCATCTTCTGGAGCATAGTCCTGATTCTGACCTTTAAAGAAACATTCCACTCATAGGTGATGCCACCAAGGACCTCAGATTATAGTGAGAGTGCTCAGGATAGTGGTTTCTGGAGTTTTTTTTCTAATTTTTCCCTTAAGTATTTCATATCCTGCTACAATGTGAGCTGCTTCTGAGTTCTCCACATTCATGCAGTTGCTTCAGAAGCACAAGCTTTCAATACTTCATTGAAAATCAGCTTCAACCTTTAAACTTTCTCCTTTACATACTAAATAAAACCCAAAACCTGGGAAATTTTGAAAAAGTATGGCTTGATACTAGATAAAAGGAACAAAAAAAAAATCACTTTAAAGCACACATTGCAATCACAAAGCAATCACAAACTTACCTTCCAGCATGCGGAACATGATTTAATAGCTAATATTATCTTTCAGAACTCTGATTCCTTTACAGCAAAAAGTTATTGATTGAAAACACCTGTTTGAACAGAATTCCCTCATAGATCCTTGAATTCCCTTGCATATTCCAAATTTCTGGGCATGAAATCACAGCTATTTATAACTTTGAAGAGTCTGACAAGATATAGGAGAATTTCCCTCCCTTTTATTTATCATTTTTCTCTTTGGTTTCCATGTTGATTGTCTGTGTAAAAGTTGGCTTTTTAACACATTATTTAAGTAACAATAAGAAGTATAAATTGGGTGGACTATAATAAGCTAATGGTCCAGGAGAATGTTAATTATGGTAGAGTGACGATGATTAACTTTTTATTCCACGGATCCAGAAACTCAACACCTAACAACAAGGTCCCCTTACGGTCAAATCTTGCAAGAAACCAGCATCTGTATAATTTCGTTCACACCAAATAACTTCCAAATCAATGAAGGGAATGTGGCAGTTTTCACATCCCCTTTCTAAGCAATGATCATAATAATTGGCTCTGCAACACTAAAAAACAGAGCTACATGGGTTGAATCATGGAATCATAGATTGGTTCAGGTTGGAAGAGACCATAAAGATCATCTAGTTCCAACCCCCCTGCCATGGGGGGACACCTTCCACTAGATAAGGCCATGTCCAAGGCTGCTACTTGAGAAGCAAAAATTCCCCATGTCCCATCACTGTGTTTCATGCTTCTCCACTAGCTGGCTACATGTCATTATGTTTATGATACTTCATTTTCCAAATAGCCAGTGAGAGACTTACCAAAATCCTGTATATTATGTTGAGAAATGCCTTACTGTTAATACCAAACAAGCTGAGCCAGGGGAGATTTAGGCTGGATATTGGGAAATATTCCTTCACTGAAAGGGTTATCAAACATTAGAATAGTCTGCCCAGTGCAGTGGTAGAGTCACCATCCCTAGAGGTATTTAGACAGCATGTGGGTCTGGTGCTTAGGGACATGATTTAGTGGGAATCTTGCAGCACTGGGTGAAAGCTTGGAATAGATGATCTTGAAGGTCTGTTCCAACCAAAGATATTCTGTAACTACGTATTTCTTTTTTCCATATATTCAGTGTGAGTTGTAGCTTATATTTTCAATTGCTGGTAGCATGTGGAACACATATCAGAAGATTACAAGAATTAGGATGGTATAATCACAGCATCAAACAATGTTAGGAGTTTGAAAGGAATTCTAGAGATCATTTAGTCCAACCCCAGTGCTAAAGCAGGTTCACCTAGAACAAGTTGCAAACCTCATCCAGCAGATTTTGAATATTTCCAGGGAAGGAAAATGCTTAACTTTTCTGGGCAGCCTGTTGCAGTGCTCTGTCACCCTCAAAGAAAATAAGCTTTTACTGATGTTCAGATGGAACTTCCTCTGCTTCTGTTTGTGCCCCCAGCTCTTGACCTGGGCACTACTGAAATTATTCTAACCCCATTGTTGGTGCAGATTCTCTTTGCAAACTTTCCTTGTGGGTGTCTGTATGTGTTAAAGCCTCATATGGTGATGTTACAGGGCAGAGACTGGAGCAGAGTCTTACTTGTTTTTCTTTTTCATCCAAGAGGGCAGAGACTGTAGCAGAGTCTTACTTGTTTTTCTTTTTCATCCAAGATATCTCATTCTCAGTGGTGTCTGCTACCAGAACATGGTTATGAAACCATCTATCTTTATCTCAGCTCCTCTAATATTGCATAGCCTTTTAGCTATTTCTTGTAACTCAGCCACTTGAAGTAACAGAACTTCAAGCTGTGCACACCCTTTTCATACCTCCTTGATCAGGAGAAGGGTCTAGGCACTAGCTGCCATGTTAATGCTTGTACCAAAGTCTCCTTCTTCAACAGATGCATCTGGATGGATATGTCAGGCATCTCAAGGACCTTATCCATAGGAGCACTGGTTTTAGTTCCAGGTGCAGTGCCCAACACTTTGGAAGAGAACTAGAGCACTTCCCTTGGCTGTGGACTTACAAGCAGAGTGCAGGGCTCTCCTGTGTGAACTGCCACACAAACTGCTGTGCCACAGCCAATCAAGTTGACAACAGAAAGATTATCAAGAAAATATACATTTTTTTAACAGGCATTACCATACTATGAGTTTGCCAATCAAATCCATAGTCAGAGCAACACTGCCATATCATACAGAATTACTGATGCTGAAACATCAATAAAGAAGCAGCAATGTTTTAAGAAATACTCCAGCTTATTTTTAATTACTATCTCTCTAATACACTTTCATCTGTAAAAGTAAAAGCTGCATTAAGTTTGATAATTAAGGAAGAGTCTTCTGTGTTCAAGCACTACAGTTCTTTGTCCTGTAGCATAAAAATTGTCTTGTACTCTTTCACATGACAGATGTTGTGTTCACATAATGATCCCACATGCCACATTATGCAGATGACTTTGTTACTCTTAACACACAGAATGAACCATGCACATCTCAGAAAACCTCAAAAGAAACACATCTTTTCATCTGGAAACTTCTGGAAGTGGCACTATAATCAATGGAGTGAAAAATATGGAGAAAGCACAGAAAATTGGAAATTTTTAAGAGGTTAATGCTTTTTAAACAGTAGAAAACAATTCATTTCTCCTGACCCTTATCTTAAAAGTTAAAAGGAGACCAGCAGTGTGGAAAAGCAGAGAGTGCAACCAGAGATGAGTTTATGTGACAGATGAAATAAGCAGTAATTGAAATCACTAATGTACCTGGAAACAGGAAAAGGATTTTACAGACTGGCACAATTATTGATGCAAACACACACCAGCATCAAGTTTGGCTTTATGATTAAGTGTCCATGCTTGGCTTTATGATTAAGTGTCCAAGATATTCCCACTTGTTTACTCAAGACTAGATCAGTTGGCTATACAATTAAGTTTTAGTTTAGATGAAGAATATGTGGTACACTGAAGGAAAGTCATATATCTTTATTCCAGCAAATACAAAGTTTCACTTTAAAATTGAAGTTTAAAATTGCAACTGAACCTTCATGTATCAAATATCTCACTCTTAGAAGAGTGGAATATAGTGAAGGAGTTTCCATCTCCAGAGGTGTTCACCAAAAACCAAAGCAAATGACATGTTCTGCTTCAAATAAGGAACTAAACACCATGGGCTTCTAGATTCAAGTACCCTGAAAAGGCATATAATCTCAAAAGTAGTATACAAAATTGTTATGATTGATTCTGCTCTACTCTAGTCTAATTTTTATGCAGTCAGTTCTATCTGGGTGAAATCATGTGGGAAAGAGTTAAGAAATCATAGCAAAAAGCCAGAAGTATCAGAAAAGAGTGGTAGTGTTAGAAGATTTCTATGTCCATGACCTGGCAGGCCCTCATTTTATTTAAGCACAAAAAAACAGTTCATAACAGTCTTATGAGGTATTAATTCTAATTATGTTACTGGTTAACCTCCTTTATAGCTCATTTTAAAACTATTTCCTATTATTGGAAGTTCTTTGATCAACATGGGTGCATCTACTTTCATAAAAGATCAGAAAGGAAGAAACCAACTTTAAAAGCAGATATGCACTTCATTTAAACTTTGCATTTAACTTTGAAAGAACTATTTTAATGTGGAGAGTGCATCAGTAAAGCAGATATTTCTTTACTAAAATTAGAGCTCTTAAGTCTTGAGAAATCAGAAAAGCTAGTTTACACAGCATTTATTCTGAAGAAACAAGTTCCCAAAATTCAAAAGAATATATGGGGCAATATGGTATTGCCTCAGTCCCGTGGTACACAATCCCTCAAAGTAAGTGGGTGTGTGGAAAATCTTTATGGAGGTTTTCAAGATGCATCTGGACAAAGCCACAGCTGATCCCACCTTGTGTTGGTAGTAGCCTTGTTGCAAATCAGAAATTGGATGAGCACTGCCCCTGGTCCCTGCTTGCCACAGAGTATCTGTGATTCAGTGAAATACACCTGAGCACTCTAAGCTAATGTTGACATTGGTGCTATCTGGGAAAAGAAGAAGTGCACAGCAGCAATGACTGGAATGGGCCCAGGGGTAGGAATGGGGCATCCAAAGCTTCATCTCTCTCTCTCTCTGTGTTTTTTTAACTGTCACTATGGCTCAGACTTCCTGTCTTATTAAATCAGAGATAAAAATGCCTGCAATTATGTAATTACCAAATCCAACAGAAACTAAGTAATTTTCCTACAGAGAACAAAGCCACCTGTAGCCCATTGCCCAGTTGTTATGCTTTGGTTAAAAGATGGAAAAAAATATGGTTTGGTTTTTTTGTGAAGAAAACTTTGAGTTTCGTAAGAGCTATTAAGCAAATTCAGCCCAGCAATAACACAAATCCCTCTTGAAGACTTAATAACACACTACATATACACCAGGATGATTTTCACACAAATAACGTGATATTTAAAAATATGTTCAACTCTTCAGTTCTGATGAAGACTAGTACTTATTTACCTAAATTTACCTTTGTTGCCATTGAAAAGCAGAAACTGCAGCCATCCAGGAATTTCTTAATGCAGCCAGCAAAGCATAACTGCTGACAGTGATGCCACTTTTAGAACAACCTTTATAAAAAGGCATGTCTGTTAGAACTTTCAGTATCTGATTTACCCAATGAAATGCAAATCCTCTGGTTTCTGGTCTCCTCTGCCTGTCAGCCATGACCTTTAAAGGTGAAATTTAAATCAGCAGTGTTTTCCAATAAAATTATCAATATTATTCTAAAAGATCAAAGCTATTACTTCTAACTCATAGAAATGTACCTTGTCACACAGAATTACAAGAGCTGATGCAGAAGAGGACAAATGCTTGGAGTGAGATCCAGTCTATTGAAGTCAACAGAAGTACTGGAAATATTTTTACTTGTGAGCCTAATAAGCATAAACTGATCTTTTACTTTCTGGGAAATTTTGTATATATATACATAGACCACACAATTAAGCCAGTCACAGACACAGGTATATATAGCCACCAGCTACACCTGCAAATAGTTCTATAGTGACTTGTCATAAGCACCTTCAGGAAGTAATCTATATAGGGCTTCAAAAAAGACAAACAGAAAAATGTAAAGATGTGATCAGATCTGAAGATGTCTTTGTCCAGTGAATTTGTCAAGGTGTGGGTACTAGAAACTCAACTGATGATCTCTGCCACTATCTTCTTTCAATAAAAGAGATTTTGCAATTATCCAAGTCCATTACATTTCCCTACACACCTCACCATCAAAACAGTGTCCATACTAACTCCTCACTTTGTACATAATTTTCCTATATATTAGATCCGAAATTGGTGATGTAAGAGGAAGTGTAGTTCTGTATTTTCCCCAATTTGAATATTTTCTGTTTCAAAGGATCAGGTATCTCAGACATTTTCTTGGCATTACTTCTGAATTCAGTATATTCTTCTCAATAGCCTACATTCTTATTTATTGTGTTTTCCAAAATTTGAAATGTCTTTAAAGAGTGGGAAGGGATACAATTATTGTTTGTTACTACATTCTAAGAAGCACAGACTCCAGGAGGGAAAAAAATTCTTAAGCTAAAGGACCATTATTGGCACAGGAACAAATGTTTCTCTGTTAATGAATAAATGTATGCTTGAATCTAGAGGTTTAATTCTGCTTGCAGAATGAGCTCTGAAGTAGTTTTTTTTTAAATGACACAAGAAATTACATTACTGCTGTTAAAATGGAGTCTCTGTCAGTGCATGAAAGACATCATGTAGTGTGGCTGACAGGAAACTGGTCTCAGTAAGCCCAGTGTCCTCTTCCTAGTGTATGCTTCTACTCATTTTGACAATAAAATTAGACAAGAAAACTTCTAGCACTGCAAAATTTGAAAAGCTCTCATAACGGGTGACATTTATATTATTTTTTAATCCAGTAAAAACTGCTTTATTACACAGAACTTCATCTCATAGTAAAAACCTTCTCTTCTGACATTTTCCATCACAATTGTCATTAAGCAACGCCTGTAGAAATGAGACAAAAATTATTTTTCCTTAGTGTGAATCTATTTAGAGGAAATATGTTGTAAAGCCACACACGCAAATCACTAAGGAAAATTATTAGAGAGGAGTAAAAAGTATTAATCTGATTTAACCATTTTGTGCTAAACATCTTCCCTAAAGGCAAAAAGCATTATTGTTTTTATCAGTTACCAGCTGGGGATGGGTTATGGGCATGCCACTGTCAACCACCTGGGGAACAACCTGGGGTTGAAATTCGAATGACATTTTCTTCTGAGCCTTGTGTTTCAACAGCGTACTGCTGTGACTTGATTGATTTGACTAATTTAATTTTGGATGAGCCTTTCTCTCCCGTGAGAATCTGATACCATCTTTGTCCAGGAATTTTAAGGCGAAAAACACGAAGAGTGCTTTATGTCTTGCTCTACCTTTCAAACTCTTTCATCTAGGTACTTCTTCTTCTTCAGGAATGCCCTGCCTGGGAATTTCCAGAACACAGGACCTTTTCCTTTCAGTTGCATATCTCACCACTGCTTGCAATACTGTGGTTTACAGCTGCAGTTTCCTCACACAGGATGTTAAAATTTGGCACTGTAATCCTGCAAGTCACTCTGTTAATTCAGTGCACCAGAGCTCCCGTTCAAACATTTCTATGTTATTAGCCTTCGTACTGTTGGGTGCAATAAACAAATCAAAAAGCAGTTGTACATTTATCTGTGATGTATTTCAAGTCAATATAAGTCTTCAAGCAGAGGCATTAATTGAACACTTGTAAATGGTCAGGCAGGACTTCATTAGCAGACGTCAGAGTAAGAACCACTACATGATTTCTAGCATGATCTTGCTTTCAATTACTTTGCAACAAACAGGATGTCAGTGATGGGAAGAAAAAATAGGTGATTGCAAAAGGAGTTAACCCAGAATGAGGAGCCTTGAGAGACCATGAAAAGCTCTTTGAAAGCTAATGGTTACTGGAAATTGTTGATTTGATTGTCCAGTATTTCCCATCTTAAAAGTAAGACTTTTTTGCTCATGGGCTTTGCAATGCTAAGGTATTCTCAATTAGTTGTTTTTGTCTATTTTACTAGAGAGCACACTGACCCTGCTTAAGGCTCGGATTGTTTCCACCTATTATCTTCCACTGGTGCAATTCATTATCTGCTTCATTTACAAATGCGTACAGTGGCTTTCAAACTACACTTAAGGAAGCAGTATTTTGTGGGCAGGAAGTTGGTGTCACTAGAGACTCTCCTTATTTAATATTTTCCTGACTTATATTTTCAACTAAATTAGCTGAAAGCTAATTGGCATATTCACATGTAAGGATATGAGGGTGAGACAACGCATTTTCCTGTGTGAATCCAAAAGCTACTAGAATCTATATCACTGATAATTCTACAAGAGATAGAGTTTCATACCAAACACAGTATCTGTAGGTCACTTAATCTGAGGAGGAAAGCACATATTCCTTATCTGAGAATATTGCAGAAGTAGCCTTTCATGGGTATGCAGCACTTCTGAAAGATCAAGAAGTACACAGTAGCATTAAAATGACCAGTTTGGTATCTACCTTCCTGCTACCTGAATAACTAGGTCCCAAGTTCTGAATTTCACCTCATGAGGGACTATGTCCAGTATTATTCCAGATGGACTCTGAAATTAATGTATGGAAATTAATATATGGAAATTAATATATGGAATATGAAATTAAATCACAGTTGTTCTGGGGTTTGTTTCTTCTTCAAAGACAAGTGGGTTTTTTTTCTTCAGGCTGCTGTGTAGAAGGCTCTGTGGTACCCAGTGGAGCAGCTGTGTTTGGGAGATGGCTGTTTCCAGAACAGTAGAACAAAGGAGAATACAGTTTAGGAGAGAGCTAGACATCTGAGAGACTTCTACAGAATGAAGGGCCTCCACACTGTGGAGGGGAGGAGAGCACATGTGTTACACCAAGGTGGCAGAAGAGAGATGAATTTGTACCATGCAGTATGGTATCTGAACTGGCCTGAGAGCAAACCTGACAGAAAAAGCCATTCAAATGTGAAGGTCCTTTCAGAGTTACTCTCATTAGGGAAAAGGACAACCTGGCAACTCAGTTGAGGCATTCAATATGACCTAAGGTCCCACCACAGCGTCTATGTAGAAATATGGCTTGCCAAGTGTAGCATTCTCTGCACCATGAAACTGTTCATCTGAGAAGCCTATGTCTGGATTATCAGGAATACAATAATATTGCTGCTTATAATTTCACCTGTCTTTCCTCGTTCAAAGAACTTGAACAACCTTCCCTGATGCACCTGGAGTTTGAGTTTGTACAGGTAAGCATTATTAGCACCCGTGGCTTCCCTGTTCAGTGTATCTGGCAGGTGTATTTTCAAAGTAAATAATTGCAGTTGCAAGTCAATGACCATTTCTACATCAGCACAGAGTTCATTCATCTAAAGGAGCAATGTACCACCCACACAGGCTATGAAGCAATAGCACAGCAGGCAACTTGCATGCTTGTACAAACTGTATCATCTAGGAGTGAGGAAAGTGTCATATTTGTCTATTGCAAATACACTGCTCAGACACCATTTTCCTTACCAGGATTAATTTACTAAGAAAAATGCATTGTTTGATGCAACCTGTATTTTTTTTGACTGCCTAGCCACCAGAACTGTTTTCCCTGATGATTATACTGTTATAGTACATCACCAAATGGAACTGGTTTTCCCCCCATTCCCCTGCTCTAAAATTCCTGCCCATTCAGCTATTGAAAAGAATGAAAGATCTAAGAAGAAAAGGAAAAGTCTACCCAAAATTCAATTAATGGTATTTATATTTGTCTCACAGATGGCTAAGAAACAGTTGCATACAAAACACATTTAATGTCTGGCAAAGAAAAATGTTAATTTACATTTCTTCCATTCAGGTCATCCTTCATATCAGCAGAGCATCATTGCTGTGATTCAAATGTCAGGGTTTAGTATAGCAATATTAACATGCTGGGTGTAGGGAGAGAAGCATAAGGTGCTTTATCATATGGTCTTTTAAATTTTTTTTATTATTATTTCAATATTCATGATGGGCAGACAAGTTTATGGCTTCAGTTATGAAGATGAAAAATATGAAAAGAGTTTGTGGCAACTTAGACCCTGAAAATGTTTTACTTTCAAATTTTGCAGACATATTCATCAACACCCCCATATAAGCGATCAACCTTTAAAGCCCAAGGGGATGTTTTCAAGCTTCACTTTGCTGTAACAACCTGTCAGCCAGACAGTTATTAGTGAGCAGATAAAAGTGATGCAGATAGCTAGATGTGAAGGTCTCAGAACTGAAAACTATGAAATAAAAATCTTAAATGCTGCAAGCTGGAGTTACTGAGACTAGAATTTGCCGTCATTCAGGAGTACAAGGTGAAAATGGAGAAAATGTGATAACATGATAAATGTGACTGATCATATCTGTGACAGTCTTTTGATCTTCAAAAGCCTAGAGGGCTTGAATTTTGCTGATAAAGCTTACTGTAATTATGTCATGTCATTCAAGCTCTATGTGGCACAAGACCTGAGAAGGCTGCAGGAGATATTGTTACAGAAAACTGAGGCTTGTGAGCCTTCTGATCATCTTTGCATCCAAGACGACAGGAAAAAAACACAAGCTGCAACTGATAGAATTTGCACTGACAAGTAGGTTTCTACTGTTTCTCACAATCCCAGGACTTCTTGGGCTTTCAAGCAGCTTTTGGAAATATGGTTCTTGTATCTTTCAGACATATTGCCTTTCAAAGAGATTTAACTTCTCCAGTTCAGTAAGGAAATTGCTAATACTCCAGTATTAAATAAATTCTACTGCAAACTTTTGAGACCTGTGTTAATTTGCCACAGTGATTTGACCTGTAGCTTCTAATCTTCATTTGTTGAAGTATGACTTTAAACCAGTGGCTAGAGTAAGCAGGAGCACATGTAAACAGTCCCTTCTCCACAAAAAGCTAAGGCAGAGATTTCTGTATGTGACATCTGTGACCACCAGATCAGCTCAGCAGCCCTTTAAATCTGCTTTGTTTTATTGCCATATATTGTTGGACAGTAGAAGGGAGAGAAGACAGGCTGACCTATGAAACCTAGTAGGGGCTGCCTGTAGCATTGGGACCCCAGTTCATACAACATCACCTGGATTCTTTGAGGACCAAGAAAGGGCTGTCTGAAACAGGATCAAACAAAGAGACCCTGGAATGGGTTGTCAAGGGAGGTGGTTGGGGCCCCATCCCTGGAGGTGTTTAAGGCCAGGCTGGATGAGGCTCTGGCCAGCCTGATCTAGTGTGAGGTGTCCCTGCCCATGGCAGGGGGGTTGGAACTAGATGATCCTTGTGATCCCTTCCACCCCTGACTGATTCTATAATTCTAAAGTGGCACAGGGACTTCTCTGTTTCTTGGGCAAAATGCACTGCCCTGGGAGACCATCAGTTCCCACCTCCACAAGAGATGCAGTCTGCCAGAAAGGAAGAAGCATCAGGCACATACAAACCTCTCACCAAAAAAGGAAGGAGTGGGATCTGAATGGGGAGGACGACTCAAGGGTAGATTAAACTATGTAAAGAAAATTATTTCCAGTTTTTGATGGAGAATCCAAGTCAGAATGAGGGAATGTATGTGACTGCTGCATGCTGGCAGAAAAAAAAAAAAAGTTTTAAGACACTCTGAATTCTAGCAGAAGATAAGGAAAAAGGATTAAAAGGATAATGTTGTATCTAAATTGCATTTTGCATATTCTCAATATTTCTAATGGGAATTTTGAGAGAGAAATGTTCAAAATGCAGAGCTTCTGTGAGATGGAAACCTACCAGAAGTATTATCTGGAGGAGTATTATTGTCGCTGTAGAGCAAAGAAAATGACCTTGGGCTCTTCCAATAAATGATAACATGTTTTCTGTGACTAATAGAAAGAGGGAGGAATAAGCAACACAGCAGCAGCAGCATTGTTTGTTCCCAGTAGCAGTGGTAGCCAGTTCTTTAGGATGCAAACAAGAGAAGTGATCCTTAAAGAGCTGATTAAACAAAAACTCACTTGAAAAATGTGGGTTCTGGAAACAGTAATTCATGTGCAAAAAAAATATTCCTGTGTTCATCTGAAGACAGACTTGAATAAGTTTTACAGACTCTGCTGCTATGGTGGTCACTTCTTTCAGTAGAGGTGCAATGGTTCTGGCAGAAAAATTTGTGTGTGCCATAATCTTTCATGCCTATTAAAGGAACATATTCTAACTAATTAGAATCCTCTAAATTGAAAAGCAGCATGCATGCAGAAGCTATCTAAATACATTCGTTAATCATAAATGAAGACAGACTTCCTTGGATAAGTCATGGAGTAGCATTAAAGGATGTGCAGAAGTTCATCAAGGCCAGAGAGGTTTGTGATAACTAGAAGTCCAGTCATGACAGTCATCATAGGACTTGGCCTACAAAGAATCTGCAAGATTATGAACATGTGGTTCAGCATATGTCACATGCCAAACAAGTGTAATTTCCTTCTGAAAATAACAACAGTCCTCACAAGAATAGTGGCTAGAAGAGATTTTTTTTTTCTTTAAAGAGAAAGGTAAACTTACGTTGGAAGATTATTGAAAGAGATGACGTAAGAAGGGTAAGTATGAAAAATTAAACAAGGGATTTTTCTCAAAAAAAAAATCATGCTAACATAAACTGCAAACAAAATCTGACAATGAAAAATAATTCTGTAAGAAACGTTTGATATGAGGGTTTATCCCAGAACTAGAGCACCAAAAAAAAAAAAAGGGGGGGGAGGAACAGTTAGTCAACCTAAAATATGAAGACAGAATACTTACTAGTCTGAATACTGTTACAGTGTTCTGCACCAATGATCACTGGTGTAAGAAAGAGACACCATCATCCAATTTGTAAGGTGCATGCAGTGACATGGGCCGCTCTAACACTGAGATTAGGACTAGAACTGGCTCTCAATTACTCCCTTGAAACTAGTTAAGTAAAAAAACTACAGCAGGCATTACTCAAAATTATTTCAAAATAGTCTGGAACTAAGATAATGTTATCTCTATAAAATGTAAAATAAAATTATTAATGCCTTCTTTTCAGGAGTTGCAATAACTACTGTAATGTTAACTAATACCCTCTCTCTCTCACTAGAATCACAATCACCTCTCTGCAAGCTAAAATACAGCTGCACAATACCAAATAGATCAGAGGAGCACATTGTTTACTGAGATTTCGATTGGATAGCATTCTGGAAACCGTTTGTCAGAAAATGATTGCAATGGGTTAACAGTCTGCTTTCCCAAGCCCCCTCTCTCCACACAGATGAGAAGGAAAGTAATAATAAAAAAAACCACCTCAGGGTTGAGATAGAAAACTTCAGATAAAATTAGTTTTACTGAGAAAAATGAGATCATACAATGCACAATTACATTAGCCTATTTGCAGAAAGAGTGCAGCAAAATGCAGAAGCAGAAGCTGGCAACACAATACCCTGCATCCCTCCCGTCCCACGCCAACCCAGCAGAAAAAAACCTCAACACCCCAAAACCAGAAGCTGGAAGCAGCAACTGGAACAGGAAGCCTCTCCTGTTACAATCTGAACTTCAAACCTCATGATACTTTGATCCAGCCGGTATGTTCATGTTGAAGCTGGCATGATGGCAGCATGGTATGAGTATCATCATTAGATTCAACTCAGTCCATGACAATGTTTCCTTTAATCTGAAGGATATGAAGTTTGTAGAAGGCCCTTGGCTTGTTTGAGCTTGTCCAGTTTCACTGGCTGAATAAAAAAAACACCTTATTTTCAGTTGCTGGGCATGTTGAATGTTTATCTATGTATAAACACCTATATTACAGAAATAATATATTGAATACATATATGTTGCAGCCACTGTTCTGAGGGCAGCTGCTGGATGCATGCAGATTTCCACTTATCTTCCAGGTCAGCACAAGTACCTTCAAACATAAAAATCAAGATATAAAACTTCTCCTTTCACACAGAAAAAAAAAAAACCAACAAAACAAAAAACAAGTGTCTCTTGAGACAGCAATGAGAGAGAACAAGTGAAGGCAAGGCAGGAGATAAAGCATAGCTGAGTGAATGGGGTGTGCATAAGAACATAGAACGCTGGAATAACAAACCAAATTGCTGGCAGACAGTCTCAAGCTTCTGTCTGATGTCAAATGTCTGAATCATCTGAGAGTCCCCAGTACAGAATCCCAGCCAATACAACCATTGCTTGTTTGGACTTGACTGCAAAATCCCATTTTCTTTATTAAGCTGCTCCTATTTGATCTTTAGCCACACACGTCTCTGCAGTTTACTACAAATAGAATACTTTCTATTTTTTTCAGTGCCAATGAACATTGCCTGTTGGGGATGTCAACCTGGGATTATAGAGACATGAACACATTCAGAAACCCAGCACATGAGACAAAATCATTTACAGTTTGACATTAATCCTAAAACCACTTGAGTAAGAACAATACAATACTTACAGTAACAGTACATTAATATATTGGTGACTGGATAGCAGAATGAAGTGACATAAAATACCAGAGGTCTGTAACATTTCTGGGAGACTGTAGAATTCACACCTCACAATGGATCAGGCAGCCAGAACTGAAATATCAGAATGTGCCTTGTAATAACTCAGTAGACTGAAATGAACAAAATGATCACGACTTTTAAATTGGTTGGGTTTTTTTACTGTATTGGTAACTTACTTACATTTCTTTGCTATTTATATATGTCCTGTTATATATATGAATAGAATCTATTTATATCTGGGTTATTTGAAGAGCAGGTAAGTGAAATATTTGTAAGCTAATGTTTTTGCCATCTATAAAATCATCTATGGATTTCAGGTGGTCTTAGTAATGAGCTTATAGTGAACTTTTGTAAGAACAACATGTTTTTACATAAGACAAGCTTAAAAAAAAAAGAAGAAGGAAATGTTTATCTTGTGTCTACAAATGTAGAATACTTAACTTTCTAAACAGAGAAAGTGAAAGATTATTTTAAAAACCCAAATTACAAAAATGGGAAACCCAGAAGTTATAAAAGCTCATAAACCACTTTCCTCTCTGTCTATTGTATTCTTGCTTTCAGTTTAATCAAGAACTTTCTGCACCACATGAAACTGCACTGGACTTTGGGTATTCACTGTCACCTCTCAGGTGTGGGTTTTGTCTTCCTGTTCCTCTTATTAGTCTCTACCTGTGCACTGCAGGCTTCAGTTCTTTGCCTCTGCATCCCAAGTCTGTGGACTCCAAGAACCCTCCAGGCACAGTCTTGGCTGCTCCTAAGAGAAAGGACACTCTGACCTGGAGGGTCTGATCTACTTTTCTTTTTGAAAGAACATAGCACACAACCTGAAAACAAACTAAATGACTGTATTCTCTCCACTGCACCCAACAATCCCTTTGCTACAAGTTGCATTATAGTCTGATATAAACAATCCCTGTAATTCACTATTTTTCTTGTACACCAAAAGTCCTTTAGAAAAAATAATAAATATTGCTGTCTTCTGCCTGATAGCAAAACCATATAGGAAAAAATTGTTGGAGTTTAGAATGCAACAACACTTTATAAAGATGGATGGTTTGTTTGAAATTAATATTTTCCCTATACTCTCTGGTGTCAATAACCTATACAATAAACTGGCTGAGTTGTAGTGCCTTATATTTAGCATATGTATCTACTAATTTCTTTTTTTTTTGTATTTCCGATTTGAAATACTATCATTTGAAAAGACAACACATTGCTGAAAGCAAAGAAAACACATGCAGCCAAGTTTAAAGCAAAAGTTAAACATATATTGTATATCTAAGTAACCAATTTTTTCATTGAAGATGGCATAACTACAGTGCTAGTCCTTCTGGACAGTACTGCTACACATGGTCTTTGAGAGACTTGAAAGCAAGAAAATTAGTTAGGATGACTAATTAGTCATTTTGCCAGCAGCACATTACTGCCTTGAAATATGTTTTCATTAAACACTAGAACAGCTACAGAAACTTTGCACAATATTATGTTTAAGAATTTAATTTTTTGAAACTGGAGATGGCCAAGGAGTGGGGATGAAGAGTCCACCCACACAGCTGTGAAACTGTCTCAGATACTGTTCCCCTCCCCACAATTTTTATTAAAGTAATTATAACTTCAAGAAAGGTTCATTTCATGAAAATTAATTTTGATGAGTTCTTAGTAATAGCTCTAAGAACTGCGCTGAAGTGCATCAATTCCAGTGAAAGGCTTTGTGAGCAAGTACTCAGTCTCATTGGCACAGCACACAGAATCTCCCAGGAGAGCCGGCACTCTTCAGCTTGGTGGCAGCCTTTCTAGGATTAGGAAGGAATCACTGGGGGCTGCACCTTGAATTGGATTTCTGATCTCCAGACTGCCTTGGTTTTTACTGCTGCCTGTGATCTCTCCCATCCCAGGCCTCAGTCAAAAATCATGTACAGCAGAACACACGAGTGATGAAAAGACATGCAAGACATGTTGAGGAGTTGTGGAAGGTACTGGAGTGGGGAGTAGTTCTGAGTACAGGATCCGTTGTAGACAATAACCTGAGGGGACCAGCAGACAGGCTTGCTAGAGCTCAAGGCAAATGAGAAGGATGGATGGGAGAAGGGCTCAAATGAAAGCAGCTTATCAGAGAGAAGAAGAAGGATTGTAATAATGCAGGAAACAAACAAACAAAGTAGGAACACAGAAATAAATACAGAATAAAGCTGGAATGAATTCTTCTGAGAGTGCAAATCCATAAATGGACATTTCAGGTATAAAAAAGGTTATTTCAAAGCATAATTTTTTTTTTTTTTGTTTTGTTTTGTTTTGTTTAAACTACCTCTGCAGCTGCAAATTTATTGCTCAGTCCCAAACACCACATGGCTGGTAAAAGCAGAGACTGTGCAACGTGATTCCTCATGTTGGTTCTGTGGGTGTTCTTGTCAATGCTGAGACTTCCAATTCCTGCCAATGCAAATATCTGCTTGCAAATTTCAGGGGGCTGTCTTAAATCCTTGTGTTTTATCACTCCTTGCTCAGTTTCCTGCCTGTCTTCTGTAAAGATACCAGAAACTCAGTCAAGACTTCTCCTCTGGATGTCCTCAGTTACATGGAATTGGAGGAATTCCAGTGATATCCATGTGTGATTTGACAGTGGTACACACAATATGCACCAATAACTCTTTTGCTTTCCTTCTGCCTTCTCCTTCAATGAAAAAAAAATCTTTCAAGAATGAAAACACTGCAAAGTAGAATCTTGTATGAGTCAGATGTGTTTTCTAGACCATGAACTCTACTGAGACAAAAGAATTTGTAAGAGCTTTCCTACTGACCTTCAGCTATGACAGCTTGAAGTCTTGGGTATTACACTGCTAAGAGTTGCAAGTTTTAAGTCATGTATAACTGCTTCAGTGTTTATTGTACCATGACATTGGGTTCAGAATCTCCTTCAGGAACCACAAGTCCTGTCTTGTCAATGATTGCAGTTGCACTAAGTTCTGCCAAATTTCTTAAAGTTCTTCAGTACTTTGCAAAAGTCCAAGCAGGTGTGTGGTTGTCAGCACTCCACATGGGCTGCCAGGGCGGAATATTAAACTAACCTGGCCATTTGTTTCTGGCCTACTTTTGTCAGAACTGATTTGTGATTGAAGCTTCTCAATTCTCAGCCTGTATATTTAATAAATTTCTCCAGTGTAATGTTTGGAATGATCTGCTAAACATACAGCTGCAACAATTTCTTTAGGTTTAGGGAGATTATGAAATCTCAGAGGCACTGGGCTAAGTCCCAGTGACCATTACCAATATTTGTGAATATGCAAATGGACAACAGGATCTTGTTTCATGTCAAATGCTAATAGCTCATCTTCAGGGGCCAGGAAAGGATACTCTACCCAGGTGTGGGATACTACAATTTTCCAGCATATTTATTACTTTTCTGGAAGTTTGTATTCCACAGGTGTCTAAAGCTGAGTATGATACCAACCAAAATAAGTATTTTAAAGTAACTTGAGGATGAACTGATTTGTTTTCTTATTTTGTGTTTGAATTTGGAAAGCGTTTTCCAGGAAGTCAGAAATTGCCTTTTGGGTGTGAAACCATGCTTTTCTAGTGACACCAATACTTCTCTGGAGAAGAAAAGGCTGAGAGGTGACCTTATCAAGGTATACAAATATCTGAAGGGTGGCCGTCAGGAGGATGGAGCCAGTCCCTTTTCAGTGACACGAAGAGCAGTGGATGTAAACTCAACCACAGGAAATTTGGGCTCAACATGAGAAAAAAAATTTATTGTGAGGGTGACAGAGCACTGGAGCAGGCTGCCCAAAGAGGTTGTGCATTCTCCATCTATACAAATCTGCAAAACCCACCTGGACACATTCCTGTGTGACCTGCCCTAAGTGGCCCCACATTGCAAGGGGGTTGGATTCAGTGATCTCTAGACGTCGCTTCCAACCACTAGCATTCTATGATTCTATCATACAACTTTATTCATGTTCACTAAGGGAAAAACATATGGAATGTGATTCAGTTTCATTCTTAAGCTTCAGATGAAATTAATATGAGCAGCTATTAGATTTCTTCCTTTCTGGAGGCATTCTATATAGATTTTAATAAACAGGATAACTCTTGAAGTGTGGATGGGTGACACTGAACATGATTTTAATAAAATGAATGCAGATTTTGTAGGCATTCTTTCCAAATTGATGCATCAGGGACTCATTTCAGCTGTCCTCTCATTCCACACACTTAGCAGCGCTGTCCTGGTGATTCAGGGGGGCAGCACATCATACCTGACAAAGAGTTAAGAAAGGGTTACCAATTCAGACACAAATCTATTTCTCCAACATTGACTGAATCTGATGAAGAAATTTTTTCTTCACTTTCTCTGATTCTTAGAGCCATTCTCTAGATAAAGCATAGAAAATTAGAAGTGGTTGGTGTGTATGGCTACAACATATTAATGCCATACCTCCAGGATAAATCACAGCAAGCTTACCTGTTATTTTCCATTGAAGATATGCTTCTAACAATGTTCTTTGTGTTACTGTGGACCCAAGGGAGCCTGCAGACCACTGTTCCAGCCCTTGTGTAAATGCAGCAGAAGCGATAGCATTTTCTGAAAAGGTTGTAATGTAACAGCAAGGCAAATAGAAAGTGGAGGAATTATCATTTTCATGTTTACACAGCTTGTTTCTGAATCTACACAATTCTCCAGGGGCTGCATAAGAAATGAGTGGCAGAATGGTAAATTAAAACAGATTTTTCTGAGTCCTATTCAAAACCTTACTCACAAGGCCATTCTTTCATGTTTTCTCTGTAATACTCAACAGTTGGTAACCTGTAAGTACTGAAGGAGCATGCAATTTGCAAGTCACAATTTTTCTGCCTGACACTTATTACTGAAAGACAATGCCTACAAAAGGTCAGCCAAAAAATAAGTAAGTAAAGCATGTGATGACAGAAATAATCACTGGAGATACAGAACTCTAGCACTGGACAGAAAATCCTACCAGTAAATCATCCCATTAATACAAATACATACGTTGTACCTTGATAAGCTCCCTGTGTGCAGAGATAAGTTCATCCCAAAAAATAAATTTTTCAAACAGATTATTAATTTAGATGAAAGGAGAAAGGCAAGTGGATGTAAAATTAAATTTGAGGGATTTTGTGTTTTTAAATAGTAAATTCTCAGACTGGGAAATCTTTCATGAAAATAGCAGGTAAACTAGACTGTCTCCAACAACCAACAGATCATTTTCTTTCAAAGTCATGGCACTAAATAAACAATACTTCAGCTTATTCTACAACAACTTTATACCAAGGTCTCCATCTTACTGTCCTTTTGGCTTTCTTTCACTTGGTCACCTCTGGGCTAGATGTGAAAAAAACTATCACAGAAGTGCTGGTGTCCATGAAGTTAAGCATAAGCAGCTTCAGTGGTTTTCTGCAGGAAAATAACGGAGTCCAGGCTCAGAGAAACTTGGAAAAGTGTGCCATAAGGGGATTAGAAAAACGTAAATCTGAGAGTAGTTGAATGGAGGCACCACTGTGCAGTGATTTTACCTAGCAGACTGTAACTGAGGAGAGAAGCCACCTGTGTCCAGTGCTGGTGACCCTTTTTCAGGAGCATTCTGTCAGAAGGACCTTCCAAAGCCACAGCAGCCATGTGCCCTGTGGGACCTGCCAGCATGACAAAGAGGCGAGGAACCAGCCAAGACAGATGCAAGCTGAACTTGACCTGTTTTGTCACAGGCAACAGCACACAAGCTGGTGGTTGGGAATTTGGAGCTTTCATGGATCAGGTAGTGAAAGTGGGAGCAATGGAGATTAAAAGAAAATAGCAAAATGCATTATTTCCCCCCAGGTGGGTCTGAAAAGATCTTTTGAGTTAATATAGAAACAATTAGTGGACACTCTTATTTTTAGTGATACTTGAAACCAAGAGGACATTTTAAGCTTTTCTGCTTTCACAATCTAGCTTCCTAGATTTCAGACATCGTATTTCAAGTGATTCACATTTAACTTTCTCATTTTCGTGTTTCATACAAGTGTAAGAGATGCTAAAGCAAGTACTGCACTTAATTGGCTCATAATTTTCATTTTTTGGCTAAATACAACTACAGAGAGGCTAAAATATGGAGGAAATACACAGGAATGAAGAGTCTTTGATATTTTCTGCAACAGGACACTCAACCTCATAAACAGATACAAGATAGCAAGTGAGAGAAAGGCCATTTACAGCATTGTACAATGCTGGGTAACAAATGAGAGGTTACTTTGGGTCTCATATTGATGATGATATAATTGGCCAAGACTGACTCCTGTCCCAGAAGAACTCAGTGTAGTAGGATTTCAGTACATGGGGTCCCTCATTCTCAGAGACAGGTTCAGACAGGGAGAGAACTATGCAGGGAGAAATGAGAAGGGCCAAAGACTAACTGGAAATTAATTTGGTTGTTAAACTGTTAAAGCTGTTAAAGAGAACAGGAAATCCTTCTATAAATATGTTAGCAACAAATGGAGGACTAAGGAGAATCTCTGTTCTTTGTTGGATTCAGGTGGGAACATAGCAATAAAGGATAAGGAAAAGGCTGAAGTATCCAATACCTTCTTTGCCTTGGCCTTTAGGACTAGACCAGGTTTGCTGGATAGCCAATCTCCTGAGCTAAAAGATAGGCAGCAGAATGAAGCACCCATAGCCCAAGAGGAGATGGTTAGTGACCTACTGCACCACTTCAACATAACTTAAGTCTACGGGGCCAGATGACACACACCATCAAGGGTACTGAGAGAGCTGGCAGAAGTGCTCACCAAGCCACTTTCCATCATTGACCAGGACTTCTGGCTAACTGGGGAGGTCCCAGCTGACTGGAGATTGGCAAACATGACGCCCATCTACAAGTAGGACCTGGGGAACTACAGACCTGTGACTCTGACATCAGTGCCAAGGAAGGTCATGGAGCAGGTCATCTTGACTGCCATTCAGCACTCAGCATACGTTGATGCATGGGGTTGTTCCTTCTGGAGTTCAGGACTGCATATTTGCTCTTGTCAAACTTCACAAGGTTATTTCTCCCACTTGCAGGACTCAGTCCCCTTTGCTAAACTTCATGAAGTTCCTGCTGGGTCCATACTCCACCCTGTCAAGATCCTTCAGAAAAGCAACACATTCACCTTATTAATTAGCCACTAACCTCCCTGGCTGGGTTCTGCATTTTCTGCCAACTTGTTGGGAGGGCACTGCCCTGCTGTCCAGGTCATTAATGATGTTAAGCAGTATTAGACCCAATATTGGCCCCTGGGACACACCACTAGTGGCTGGCCTCCACTAGTGAATGCTGGGCTTCATGCTGCTGATAAGTGTCTGAGCCAGGCAGTTCAGCTACTCTCAATCACTGTCTGTTCTTCTACCCTGTACTTCATCAGTTTGTCCAAGGGAATTGTTACAGGAGGCAATGTTGAAAGCCTTTCCAGACTCAAGATAAACAACATCCTCTGCTCTTCACACGTCTACAAAGGCAGTAATCTCATAATGGAAGGCTGTCAGCTTGTTCAGACATGATTTCCACTTCATAAATCTGTGCTGACTATTCCCAAACACCTTCAGAGTGCCATTACAGTCCTTTTGAAGCAAGAATCCACATCTCTGCTTGTAACTGCAACTACAGAGTCTCTGCCTCTTCCTGGCGTGATGTTTCCCCCTAAACTTGTTCAGCTAATATGTTAGGAGAATCTGCAAAGAAATACATTGTGAAAGGGACACATGAGGAAAAACTGGAATTTTAGAAGAAAGTATCCAATATCTTGAAAGAAATTTGGTTTTAAGTCATTTGAAAATTGACTTCTGTATACACTACCCAAGAAAGAGCTCAACCAAGAAAATCACATTGTTCTAACACCAGAAACAAGTTTGCAAGTGATGATGTGCTGATAGCAGTAGCAGGCTGTCATGAAAATAATGTTCATGCTTCTTTCTGGCGTTGTTACAAAAAAAGTTTCATCCCTTCCATTGCAAGAACTGTATTTGTACTGATTTAACACACTTACTATTTCCGCTTTGCAGCAGAGCGAAAAAAGGAAACTTCTGAACCATTGTCCATATTCTCTGTTAATGTTTTTCTGGCTTAGCAGGAGATGATAATGGTTGGATTTTCCTCCAAAAACTTCAATTCTTTTAAGTATAAAAAAATTGTATTATTATGCAGTAAAAACATCAGCACATACCAAGAACAGGATGCTACAGAGTGTAAAATTTTGTAGGAAAGAGATGAAAGGGATTCGTAAGATACAATAGATACAAAGAAAAGATTGTTACCTAAGTAATACTTTCAAGATCAGAGCTTTACTTAAATGAAGTCACTGCTGAGATGTTCAAAGCTATAGAATTTAAATCATATACAATGAGCTTTTCAGTCATGAACCTCTCTTCTGATTATTAGTAAGACAGGCAGGAAATCATACATAACTATTAGTATAGACACATGTAAATGCTACAGACTTTTATAAATTAATCTCATATTTTTTACCAATCAAATAACATACTTAAAAGCACACTTTTTATGTTCAAAAATGTCTCATGTTTCAAAAGCTTAGAAGTAAGCTCTGCCTAATATCACACCTATAGGGCCCAGTTTAATGTACTCAAGGTTCATTCTACATCCTATCCTGCATAATTTTTACAGTGTTTATCCCTTGCCTGACAAGAGGCAGAACACCACAAACTACAGGAAAGTATCTCCTCTTGCCCTTTCTATTGACATTACAGATCTCATGGCATAGATCCACCCACAAAACATCTGATCAAGGCCTGGTTTAGAAAGCAATTGCTGCTTGCCAGCAAACCTTGAGAGAAATACATGCAGCAGAGATGACAAAAAATGCCAACTGGCTCAACAAAATTGTAATGGAAGTGAGAGCCTGTTACATGTCACTTTGATTTCAAAGGGAATCTGGAAACCTTGCATTAGCGTAGCCTGTGGGTGACCTGCTGAAGAGCAAAGAGGCAGGCAGCCAAACCGCCCAGGAACAAAGCAGGGAGATATTTAATATTCTTGGAAAACTTCATCAGTGTTGGTACATGTCCAACAGGGTGTCTCCCCTTCAGTGCAACAGCAGTCTCTGGTAGAGACATACCTGTGTGGAAAATTTCTGCTGATCCTAATGCTGGTGGCTGTGACTTTACTCAAGTCTGCTCCTTGTCTTTGATGCTTGCTAAATGCAAAAGGGTTTAGAACAGATCCTAGACAATTTGGTAGATCACCAGCAAAACTGAAACTTTCTAAAACTAACCCAAAATTTAATAAAATGAAACTGTCTTCCACTCTCTTCCATCAATTCTCCATGTATAACTGTAATAGTTTTACAATTTGAAATGGGTATCTAAACATTAAAAAGCAACACTAGTGCATGTAGGGGTACATATCTCTCTGTACCCTGAACAGTTTTCAGGACAGCTGGACAATGCCATAGCTGAACTGAGGAAGTGTTAGGAGTATGAATACTCTGAGCAGAAAGTTGGACCAGAGACTTCCAGATAAGGAGCTCTTCCAACCATGAATTCCCAATGCAAGCCTTACTTTTACTGTGGGGAAAACCAAACCAAACCAACACAACAACAACAACAAAAAAACATTGGTGGAAAGGGAATCACTGACTTAAACACTTTTGAGTGGTTCTAGAAGAACACACAGTGAGAGTATCTTCTGAACACAAAAGCAAAAGCCTCACTAAAAGTAATGAAATATTTTACCGAACTGTAGCTACAAATATAAAAGAATTACATGAAAATATAATATAAAATCAAACTAGTATGTATTATTGTGTATAATATATTGTTTATAATATATATTATTGTTTATAATATAAAATTAAACTGATTTCACTGTTCAGATTGAGTGTAATTCAAAATTATGTGTCTTCCCTTTTGAAGTCAATGGGAGCTATTGTTTTCTGGTTAATGTACACTGTTAACAGAAATGTAATTAAAAATTTGCACCTACCAATTTAAATCTAAGAATATTTTTTTCAAAGCTAAATTTGCCATAGGTATGAAGAAACCAGTCAGTGTTTGGATTTCATTGTTTATCTGCTTTAAAACTTCCATGCCATATAACTTGACTGAGACAAAACTTTAGCTGTACCAGGCTAGATAAGTAACATTCTACAGGATGAGAGATCATTATCTCAACCATTTTAAATTGAGTCCTGCTAACACTTGGCATACTAGCTGAAAAAAAAAAAAAAAACCAGACCTGACTGCCAATATTTGTTGCTCGATTGAATTCACTAAATCCCTTTTGCATCGAAATGCAAGATAAAATTCAAGTTCACATTTGAATACATAACTTTTCAAGACCAAAGGGTGAAGTTAAAAACACATCCTAGTGTTCTGCAATACCACTCTGCAAAAAAGACTTTGAATGATGTTTCTGTATTTTCATGTTACTCATAATGGAAATGGTTTCCAAGTGTAAAATAATGAAAATACGTAAGAAAAATGGGCCCTGTATTTGTTCAAAATAGCAGCACCATGTATGATGCTTCCTGTTTCATCACTTGGAGTCATCTTCATCAGCCTTGACCAGTTCCTCCACAACACTGATGACAGCTGACAGGAAATCTGCTCAGTCATACATATTTTTTGACAACTACACTATCTTTTAGCCATCTTCACTGTCTTAATAATTAAGTTCTGCTGTTTGCTACTGGCTTTTTAATTTTTTTTCCTCAGCTATGGGAAGAACAGCTTGCTTGTTTTCTTCCTTGTCTGGGCACATGAATGCATACAGAAAACTATGCTTTGTATTTCACCTTCTGTGATTAGACATGACCATTTCACAGGATCATGGAAGGGTTTAGGTCATCTAAGCCCTTCCTCTATGCTCCTAGTATCTAGTACCCAGAGCAAGAACTTCATGGATTTCTAATGTTAACAGGCAAGTACTGATGTGAAATAAAAACTACAGCACCCTTCAGTCCTCCAAAAATGAAAAATTCCTATTATCAGGAAACTTGTTAAGTTCTAACTTTGTCTCTCAAAAGAAGAAAATAGGTTAGGTAAAAAAAAAAAATACAGAATGTGTGGTATTTCACTGTTGGTATTTTTCTGCTTCCCTAATGAAACTGTTCAGATTTTCACCCTCAAGGGCAGTAAGAAAATCTAGAGGTTTGTTTGTTTTGCTTTTTTTTAATTTTGGAGATAAAGGAGAGATCTTCCCTAAGGTAGAATCCGAAGACACTTCAAAACCTCTTGTCTTTGCTAGCTGTGATCTGAAGAGCTGACCCTGGGGGATGACGGCCTCACCTCCAGCACTGGCTGTTCAAGGGCAGCACCCCAGAGCTACTTGCCTTCACACAATTTTAAATAGAAGCTCAGAAATATAAGGTATTTTTGTGTCGCCATAAAACAAAAAGATCAAAAAACCAGGCAAGTTGCCTTCCCCATTTAGCAAAAAATCCATTATACCTCCTTACTAGTTTATCAGATGGTTTTTACCTAACCTGTTCTGTATCCTTACTGACTGGATTCAAAAAACCCAAAGCTACACAAATACACACATACAAAATTCTGTTTATTTCTTGGGAAAAAAAGACAAAAATGTAGATCTATAGACTGAAGGCTGAATGTTCGATTGCTTTTGTGCAGTGAGTACACGTTTTATTTATACTAACAACTGGTATCATAAATGGCTGTTTTGCTTCAGTGCAATCCTGCAAACATACATCAAACATGACACAGATTCTCTGTATCTGTCTAATGGCACTCAGGAGGTATTCCAAAATTACATCAACAGAACAATTGTATTGTTCTGTTTCTTCCTGGATTACCATACATAGAGAATTCTAAAATATAAGAACAATTGCTCTGTTATTTTAGAATACTCTATATATGGTAATCCAGGAGGAAACAATTCTTGGTTTAGCTAGTAGCACCTTCATGCTTCAGCAGACATTGCATTTTGCCTCATTTTAATTGTAGTAACAAATTCCTCCACAGCAACTAAACATTCCACTGCCCCCCAACATCCTCCAAGTAAACGTGACCCAGGCTGCCAGTTCCCAGAACATTTTGCCCTTTTCATCCTTCCCCCACCTTCAAGATGGTCGGTAATAATACCTACCATCATGATACCACACTATCAAAATGTATTCTTTGACACTGCAACCAACCAAGGCCCTGGCAACAAGAAGTTGGTGATACAGTCTATGTGTAACAGGACAAGAACACTGGAGGAACAGAGAAGACTACTCTTGAAATACTCAGTAGCATGCAAAATGGGGACACACTGCAGGACACATTTACCCTCCTGAAGAGGTCAAATAATTCACTGAAGGGACATGTGCATGCCACTCCCCAAAATACCAAGAACGTAAGTTGGCCAGAAAGCACTCATCTTTCAAAGCAGGTAATTGACTGTGTTAGTTCAGCACATTTCCCATATTGCTGACTTTGGTGGAATCTTTATCGAACTTCAACTGCAAATTAAAGCTGAGTGCAAGACAACAGTCCCCAGCAGCTGCCAGCAGTGTAAGCATCTCTTGCCTCCTCAGAAAGCAATTTCACCTGTCCTAGAACTGTCTTTTATTCCTCTACAACAGTTTGCTAGCAGAGATAAACTGCTAGTCACTGTGTTTACACTGAAGGAGGCCAGCAATGAAACAGAGGTGCCCTATCAAGAAATCCTTTCAACCCCAGCATGTAGCAAGGAGACAAAAATCTGAGAATGAAAACTAAGTATACTGAAAAAAAAAATCTTGTGACTCTTCAGGTCATGTCACCAGTCATAAACAGAAGAATTTACAGAGTTTCTCACTGATGGGAGCATATGAACTCAAAATCTGAAAGTCCCTTATTCCAAAGCAGACTGTTCTGGGTTAGCCCCAGTAGGCTTACCTGTATATTAACATGGTACTTGAAACTTCCAGTTGTCTACCATGCACATCAGCATTACAAGTCTTAACCAACTTCTTCAGATGCATTAGAAATTTAATTACAAGTGATCATCTGAAACTCACAAGTACTTGTCCAGATCAAAGCTGACTATCCTCCAGTGCTGCAGAGCCTTAATATGCAGCTTAAAAAGTAGCAATTTAATCATTCTTTGCACAAGCCCAACAGTAAAAACTACAACCCAAAATCTGGTTTATTAGGCCAGCTGGCCTGTATACTTTAACTGAAGCCTGTATGCATTCTTACAGCCTCCGTTAGTAAACCAGTTTGTTTTTAATTTAGCTTTCTTGAGGATGAACTTGCCCACATCTAACAAATTACACAACTTCATATCATGCCTTTAATGTTTTCCTTCAAAAGATTATTCTGACTTTGACCCAAAACAAAGCAGGAACACCAAATAAATGTAGTCATCATATACTAGCACTTAAGATGCTGCTAAAGATCTTACAATGGAAAAATATTGCTGGACTTCAACATAAACCCTTGTAAGGAAACAAATATGATATTTTTAATGGAAACACGAGGAAAAAGGAAATGGGTAGACTGGATAGGCTGCAGAAGTGGTCCTTTCACTCAGTCTGCCTCTTCCAAATATGTAATATTGAACATTTCAGAAAGTATTAGTTGTCAGGAAGACAAAATGTAAACCATAGACCATTGCATTTTGCTGTAGTTATCAAGAGACATCAAAGAACATCTCAAATTTCATAATGTGCAAGTTTTCAGTAACCTCAGTAGAACTCCCTCTTCATTTGCAGGTTTCCTTGGAGAGTATCTTTTCATTGAAGCTTGGGGAATATCTTTCATTGAAGTCAGAAACATGGGGAAAACTACTCCATATAAAAGAGGTACCAGCAGTCAAGCTAAAACAAGCACTTGCAAATTATCAGTTGCAAATGAGATTGTCTGCTTTGCACTCCAGCTGGTCAGGGTCCTTCTAAAAGGCAGCTCATTCATTCTATCAACCATTAGTGCACACCCTGTTCTGCATCATGTGCCAACTTGGTGAGCATGCACCCTGCCCCATTGTGCAGGTCATTAATGAAGATGTTAAACAGGGCTGGACCAGTGTTGCTCCCCAGGGCACACCATGAGTGACTGGCTGGATTAGCTGAGCTAGTAACAACCCCTGGATACAAACAGTTCAGGCAGTTTTCAATCAACCTCACCGTTTACTTTAGATGCATTCCACCAGTAAGATAGTGTTAAAAGCATCACAGCAACTGAGAGCAAATGACATCCACTGCTCTCCTCTGATATAGCAAGACAGGCTTTTTATTATAGAAGGTTACCACATTGCTCAGGTGCTATTTCCTCATATCCATCATTATTCACAATGACTAACTCAGGTCACCATTTTGCCCTTAGAAATGGTTTCCAGCAGGATTTGGCCTACCACTTTCCCAGGGATCAAGGTGAACCTTACCAGCCTGCAGCTATTCATATCTTCCTCATGGTCTGTCTTGAAGACAGGAGTAACATTTGCTTTCCTCCATCCCTGAGGAACCTCTCCTGATCATCATGATCCTACAAAGATACCACAGAGAGGACTTGCAATCCATGTTGAATATGTAAATCCAAACACTGGATAATAACCTATTTACAAAATACCCAGATTCCCCTATATTTTGACTGCAATGTCAGTTCATAATGCACAACTGTACCAAAGCCTTTACAGTTAGTGAGATTTATATGAACTAAATCTGTTGTGTCTCTTCACGTGCTTGAAAGTTTGCTCGGCAATGTTCACAAATCGAGGGCAGCTGACACTGTTTTTTCATGACACCAGAGGAACAATTTCAAAATGCCATTGTCCCACCACTGAGGAGAAAGTACTGGGAACAGCCCTTCTGCCTCCTACCAAGTTACGATAAAATGCGTTCATCACCTAAGCCATAGAGGTAAAAGCACATTAGAAATTAATATCCCTGACTGATGAAGAATTACAAAACTGCAGCTTTCAAACCAGCCATAGAACCTTTTATTTTTTTAATAAGCACAAGTGGCTGTATGTGCTTTGTCAGCATGACAATTTTTTCCCACCAGAAGTGGAGCATTTATTCAAATACTAATGAAAGTAAATGTAATTTGTAGTGATGCTGAATTGACTTTTCAAGATTAATTTGCATTTGTATAAAACTCTCTTTTTTTTCAATATAAAACATATTTGAATAGGGTTTTGAGATTAAACAAATTGCTTTTGCCATCAATTTTAAAGTATATTAATTTCTTTATGGTAGGCAACTCTAATAATACTGAGCAGCTTTTCATACTTGCACATTTTCTTCAATGAAGAGCAGACTCAAGACTCATTAAAATAGTTTCTATGTAGTCTTTATATTAGACCACTGTATCAACTAGCTCAATTTTCAGATCCAAAACAGTTGCTCATACTATTTTGCCAGAGTCATCTCTCAAATCACAATAACTGACCAGAACTTGTACACCATAACTTTTACAACGTATTGTTCTGCCAGTAGGATTGCAGTGATTGTCTCATCTTCATTCCTCCACAACACACCAAAAACCAGAAAAGAACAGAATACTGAAATTTTATCGTTATTTATCATATAAACACTGTCATTTATTATATAAACACTGAAATTAAGGCTACCAGGATCAGTTTTGGTCTTCCCAATTCAGGTGAAGTGTTAACTGGAGTAGAGACAGATTTTGAGGCATAAAATTCTCATTTGAAGAGGACAAAAAATCTGAAGCCATCAGTTTGAGACACAGGATGACAGAGCTGCTAAAAAAAAAAAAAGAGTCCCTTTCATATAAGAGATGTATCAATAATTGGTTGCACCAGAACATAAACATGCAATGAGAATACGTACAAGTGTATGATTTCATGTGAACTATTACACTCAAAGTTAAGTTTTCATTCTTCTAAAAACAATCAAAAAAATTAAAAAGCCTACAGAATAATGGATTGAATATAAACAGTGTTTACATGGAATTTAGCACCACATAGAGTGGCATCTGAATTTGTCTATTCAAGCAGAGGATCTGAGAATCCAACACATTTAAAATTATCTATGGCAATGTGGTGACAATGCTTTTTAAAAATAAGTCTTCAGGTACCTGATATCATATCTACCGCAGACACAGCACATAATCTGACAAAATATTTCTATTCTCAACTGCACAGAAATTCTCAACTGGGAAGTGGTACTGGTAAGGCCACACAAAGCATTTAGATAAAATATGCAGTGTGTATTTTCTATGTAGTTTCTTTGTCTCAGAAGAGTAATTGCCATAAAACGTATATAGCACAATAGAATATAGCTGCTGGAGAACTGTTTGCATGATATTCAGGGGTGGTTTAAAAAAAGTTAGTGTTTTTAGAGCCACTGGTTAATGGAAGAATCTGCATAATCTGTGCACAGGTGTCACTAACTTTGGCATTTCATATTTCTCCTGTCCTGTGCACCAATATGGATGACTGCAAAGAACAAGCAGGAAACTGAAGACTGACTAAGAGCGGAAACAGAGTGTTTTTTTTCATTTAATATACTGGAATAGCAAATCTTTCACTTTCTTGATCGTATTTAACCAGTTGAATAAAAACTGAGTAACATAACCTGCCTGGTTGGCATAGTTTCTGCCCTTGATTTAGCTACCAATTAACTAATACTCACTAGATAACCACAAGTCTTGGAATAAGTGATGTGAATCTCGCTAGGAAATAATGGCTTGTCCAAAATATTATCTTGTACTTTATGTTTGTTTTTAAAGATGTAAGTCTGTCAAGACAACACTGGTGTTTAGAAGTTAGAAAAAGCAGAGAGAAGAGAGGAAGGATCTGAAGTATGAAGGACTTAACACTTTTACGCTCCCACCTATTTGCACTCCCTTTTTATAAAGGGCACTATGGCCCTTTTCATAAAGAAGACCAAATACTTCAACAATTTGCTTTTCAATAATTTGAATTTTGCAGTGGACTGTCATATGTAAAGGCAACTGCTTTCAACACACTGTATCTTACAATGTCTTCAACTAAAAAAATTCATTTATTAATCTGAGAAAGTATTTACTAAGTACTGTTTCTCCAGCAACCAAATTCAACCCAATTGGTGAGTTTACTCAGAAATTAAACCACAAACATTCTGGAGATAGGAATGAAAACAATTTCAAAATAATTATGCAAGAAAATGTAATTAGGATTAGCATGGAGCGCAGCAAAACTTCTACATGTGATGGAATGAAAAAAGCTAAGTGCTTGAAACTTCAGAGTTGAAATTCTGCAGTAAGTTTTCTGTGCAACATTCTGAACATACATTAATTTTGTCAGTTACTGCCCTTGTGAAAGCTGAAAAAGAGGTAAATACTCTCAGGAAGTATCTAGGAAGTGTTCAAATAAATTTTGGCACATTAGTAATGTATTTGATGATGCAAAGATCAGCGTGTAACACGATTACTCTGTAGCTTCTTTATCTATGTGTTACAGAAAAAAATACAAGATGTAAGCATACAATTGTACAAGTACATACATTTTCACTTTCTACATTTCACCAATCTTAAAATGAGAGAATCAAGGCACTGAGACAGTCCATTCTGTAATATCATTAAATTCTCGTACACTTCTAAGAGCAGTCTCATTTGTTGTTGTTCAAAAGGTTTCATATTCCTCCTTGAAACGTCAATTAAGAAAGTTAAGATTTGGGTTTTAATAATAACATTTTTAACAGTTTTAATAATAACATTTAGTTAAAAACACATGTGAAACAAAATCTTTTGCGTTACAAAAGCATAAGAAAAGTTAATTTTTTAGCTCCAAACATCCTGCAAATATCGTTTTGTTTCTCGAAGCACAGCCAGGATTTTCATTGCTTCCAGTTTGTCACCTTCTGTTTCCATGCTTAAAATGTCCACTACAGCATCACTTACATCATCAGCCATGTGCTTCTTATCCCTAAAAAAACAAACAAACAAACAAACAAGCAAGCAAACAAAAAAAAAGGGTAATGCCTAGTAATGTATTTTTTTTCAACATCTGCAAAGGCAAGATAATATTGGAAAAGTGGCATTCAAAAACCAACTCAAACAAAAATATAGCTTGTACATTGTATGTCAAGATTCTCACTTGAGTTTTCAGATAGCTCTGCATTGACAGTAACTAAAACAGAAAAGGAAATACTAAGTGACTACAGCAATCAGTGGAACTGAGTGATTACAATTGGTTACATGTGGTTATACTTTCAAGACATTACTAGAAAAAATGAACCTACTGATGAAACTAGCATTACAGGCAGGTGCTGACAGCATTTGTGTCAGTGTAAGCTGAAATTCCGCCCCCACCAACAATAACCAGGCTAGCCCAGTCTGGAAACAAATGAAAGCTGTATTTACAAGCAGAGTCTACAATCTAGGATGAAATGCAATGAATATGTAGAAATATACAAAAATTCACAACATTTACAAATATATACAATCAACAGAAAAACACAACCAATCTCCCTTTGCTTCCCCCCCAAAGGGGACCCTCCCCAAAGGGGCCTCCCTCCCAGGAGCTTCCCCCTCGGGCCCCCCTGGACAGAAAGCAGAGTTAGTTAAGCAGAAAGTTGTTAACTTAGCTGCCAAGGTCAGTGTGTGTTATCTTCGGCCAGAAGAGAAGAAGACGAAGAAACCGCAGCCAAACAGCCCAGCAACTGCCCCGACTGCAGAATGCAGAATGTGCAGAGTGCCCCACTTTGTTTTGGGTAATAGTTCTTAAACATTTCTATCTATCCAATGGAAGTGTTTAGAACAATCAGTATTTTGCTTTCTTATACCCAATAGTGACTTATTTACACTCTTTCTCTGTTTTGAACTTTGCAAGGAAAAATTTAAAAAGACAGTTTCAAACCATCACAGCATTGTACTGGCACTTTGTTCAGAGAGCTCTCAGTGTTTTCAAAGCCTCAAACTTCTGGTAACTGTTCTCTCTCTGAGACAGTCCATCTCTGTTCTACTCACCCACATATATAGAAGTAACCTCTCTCTTTCAGCAGGACTCTGGCAACTTCCTTAGCATAAAGCCTAATGACATCTTGCACGTATTTAGGTGGGGCTACTTCTGCAGTTGAAGAGTCTCTTGAGAAACAAACCTTAAGATGAGTTAATGTGCCGTTTTCAAGAAAACATCTGAGCTCATCTCTGAAAGGTAAAAAGAAACTGTTAGCAACGGCTCAAAGACAAGTCTTGCCTCAAGAATATAAAATGAATGCTAAACAGTGAACTTGCTTGAACAAATAGTCTCGATCCTGATGCCGACAACCAAAAAACAGCCACGTCTCTCCAAATTCCCAATCAGTATGTTCTTCTCTGAGCTTCTGCCTATAGAGACAAATTAAATAAATAATAATTTTTAAAAATTCCAATCCTGTTTTATCAAGTGCAGAATCTAAAATGCCTATAACCTAATTCTCATTTAAATTAATGCTTCGATGAACCTCTGGATTGGCAGAAACGTGAAACAACTTAAAGCAAATCACAGTCAAACCGTCCTTATTTGATATTCTTGAATACTCACTTTTGGCAAAATCAATCAACTTTAAATGAGGATTTTTGCCAGAGTTTCATATAGGAATGATCAAGATTGACACTTTCGAACTGCATGAAGCAATCCTGACTGCTGAATAAGGAGATTGCTACCCTTTATCCTTCATTGGAAGCCCTGTAAAAACACCTGGGAAAACTCAAAGCAGTCTTAGCATCCTTCCATTTAGCTGTAGAAACCGCTGGACTTTATGAACAACAATCTATTTACTATCACATCATCAGAAGAGTTATTGTATTTTCTTGAAATAATGATGAAGGCATTACTTTAGAGGAGTTTTAGCTTCAACTGTCAAATTACATTTTCAGAGAGATTTTATCATTGATTAAATGTTTATGAAATGTTATGAATCCTTTAAAATTAAATGCAAAATATTTCTGAGAGATAAAGCTATATTTGGGAGTTTAAGTAGTCAGGATGGTATACAACGGTTTGGTTAAAACAGAAGCATAGAGTCAAAAACATCCTGTCATAATTTCATTTTTCTCTCAAATAAAATGTTTTCTGAAAAAAAATGTTAAAAGATTGAAGAAACTACTATCTTGCAGGAACTATTGAGCCACATAGGATTGATATGTGTCAGTTATCTATAAAACTTGCAACCATTCCCACCTGGAAATTCCACTCTTCCCATTTTTTGTTTCCTTCAAATGATCGTGTTGTTACATATTCCTGATAAGAGGATATCTGTCACTTTCTGAATACGCATCTCATTGCCTTGAAAAATTACACTGCTCGGGTTGGAGGGGAAAAAGTAGGGATCTGCCTTGCTTCAAATAAAAAAAACCCCACAAAACCCAAGACTACTGCCCAGTTGAAGGGCAAGCTCCTCATCTTAAAACATCAAAATGTGAGAACACATAGCAATAAGGAAATGTGGGAGAAAACCTGGTTTCATCATGCTAAGGTTTTTAATATAGATGCCACTTATGAAGTAAACAGATTTTGAATACCAAACTTATGCTAATCAATACTGTTTCTAAAAACTACTTACAGAACTTCCACTAGCAACAGAGATAAAGGATTTGATTTCTTATTATTGTTTCTACAGTTCTCTCAGTTCCTCATATGTCCACTATGGAGATTAAGTACAGTCAAACGAAAGTGTAAATTTTATTGATTTAAAAAACAAATACAAAAGCACTACTAGTTAAAAATTAGTAAGACTGTTTCAGCACACCACTGTTGGAAAAAGTGAAAAAGTGAAAAAAAAAAAAAAATTAAACTGCATTTGTACTCAAAACCTGAGGCTGCATTTTGTTCAACATCAAAAGGTTGCTTTCTAGGTAACAACCTAGTACATACCTATGTTGTAGGAAACCAATAAACGGTGCAATTCCTGTTCCTGGACCAACCATCACGAGTGGGACAGATGGGTCTGCAGGTAAGTGGAAAGTATTGTTTGGACGAGCAAACATAGTTATCTAAAATACAATTAGGTAGAATACAATCAAAAAAATATTCTTAAACAATGAAAATACAATTAAACTCTTGGAATCTTCAGGATATTTACATAGAGCTTAATTTTAATGCCACACAACATTAGAATAAAATTTCACACTGGATTTACAAGCCTATTAATCCCTGTGAAGGAAAATCAAATCTGATTATGGTCTAAAAGTCATGTACAGGGAAATGTTAGGTTATAGTTGGACTTGATTTTTTTTTTTTAATTTATATATATATTTTTTAATTTATATTATTTTTATTTTACCTGGACCTGAACAAAGCCTTCGACGCTG